>JARHVA010001679.1:2050000-2402500 GCA_037957365.1 Torreya grandis | reverse complement strand
ACCTATGTGGTTTAATAAATCCATTTAGGACTCTGTGTAATCTAAAACCAAAATATTGGAATCAAGTGTATTTTAATGAAAAAAGAAAACTAACTAATCTAAACATGGATGAAAGTAATTATTATATACATAAGGATGAGTATACTACCTAAAGCATCCTATCAGGTATTATGATATTTAATATTATTGTTTAATATTGTTATACATTTTTAAAAATGAATCAATTAAACTATTTTTCCTTTTGTTATTATGTTTTTGAGTTGTTATTTGGTTCAATCCTATATGTAACTTCCATTTTATTATCAATTATGCCTAATTTCATCCATTATAGGAGATGTAATATTATATATATGAGAGCCTCTCAAAATTATGAAATAATGCAAGTTATTGATTCTTCCATCTATGAAAAATTTATTATGGTATTCAAAGCTCATGGTTGAAATAACTTGAGGGAGATAAGATCCATGTGTGTGAGTATCTGAAGGTAGCAGGTGTTTTCCTAGTTTACATGGAAGGTGAGAGAAAAGAAGTTTTATAATAGTTTGGTAAGACAAAAAAACACAATATATATTATTGGTTGTTATAGACCTATTTGAGGTGCCCAATTTGTCTGAAAAAGGGTGCATAGCTTCAACTAGAGTTCCATCCATTGACCATTGACCAAAAAAATATATATTGGAATAATTGGTTTTTTTTTTATATTGATGGAAGGTGTTGGTTCTAAAAATATAAGAAATAAGGCACTAGTTTACTTCCACTACTTTTGTTATGATAAATGATAAATTGGGCATGAAAGAGGAGGAAGCTCCATTGTAACTACTATAATTTTTTGTGGTGGAGAACACGATCTATAATAAGGTTATAAATTTTTGGATTTATTCAATGTTATACGTAAAGGTAGAGGGAACCTAATTCAATTATATAAGAAGGTAGCTTGATAATAAATCCCCTATAGACCAATGCCAAAGGAAGTCACCATATGCAGAAGTGCAAAAGTGAAGCACCATATGCAAATGCTAAAGTTAAATACAATTCATTATTGTTGCATAGGTGCATGGTGATCAATTGATAAAATATTGAATCTTTTATGCTGAGTTTCTAATTTTCATATAAATTTAGGGAAAAATGAAATATTTTTAAAATATTATTCAAATTAAACTTTTTTATATTTACTCTAGTGACTTGTAATTGCTTGAAAAGCCTCATTAATAATTCCATATCTCAAAAACCATAAACCAAAAATACTTGAAACTTTTCCACATTGTCTAGTTGGAGTTTAGGTTTGCATTCAAAAGGAATTTAAATAAAAGGGTGTATAAAACTTGAAATTTAATTATTTTCATGTTTTAATGCAATTTTATTGAAATTGATTGATTAAATTTATCATAAACTATAATTATTTTTTGATTAAAACTAGTAACATTTTCAATTTCTAGGATTGGATTTGTGTGCAAAATGAATTTTTATAAAATCCTTTATAATTTTTCCTATCAATTATTTTATTGAAAAAATATGTCAAATGGCTAGTTTTCAATACTTATTGCTACCAGATTCTCAGAAGTTAATAATAAAAAAAACTTTAGTTTATAGTGTCAAAATATGCTTACAATATGAGAGTATAGAAATATTGATCATATTGTAATTATTAAAGATAATAGACTAGATAATGCACCTGATGACTATGATAAAAATCATCAAGAATAATTAATTCTATTAAAACATTCATTACATGATGACTTGAATCCATACGTTAGAAATGCGACCATTGTATCAGAATTATGGAAACATCTAACAACAAAACATCAGGATTCTAAATCTAGAACGGTGTTGTATTTAAAGAATTTTTTATTTTCAAATATAATGTAGGAAGGTGGATCCATTTTTGAAAACTTAATATAGTTGAAAGACATTTGTCACCATTTTAAAGTATTGGAAAAGCCTACAAATGAACAAGACTTAATTTCTCTTTCCTTAAAAATATTTTAGCTATCAATATGATTCCTTTGTGGATTCATTATACATGATTGTAGAATTGCAAAAACTAGACTTTGATAAATTTTCAACATTTCTCATGCAGGGGGAAAGAAGACAAGAACATTATATTTTTTCAACATCAACATATATAGAAAGTGCATTCTTGGCATAGTCAAAAGGTAAAAGAAAGTAGTGGTCAGAAAATAAGGACTCTTAAAAAACCAATGTAATAGAAGAATCAGAAGGGGAAACATTTACTAAATTTTTCATTTCAGCATCACAAGATAAATCTAGTGAGTCTAACACTTGGTACTTTGAATTAGAAAAATCATGACACTATACATGTCATCAAGATTGGTATGTAATTTTCATTGAGGATATTATTAGTAATGACAATATTTCCTGAGGTGTTGGATGGACACATGATATTAAGGGATGTGGGGATGTGAAAATAATATTGAATAATGAGTACATATACATATTTTCAAATGTTAAGTCTGTAACTAATATGAACAATAATATTTTATCCATTAGTGAAATCACCAAAAATAAAGAACCTGTAGTGAATTTTTAAGGAAAGAAATGTAAAGTACATACACTCAATGGTGAAATATTTTCTATTGGTAATAGTATAATAATATGATATATTAATAGTTGAGAAGACTAGTACTCTTTGGCATGAAATATATGGTCATATTAGTTACCAATACTTGAATGTTTTGTGTAAGAATCAAATGGTTAATGGACTTCCATCTATTCAAGAAAATAAATATGTTCGTACAATATTTCAATTGGGTAAATAGATAAGGAAACATTTTCATACTGGTAGAGCATGAAGAGTATATGATGTGTTAGATTTGGTACATGCAGATCTTCATGGTCTTATGAAAACTACCATTGTATTTGTAGTTTTTTATTTCTTGATGATAGTAGATGATTTTTATAAAAAAATGTGGGTGTATTTTATAAATAAAAAATTAGAATGTTTTTCTAAATTTTTTGCATGGAAAACACTAATTGAGAGTAAAATAGGTAAAAAAAAATTAGATCTGATAATGGAGAAGAATTTGTATCCAAATAATTCATTTCTTGCTTCACACATGAAGGTATACATAGATAATATACAACTCACACTCCACAACAAAATGGAACAATGGAAAGGAGAAATAAGATGATAATGGAGATGACATGTTATATGGTGCAAAGCATCAATGTGACTTTTTGGTATTGGGTAAAAATTTCCAATATTTCAATATACATCTTAAATAGGAGCCTATGTAAGGTTGTAAAGGATATTATTCTACAAGAAGCATGGTTTAGAATAAAACTTGATGTAAGTGATTTACGTATTTTGGTTGTACTATTTTTCCATTAATTTTTAAAGAAAAAAGAGTGGTTCAGATGCAAAGAGAAATAAGTACATGCTTTTTAAGATATAATGATAATTCTCAAGCATATAGGTTACTAGATATCTCTATAAAAAAAAGTAATAATGAATACATATGTCAAAATATATGAGAAAATTAAAAAAAAAATTTAAAATATGGTAAACCTACTAATACTAGTAATCTTTAGATTCCAAATGATGAATGTGAATAAAGTTATAGTTCTAAAATGGAAGAAGACTTAAAAAGGAAAACACCAAATAAGTCTATCTTCATGGAAGGATCTAATGAAACACACATGATTAAACTACAGAACATAAAAGGCCAAAGTGGTTTTATAGCACACTACATGATGTTTGACAAGATGAGATTGCAAAATAATAGGAAGGTAGATCCACTATATTTGAAAAATAAGTGGTACATAATACCGAGTAAGTAAAATTTTGTCTCTATTCAACAGTTTCACAAATGTTTGAGCTAAATACTTAAGAATATACTAAAGGAAATATTAAATGGGAATCTACCACAAAGGTGGAGTATGATGCATTAATAAAAAAATAGAACTTGGGTTTTGTCTTATCTAACCCAAGGTAATAAATATATTTGAAACTAAATAAATTTATAAAGTAAAATGTAAGTTAAATGATTATTTATATAAGTATAAAGCTTGTATTATTGCTAAGGGATATGCATAGGAAAGGGTATATTATAAAGAAACCTTTTCTCCTACAAGGTTGAAGCATAATACTATGTCCCAATTTTTGGTACAAAAGGGCAAGCAAAAAATGAAAATGTGAACATTTCTCAATTTGTATAGACAATAGTGACTTAACCATATAAAATATGAAAACGGTGTAAACTAATGAAATATTTCATTTGAAGTGTAGATTACATTTATTTTTATTTTTTGAAAAAATAAAAAATAGACTCTTTAATACCTACGTACACTGTATATGTTTCATGCACAAAATATTTTATTGAGTACTTGATTTTTTTCTCCTCATAATTTTCTCAAAACATAATATTTTCTCAATATTTTTTGCAAAGAGGTTTTAGAAACATGGACATAGTGAAATATTATTTAATAATAATTTTTTTGATTAATTTTTTTTATTTTTTTATTTTTTATTTTTTATTTTTTATTTTTTATTTTTTATTTTTTATTTTTTATTTTTTATTTTTTATTTTTTATTTTTTATTTTTTATTTTTTATTTTTTATTTTTATGATCAAGGCAAGGAATATCAATGGTTGTGTCTTCTCCTTGCAATATGTTTATATATATATATGTTGAAATAGACTAATTTTTTCACCATTGGAATAAGGACATTAAAGTCAAGTGCATTGATATTTTACAAAAAAATTTGGCCATAGTCTCCTATTTTTCCTAGTTAAATATAGTATATATTACTAAATAAATCAAAATAAATATTAAATATTATTAAAATTTATAAAAAAATCATATTATTAGAAATCTCATAAAAGGACACACACACACACACACACACATCCACATGTTTTTATTTTTTATTTTCATCCTAATACATGGCATCAAAAGTGGAAAGTTTAGGCCAATAGAAGCTTTCCACTTTAATGGGTGAGGATTTGATGCCACATAGGGTTTAAATGAAGGGGTTTCATTAAAACCCCATTCATTTGAACACCCCTAAATAAATATTTTCATTGGTTGATTCATTCAAATTAATCAAACACACAAACTAAAATTTTGACCCGCTTCATTCGAAGGGGGTTCATTCAAAACCTATTCAAAAAGTACTCATGGAGGTTTGAATGAAGGGGGTTCAAACGAACCCCCTTCGAAATGAACCCACTTTGAATGAACCCCATTCTAATGAAGGGGGTTTGTTCAAACCCAATTTTATTTAGGTTTAGATGCACATGGCCACCAAGTGGGACTCACTTATGTGCCATATTCCTAAGAAAAGATTGTAACATTCAGAATTGTTGTTTATATTGCTACTTAGTTTAGTTGGAAGGTATATCAGATGGATGCAAATAGTATTTTCATAAATGGAGACTTAGAAGAAGAGGTGTACATGGTCTATTTATAGGGCTTTTAGATTCTTGGAACATAAAATCTAGTTTTTAGGTTAGTGAAGTCTTTCTATGGACATAAGTAGACTCATCGAGCCTAGTATTTAATAATTGATAAATATCTTAGAGAGTTTGGTTTTAGAAGATGTGATGCAAAATCTACTTTTTATTTAAATTAGTTGGTGATGACATACTGATTATAGTTTTATATGTTGATGATCCTTCCATCATTAGGAGTAATGATTTGACTAAATATGTGAAAACTAACATCTATTTTTCATTTGAAATGACTGATCTAGGCTTACTTCAATATTATCTAGGTGTAGAATTTTAGCAGTGTTAAACTTTTGGTCATAAAATTTATGTATCCCAAACAAAACATGCCAAATCCTTGTTAGAAAGAATCATAATGTATGATTTTAATATAATGGATTACACCTATGGAAGTTGGGATGCATTTTTTAAATAACATTCATTCACCCCTAGTCAGTGAAATAGTGTATTAGTAATTAGAAAGTAGTTTGACTTATCTTATTAATACTAGACAAGATTTATATTTTGCAATAAGTATATTTTGTAATAAGTTATTTTTATTTCTTGATGGATAAACCACATGAATAACATTAGAAAGATGAAAAATTAGTTCTTAGATATTTCAAAGACGATATTAAATTTGGAATTTTATATAATAATTATATTTATTTTGAGCTAACAGGATATACTTATTTAAATTGGGTAATATTAGTTGATTATATAAAATATATAACATGTTACATTTTCACTCTTAGTTGAGGATAATTTTCATATAAGAATAGGATTAAGATTAAAGTTGTATTATATCATAGCTAAGTAGACTAAAAAGTAGTTTTTAGTGTAGGTTATGAGTTGATGTGGATTCAGTCTATATTATCGATCTTCAACTTGATTCATGAACACCCACACCTATCTTATGTGACAACTAAAGTGTACTAAATTTGGTGAAGAATTCAATTTTCCTACTATGACTAAGAACATTAAGGTTCATCATAATTACATCTTATATTTGGTTAATAATGATGACACATGTCTTGATTTTTATCCTACCTCTAAGTAATTAGTTGATATAATGACTAAATCTTTGATTAAGGATAAATTTGTAAGTTTATAAGATAAGCTTTGAGTTTTTTCTGATTCAGTCATTGAGGTATGGTATTATAATAATTAAGCTTATTGTATAATATTGTTATGTTTGTTTTAAATAAATCAAACAAACTAGTGGTTACTATGTTGTTGAGTTGTTATTCAAGTCAAGCCTATTTTAACTTCTCATTTAATATTTTTATGCCTAATTTACTCCATTGTAGAATATGTAATAGGATATATGTGTGAGCCCCTAAATTATGCAGTAATGTGGTTTATTGATTCTTACATCTATGATAAATTCATTATTAGGGGACTAAATCTGGGGTTAAGCATCATGTAAATGAAAAACCAAAATGACATACAAACACATTATGGAAGAAAAAAACCCATTAAAGTTTATTAATGTTGGACAAAAATCATGTTAATTCAATAATAATAATATCTAAAATGTGCAAAACATGATTTTTGAAGAAAAACTGGTAGGAAAAAAGGAAAACCTTTAAATCATAATGACTATTTTAAAATATTATATATTTAAAAATTGGCCCAAAATAGAAATCATTTGTGTCAATTGAGTTTTGATAATTTGGATCTCTAGATTTAAGCTAATAGAATTTATCTAGGAAGCAACTAGATTGAATAACATAGTGAGGATGGAAACCATACTAGTGGGAGGAGAAGCAAGTCATGTTTAGGTTGGTTATGACTATTTTTATGTTTTTTCCCTCATAACCAACCTGACTTGCTAAATATAATGGAATTGGTCTAAGAAGTAGGAATGGATATCAAAAATTATAGCGCTCTTGATGGATGATGAGATGGTCATCCTAGATAGAACCGACATTCTATGGATTTATCAAGTAGAGATTATGTCCCCATTATATAGGTTGATATAAAATCTCTAAAAATACTAGGACACAAACTAGAACACCTTATAGTTTTCACAGGCTATTGGAGAGTGGATAATCACTCATGGATGTTTACTAGATTATAGGTTTAGTTATAATAGGTCAGTTGGTGGCCCTACATAATTCCACCAATAAGGTAAAATCTTATCTCTGCATAGATTAATTTGGATATGTAAACACACCCAATGTGGGTTCAATGTGTGGAGTTCAAATTTTATGGGTTGAGGGATCTATTATCCTAAACCTCTGGAAGACCATTATTGAGATCATTACCTCCTAGATGATGGGAAACAAGGGCATAGAAATGTTATATAATTGGTCACCCATTATGTGTAAGATTCAAGAGATGGGTATAGGTTATTTATGAGTGTAGGTGGTCCTTACCTACTCATTTAGGGACATTCATATGATCTTGCAGTTATGAGAGCTCTTGATCAACCACCCCAAGCTCATCATGAAATGAGTATTTCAGAGGATGATCGCATACTAGTTAGGGATTGTAGGTGGTGATGTCAGGGCTATTGTAAGCTCATGTTTAATAGATGAAAAACTATTCAAAACATTACCCTAGGTATTTGGGACCTTGATAGTGGCTGACTTAGTGGACCTACCATTTTGGGGTATGATCAGTTAGTGAAATAAAGAGGAAGTGTACCACATAATAGATATAAGAGTGTAGTAGGTTAGAGGTAGGAAAATCTAAATCAAGATTCACCTTATTGACATGGTTCCATAATAGTATGGTATAAATTTCATAGGCAACCTCATTATGCCTCTAATGGTATATAGGGGGATCAAATAGGAAAGGAACCTGAGACCTAGGAGACTAGCCTAATGTTTATTGATACCAAGAGTTCTAATTATCAGGATACCCAGGATGAGAGGGGTTTAAGGAGGACCAAGAAAAAACTCATAAGAATATGGGGATATCAGCTACCTATGGATATATTAATGGTATTTCTAGTGGAAAACTAAAAATAGAAGATGCACAACCAACACCGTAGTAGTAGCATCCCTTGCATCAATAGTAGGTAGTGGATGGAGATGGCCCAAATTTCATTAAGATATATGAGGAGGGAGATGATGAGTAGGAGTATGAGGATGACTCATAACCTAACATGCATGAGGTTGATCTAGGTAAAATAATTCATTTTTTCATTTCAATTCTTTATGTATTTCATTTTAACATGATTACTTGTCTAATTTACTAATTTTAGTTTTAGATAATTGGATTTGATGCCTATCTTTTTCTTTGTAATTAAAGATAAATCCATGGATTAGATGAATATAATTAGTGACACCTTCATTAACTTATTTTATATGGGCACTAAATTAACTATTGGTAGACCTAGGATTACCTACCAGAATAGATAAACATATAAATGTCTTTGCCTCAGCTTATCATGTGTATATTTTTATATAAATCTTGAGCATAGATAATAGATTTTTTGAGGTGAGAGACATAATGTCATAATATCCGGTGCATGCTATGATCAATGTTTTAGAAAGTAGAGGGGGTCAGGCTTCCTTATGTTGAGAAATAGGGGAAGAGATAACCTCTCAAAGAGGGACTAATAGGGAGTGGCCCAAGAGCCATAGTCTGCAACATTCATCAACATCAAAATCTTCTTATAGTATGATAGGTTCCTAGGACTACTATTGTACATGTATATACAAGCGTTATATTTTGATTTTTTGGAGATTTTGAGACACACTTGCACTCTACAGAGGAGGATGTACTATCAACATGATCTATAAAAAATTTGACATTAATATGATATATATATATATATATATATATATATATATATATATATATATATATATATATATATATATATATATATATATATATATGGAGATACTCTAGTCTATTTTAGTGACTTGCCATAAATTGTTCTGTTTTAATTTTTATATACACTATTTAATTCATGCACTTTATATGACTAGACATGTGATGATATACCATTTATCTCTTATGTCTTGATAATGCTATGGAAATGATAATATGCACTAATAGTTATTTTGTAGGTGATGAATGAGTTTTTTTGTATACATAAATATATATTTCAATTTGAGGCAAAGGAATGGAACTGGAAAGTGGGATACGAATGAGATGGTAAAATGAAAACTATATCTCAAACATTTTCTGGAAAAGGAAGATGACTTAATCCTCAAGAGAAAAGGGGGGAAAATGTACTTATTGATAAAATCTTAAAACATTAACTTTATTGGATTCATCTCGACGTAAATATCCTTGAAAAATTTGGTACATGGAAGAAAATTACCCTAGTAACATGTACATGTAAAAAATCCTTTTGAATAACTCTTAATGGACACTTTCTAATTTGACATTGTTTTTGTATTTTATTTTTTTACTTTTCTTTATGACATCCTAAACTTAGTATCATGTGACTAGGAAGACACATGGGCTCATCACCAAATACTATATGTAGGTGAGTAAGGGCATCTCTACCTAATGATAATCCCATGCAACTAGTGAGATATGAGGGATCAACACCAAAAATTAACAAAGGGTAACATAAGTATAATGCAATTTTTGGTTTGCATAAGTTTCTGATAATTTTTTAGATGATTTTATTAATTTATATTTATCACATATTTTTAAAGGCCCCTACCCACAAATCTTAGTCCCACATAAAAATTAGGATGCAAGGTATCAACACCAAAGACCAAGATAGGTGAACAAGGTTACATGTTTTTTTTATCAAGTTAAAGTTTTCTTCTTACAGGAGACCATAATAGAAGACTCTACCACAAACAAGCTTCTAGACTAGGTTGTAGGATAGGATTTTATAAGATTCAAAATAAAGTGTAGAGAAAGAGAGGTATACTATGCTCATAATAACTAAGACAAGAACCAATTTAGTAATAATATTGAAAATGTTTTCAATAGGGTAATAAGGTAATGTGAAAAATGAGATGAGATGCTAAGATACAATTTTTAAGTTTTATTATGCAAACTAAAAACTAAATAATCACCAAACATGGCATCTGATATATAAATACAACATGTAGATAATGGAAAATGCAATGCAATTAGGGAACTATGAAATGAAGATGACTAAATATAGAAGTTTTTTAGGTTCAAATAGTTTAAAAAATCACCTAAATTCTTGTGTTATAAAGTGCATAAATGATAGGATTCATTATTAAAATATTATGTCATAAATTAAATGCCTAACTAGATGGGTCTAAAATTTTGACCTTATACTATTATAGACTACTCATGAACATTTTTTTGTACATTTAGCATATTCAATTTACATAAGCAACTTGATTCTATGTAGTCATGAGCCGATGCTCATATAAAGTCTCTAACTACTCTAATAATGAATTTACATACTCTTTGTCATCAAGAAGACCTTAAAGAGATACATATAGGCTAGATATTTATACCTAGATAAGTAGACCATATTTTGATTTGAACATAATGGAATATGGGTTTCCTTTGTGGGCATGCACATACTCATCTTATAGACTCATAGTTATAGATAGAGTTACATGTAACAATCTCTTTTATTGTATTTAACAATTTTTACAAGGATTGACTTTAGATTTTTATTCTTGGCCTTAGCTTGGTTGTTGGTCTATTGGTTTTATAAAGAGGCCGTGTGATGGGATATAAAAAAAATTATTACACAATTCAGAGATCTTGGATTTATTGAAAAGAGGCCAATTTTTTGTGACAATGACTTGTGGGACTCTGAAATAAATTTGGTTCAAAATATATTTATCAATAAAAAATCCATTAACATTTTTTAGACACATGAATTCTAACCACTTATTATTATTAATTAGTGGTTGTGATGATGAAATGGTGACCATCTGAGGAGGTGGAAGAAATCTCTCCAATAAAATCCAAACCCCAAGTGGACAAGGCCATGGGGTGACAATGGGATTCATTTCCCTAGTGGGGATATGAATCTCATGGGATAAATGTTAAAATATATCACAATTCCTTTTGTATTCAACAACACTATGTTTGAGAGTGGATTAAAAATTTGCCATCATGTGGATCTTGTAGACAGTTGCATGGCCACTAAAATGCTCATCGTAAATGCCACTATGGCAATGAAAGATGACCTTTTTTTACTCTTATTGGTTGACACTCCTTATTAACATTTTTTAAAAGGATTTGTGATAGATAACCCCATATAGAATAATGTAATTTAATGTAACAATGTGAAGGAACCACATCTACTATGATTTATCACCCTTAATATAAGTACAATCAAATAAATATTTGATGATGTCATTGTACCAAGGAGAGGAAAAAATGACATATTTATATATGTAATATATTAACTCATTAGTGAAGCTGGTATCAATGAGGTCTCTAATTTATAGGAGAATATGTTAAGTAATCAATGATGATTTTCCCCTTATTTGACTTCTAATTGATGTACGTGAGTTCAAATTCACTAAAAAATATGATGAGATACTTGACCTTTCATGAAAGGGTTGGTTTTGTTAATAGTGTTCATAAAGAATGAGACCTTATTATAACCCTAATATCTTTATTAAGCATGTAATGTCTCAACCACTTAGCTACAAACATGATGGCCAAACGCTCTTTTTCTACATGACTATAATGTGTCTCATAGTCAATAAGAGTGTAGATAATTAAATAGATGGCACATTCCTTGCCATCATCATCCTCTTGGGTGAACATATAGGAAAGAGACACGTCAATTTACCTAATGTAAAGTATGAGGAGTTTTTCAGGATTGGGTCTTTGAGCAATAGAGGTGACATAAGAAAACATTTTACCACTTCAAATGCACCCTAGCAATCAATAATCCAAGTCAAGTCACTTGCATTATGAAATAAGTTATTGATGGGATGAATTTCATAAATAAAGTCAAATATAAATCATTGAATGGCCCCCCAACTTCCTCAATAATGACCTAATTCCTGATCATCCATGGGGGTAGAGCATTTATAAGATTGAAGTAATTTTGGCTAGGTTAATATTGATACCATACTGAGAGATGATATAACCTAGGATTTTTCCACCTGTGACTCCAAACACACATTTTTATAGATTGAGGATGACATCATATTCAATCAAACATGATATAATGGTATGTAATACCTCTAAATAGTCAATCATTCTCTTTGGTTTTCCTAGAAGATCTTCTACATAAATCTATTCAATATTATGGATAAGTTCATGGAAAACATTGGTCATGGATCCATGGTATGTTTCTCCAATATTTTTAAGTCTAAATGGCATGACCACATAGTATAAATTCCCTAATGGTAGAGTGAAGGAAGTCTTGATTTGATCTTAGTTAGAGATGTAAATTTGGTTATATCTATATGATCCATACCTAAGTGATAATTCATAACCTACCATAGCATTGTCTATGATATGAATGGAAGGAAGAGGGAATTCATCATTGGGACATAGTTTATTAATATTGTGAAACTTGATGCATATCTTGATCTTGCCTTTTTTTATTGAGATTGAGAATAATGGTAGACATCGGTTAAGAATAGTTCCTGGGTTTAATAAACCCTATTGATAATCTTAATAAACTATTCATTTACCTCTAATTCAACTTTGGGTTGGATTGGCCTAAGATTTATTTTTAAAAGTTTCAATTTAGGCATCATAACTAAATTATGAATGACTAATTCACATTTAATGCCTACCATATCCGTGTAGGAAAAGGCAAAATCTTTGTTCAACTAGGTAAGTAACTATTTATGTTACTCCACTTCTTATGGCAAGAGTGAAGATCTAAGTTTGATTATTATAGAGATTTATCCAATTCATATATTTATTTCAACGGTATCCTCTATCAAGAAGGCATTTCATTCTTCAAATTATTTGATAGTAGGAAAATATTGACATCTTTAGATCCTACATTGAAGACATAAATTTAGTCCTTAGAAGATAGATAATATTCAACATTACAATAGGAAGCACGATATTTACCTCTCATGGTAGACATAGGATAATAGATAAGAGTGCAGCCTTTCTTATGATGGGAATATGGGATGTTGTCATAAGCTCATAGAAATTATAGAATAGACTCATATTATTCTACTAGGTCATGGACTAATGGGCTAGTACCTTTCCCAATACGAGTAAGAGTTTGGTTAATGGACACTTTTTTTATAAGGGGATATATCTTGTTGGAGACTATAAAATCCTATTTAGGTATCATAAGATGGGTATAAAAGTACTAGGAGGAAGCAACCATAGAGTTAGTAAACTGATTTTTTTCCCTAAGGATGAATTATATGGATATGAAGTTAAAACATTTGTAAACTTTGTAAACATCAATTTTGTAGAGATGAATATGTTCAACTTTAGTTTAATAAATCTTTGAGATTTGGTCAGTGACTAGATTTAAGTTATATACACATAATATTTTCAAACTTTATAAATTATTTATGTTTTATCTCTTGTAATAACCCTTCGAGTCTCAATCTATCTGAGTGCATGCCTTAAAGGGTGCATCAAAAAATGGGTGGGTAGAACATTGGTGCTTTGCAATATTGTTGTCCCCTATACCACCACTTGAAATCTACATAAAATTCTCCTATAGACTTCCTTAAGTTTTAACATATCCCTTACACACTCCTCCAAGAAATTTACCACCTAAATTAGCCCCTAGCTAAGCCAAAAACCCATTTTGACATTTATTAAACAATGTCAGCCTGGGCTGACCCTATATTCATATTAATATTATCATATTATGGGTCTAGGTCTACCTTAAATGACCTAGATCAGGGGCTTAATTTTATCAATTAATAATATAAGGTCAAACTAGACCAACCCTATCAGATAAAATTTTGAAAGGGTTTAGGGTTAGATAGATATATATACACACATCCTTTCCACCATTTCACAGAGAGAGATAAGAGTTAATTATTCATTTTTGCCTATTTAAAATCTCCTCTTCCACCATTCTACTTGAGAATTTATTTGATTAGGGTTTTACACTTGGAGGGAGGAAATTTTCATTGTGAAAGCTTGAGATTCATTAGGAGGTCCTTGGTTATATTCCATTTTCCATCCTTAGCTTCTTCAAGAATATAAAATAACCTCTTGCTAAGCACCTTTGGCCAAGGGAGAGATTGAGTTTATATGGGTTCATCTTCAAGGTAAGTATCTCCAACTTTACTCTTTTATTTTAGTAGATAGAATTAGCATAAGTAATGGATTTGAATGCATTTATCTCTTCATACATTAGGGTTATATCTATACATAACTTAATTAGAACTATTTTTTGCATGTTTACTTTCATTTTTGTTACCCAAATTTTGTTCCAAAATCTTTAGTGAGCACTAGGTTAGATTTTACTTTACTTTGCATATAGTTGATGAATAATATATAGCATAGGACCTATATAGGGTTATCACATGGTGTTGCTTGACTAGAGACTTTGAAACCCTCTCTACTGATGTTATTGGGTCAAAGAATAATAGTGTGCCCCACTTTTTACCAAAAAGAGGTTATATACATTTCTAATCTCTCATAAAAATATCTTTAGTTTGGGTCATTTATATGAATAAAAACTATGTGTTTTGTCTTATATATACAAATGTGTAGTGCATATATATTTTTCCATTTTTTAAAATAATAAAGTACATTTTAGGATTTATTTTCATATATATTTTTAAATTTTTTATTGGTTGCCTAGTGCGACATGATATTATTCTTCGATCCTATTGTGATAAGAGTCCCCTTGGTTAGGTCTAATAGATCCATATTGATCATGACCTAGAATGTGTAAATGTATCAACAAGAAGAAGTGTAAGTGTGATTTATCTTCTTTGAGCTAGGATTAATTTTTTGGTTAGCTATATTTTTCCTTGTATACATTTTGGTGAACCCAACATGATTATAACCCTTGTAGGTTTTATTTCACATATTAATTTTATTATCATATTATATATTTTTATCTTTGTATTACTATATCAAACCTATCGATACAATCTAACGTTATGTGCACAAGTGTAACACATAGTGGCTCCAAAATGAATTTATTCTTTTGTATATGGATTTTTCAAATCCATGTGATTGGATCGATCATATTTAAAAAATCTTATTATTTAATCATAGGATAGTATACTTAGTCAAATCAGTCAACTCTATTCATAGTTATAGTTTTTAATAAATAGGTTTACAGATATAGTGCAATCAATCAACTATGTTTTAAGATTATTTTTCAGCACATAAGTCTTGTACACTTTGTCAGCGCAGTCTACTCTATTTTTAAAATATTAAATTCAACACTTGAAAAAAATAGCATAAAATTTGCAAACTAAGCATCTTAAAAATTACCAAGATTTATTCTTACCTTATCTATCATTTCTATTTTTCATTTACAATCTTGATTTTCATAGATTGTAATCTATAAAAATGCAACCCTATAGTGAATGGGGTTGAGTAGATCAACACAATTATATATCTTATATTGTCTCTAGAAGACACAGTCGACCTGTTCAATTATGTAATTCTAGATATTGATTTCACAAAATAGTAGTGACCCTATAAAATTTATTCTATATTATTTACATATAATGTCATATGAACTGACTTTGTACTCTTCACAGTCAAATAAATTAACCTATTTTGCTATTAATTAATTAACTTTCCATTTTAGTTACCTTCATTCTTAGAGTAAGAAACATAGACTAATCATGTGGTTTTTTAATTTAATTATTTAGTCACATTATTTTTATATTTTTCACATTCTTCCAAATCACTTAACACTATAAAACATTAAACATTTTCCTCCCAAAGTCTACCTATTAAGATCTCAACACCAAAGGGGAAGTTGAATTGTTTTTTGGCCAAATATAAACACATGATTGATGGTATATATTGAGAAAACATTTGACACCCTTATTGATATGAGATTGTGAAGTGAGAGGGTAGGTTCCAATACCAAGCTAGTACCATTGCCAGTACATATCCCCTTCAACCTAAACTACATGAAACTATCCATAAATTACTTTATTAGTTTCTTATTATAAACAACTCTATATCACATTAATTTCAAAATTTATTATGACTTAATAACATTCAAGAATGACCAATTATTTATCATTTACATTCAAGTTTTGTTGATTGCTCTCTGATCATTATATTTTGTATTGCAAAACTTTTACTATCTAGTATTACTACCAAGTTTGTGTTATGTATTACAAATAGATCAAAAACATCGATCTAATTGCTTGTGTGGTTCATTATATTTGCTTAGTTATTATATTGAAATTTTCTTTCCTATTTTCAAAACACAATACTTCTTATCGATATAATCTCTTATAGATTTTATGTGCTTCATTATATTTGCTTAGTTATTATCTTGCAAAAAAATTTCCCTATTTTCAGATCATTGTCTTCCCTATCAATAAAATTTCTTATATATTGTTAGTCTTGCTTATATTAAGTACATAATCACCCTATATGATTGTGTACCTTTTAAACCTATTCAATTTATCCCTCTGGAGTAAACAATCAACATGTATGACTTTGTTTCTCCATCTGTAGTACACAATCGACCCATACAAATGTGTATTTTTATGACCTATTTCATTTTTACCATCAATAGAATACACTCGAGTAGTTCAAATATGTATTTTACATCCTACTATGTGGACCTTTAGCATGGACTCTATTGACCTGGTTGACTCTGTACCTATTGGTTGATACTATTCTTTATTTGGCTAACTATGTCCTTATTTATTCTCCTTGCTTCTTGATTTCAGATTCTACCTTCAAGCATCATGAAATTCCCTATCAGAATATTTTAGGATAACTTAAATAAGTTTATATGCTATATGGGATGTTATTTTGTTCCTACCTTCACTACGCAAGAGGATATCCACTATTAGGGCACCTTTTCTCATCCCTCATCTTTTGATTAAAATATGGTCAAATCATGCCAATAGATGAGATTGGTGGATCAGATTTATTCGATACTTATAAATATAATTGTAACATACATTCACCTTACCATATTGTGGGGGTAATGGAAACAATCCTAAAAATTAACCCCACAAGATACATTATCAACACCAACAACCTGCCTCCTACCAATCTACCACCTAGCAACCCTCCCATTAATACCAATGTTGGGAATCCTCCTCCCAATACTAACCCACCAATTGATAAAACTCAAATTCTTTCACAAATAGTGCAACAAATGAACATTATGAAAACATCTAATACCTATTAAATGATGAAACTACATCATTTGATAAACATGACTAATTAGCCTACTATTATTATTTCCTAAAATAATAAATTTTTTATTCCTCTACCTCTTAAATATACAATGAAAAAAGACATTCCCCAACCTATTATGCACAATAATATGCTTCAAAACATTCAAGATGAACGTTTAACCCACTTCAATATATTTATTGATATTGGTAATATATCTCTAACTATTAGAAATGATGAGACTAAAGACCCTCCATCCTTTTCCAAAGCATTCATTAATATTTATAAAGAGTGGGTCCAAACTAATACTTTTGCCACCACCAAAATTTTAGTTAAAAACTTCACGAGTTACATATTATAATGGTATAACCAACTTCCCCAACATTCTATATGGCAACTCGTGGAATTAATCAATCCTTTAGTTAAGGAATTTCAACATAATGATCTTCTCAAAAATTATTTTAGTCATTTCATCAATGATAAGCAATCCCCTACCGAATCAGCTCATGAATTTATCAAATTATGAAAATATTTAGTTCACAAAGCCAATCACAACATGATCTATGACAACTTATTCAAAATTTTCATTACTTCCCTAACATCTTCTCTCCAATATTAAGTTCAGACCTTTGCTCCCCAAAATTTAAATGATGTTCTTGACCAAGTTAAGAAATAAGACTTTATAATGAAATAGTTTGAAGCTAAAACTAAAACCATAAAAGGACCTTTCCAACATTCAACCAATGATATATCTAGAAATCCTCCTCAGCAAAAATTAGGATAGACAAAATGGGAAATCACCAACCTTCCCATATGCTGCTAACTATTCAAAAAATTATATAACTTTTAGTGCCTTCTAAACCATTTACATATCCTAATAATCTCTCTCAATGGTATGATCCTAACAAGTTTTGTTGGTTCCATGTCGATATAGGTTATTCCCATGAAACATGTCATGGGCTTACAAATTTTTTTATTTCTTTTAAGCCAGTTTAATCATTCAATCATGATGACATGATAAAAATCCATCATAATGATCAAAATCCATCATCATGATTATGTTAATACTTTACAAAAGAAACAAGCTTTCAAATCTTCTTCCTCTAATAATCCATTTTTTTTTCTACATCCAACCCTCAATAATCAAATAAGGATATTTGTGTAATTGATGCTAATTATGATCAATACTATACTAATTACCATTATGTGAATGTGACTAAGGTCAATTATCAACACAAAGCTGCCCATAAAGATCCAATCACAAAACAAAAAGAAAAAATTTAGTGGAAAAACTTATCAAAGATACTACTACCACTAACATTCCTCAGAAAAGCAATGAGGAACCACTTCCTCAATTCGAATCTCCAACTAACTCTCTTCCTACTAAAAATATTCTACCTTCCAAGCCTCACATTGGTTCTTCTTCTTCCAAAACTCATTGGAATTTCTTAGAGGAACTTAACTCTATGCCTTGAAAAATACCTCTCATGGAGTCAATTCGCACTTCTTCCTATAATCATAAATTCCTAATGAAACAACTATAAGAAATTGAAGAACCATCTTCATTATAAGAAGAAAAATCTTCTCATGAGCCTCCACCTACAGATGTTAATACCATTCAAACCATCTATCCTTCTTCAAAACCTTCCATAGAGTTCTTTGAAGAAGAGATGATCAATGATGAAATTATCTTTCACGTCAATAATACACCTCTTTTTATTAAAATATCCATTAATACCATCTATATTCATAAATTATTAGTAGATGAAGGGTCTGGAATGAATGTGACATCTCTTTGGCTCATTCAACAACTTGGGTAGAATAAAGATCATCTCAACCAAACTTGTCTAAAATATCATGGATTTGACAAGACCAATAATTAGCTTCTTGGTTGTATTTGGCTCCCTCTTACTATTGGAACCAAAACTATATATACCAAGATTATGGTTCTCAAACTAGCATTATCCTATAATATACTCCTAGAAAACTCATGGACTCATCGTATGAGGGCTATTGACTCTTTTGAAATCTAACACATCAAGCTTATTCATAATGGAAAGTGGTATAAATATGAGGCCTTTATTAACCCATGGAGTATTTAGATTCCCAACCCCAAATATCATTATCAAATTCTGACTATTCCAAAAATTAATAATACGCCTTTACCTGATTTCATTAATATGAATCCAGACTTATAGGTCACTCTTGATGATTATGATAATGTTGAGCCAAACTATTTGAAAAAAACATGCAATACTACTAAGCTAGCTCCTTACATTTCAAAGTGGATCATTTCTTCCTTATTTCCTTGTGATCATACCCTCCCTCTTATCGATGAGATCACCAACTTACCTCCTCCATGTAGTTCACATGATGCATATTATATAGAGGATGATTTCACTTGTAATGATTATGGAGTGTCCAAGTTATTTCAAGACCCTTTAACCATTTCACCTTGTAAATTTAGAGATTTAGTCATATCCTCTTCTGATGTTCCTTTAGAGACACAAGCATGTAATATCTCTCCCACCTATGATGATAACTAAATTATGGCCCAAGATCCATCACAAGTCTTGGATGTTTAACACCATCAACAAACCTTAACTAAACTATATTCTTTTAACTAAGATGTTCATACTATTTACATGGTTATTTATTTAGAACCTGAAGGAAGTGCACCTCCAGTTAATTCTCTATTTCTTGATACTCTTTGGGTTGATGAATAAATATTATCTCTCACAACTTCATAAATTTTGGAATCTTCTATACCTCTTATCATACTAGTCACTCTACTAGATCCCATCCCTTCTAATGATTCTATAGATATGCTTATTATCAATCCACTTGAATCTAATCAACCTTCTTCACAAATTCCACATACTCCTAAGATCATTCTTGATGTCAAGGCTACATATGTATGCCATATACAATCTTAATATGATCACCATGGTAATAAATTTATTCATCTTGAATTATATGTGGAATGTTATGGACCTTTACCTACATTCCCTAGCGATTAAGCCATACTTGAGTTACTCCATGCCTAAGAACCTCAACTTCCTCAACAACATTACAAACTTGGAAGTTTCAAATGATAATATCCTCCTTTTAATAACTTCATCATTAGCATGAATCCCAAAACCAATCCAGTTTCCTCTCTTCCCAATGCACCATATCATTTTAAAGATGGAATTGCTATGCTTATTGAAAAAACCATGAGAAAAGAATAAGGTACACCCTTAGCCCTGACCTATAACAATTTGTTGAGAACTCACATTGACTAAACATGATAATTTAGTATATTTTTTTTGATAAATATCATTAAATTTTGATTGGTCACATCAGGACATGCCTGATATCGATCCTAGTATCATTTTTCACAACATAATCACATACCTATATGTCAAACCCATTTGGCAAAAACATCATAAATTTCCACCTTAAGTTTCCACTCTATGCCATAAAGAAATTGTCAAAATATTTTATTCCAAAATTATTAAGCTTGCATATTATTTTGAGTGGGTGTCAAAAATTATTCCCATTCAAAAAAAAGTTACCATGATTATTCACATCTACATCAACTTCCACAATCTCAACCTTGCTTCCCAAGGATAATTTTCCATTACCTTTGATAGATGCCATCATAGATTCCACTGATAGATATGAAATGTTGTCCCTCATGGATTATTTTTTGGGATATAATCAAATTCATATATCCCCTTAATACCAACACAAGACAAAATTCACTATAGAATGGGGCACCTGTTACTATGTTAAGATGTCATTAAGCATTAAAATTGTTGAAGCTACCTATTAATGTGCTATGACCCACAATTTTCATGATCTTATAAATAAGATTGTGAAAAAATATGTTGATGATCTCATTTCCAAATCAAAAATTCAAAACCTATCTCTCTGATCTAGCCATCATCTTTGATTGATTAATAAAGTATAAAGTTAGACTCAACCCCTAAATTTGTGTCTTTGGTGTTGCATCTAATAAATTACTAGGGTTCTTAGTAGCTCTTCATGTTATTGATGTCAGTCCTACTAAAATCAATGTTAGAATCAAAATGCCTATCCCTCACTCCATTCCAAAAATTCATACTTGTCTCATCAATCTTAGGGAAATTTAATGATTCATATCTAAAATGGATTATTCCATACACTATGTTAATTCCATTCTTAAGAAAGGTAATTATCTAGAATGGACTTATCCTTGTCATAAGGCATTTGACAACATGAAAGAATCATTATTACATCTGCCTACCCTTTGACCACCTTCCAATGGTTTTCCCTTGATTTTGTACACTTATTCTACTCCTATATCAGCTAGGGCAATACTTTCCCAATGAAATGATACCAAAAGAGAGTATGATATTTAATATATTAGTCAAAGTCTCATTGATTACAAAAAATGTTATACTAAAATATAATGTGATTGCCTCACTATCTATTTCACAGTTGAAAATATTCATCACTACATGATCTATCAAATAACCTATGTCATTGTTCATTCTAACCCACTCCATAACTTTTTTTCCAAAGAATTTTTACCTAGAGATATAATTGGCAAGTGGATGATTCTATTAATGAAATTTCACCTTTGTATCATCATTCAAAAAATTATCAAAGGGTAAGTCATTACCAACCAAACTTGTAGTGTCACCCATATCTGCTACAAATCACCTTCAAGATAGTCTCCCTAATGATAACATTCTCTATATTGAAGGTCTCAATCAATTTTTCCCTTTTAAATATTATTTCCATAACTTCACTATTGATTTAGAAGCAAGTAATCAATAATATATCTATGTCACCCCTAATTCCACTAAATCCAAAGTAGTTATCAAAGAGATTCTTGAAATCACCATCAATTTACATGGAGAAACCTAGATCCTTCACTTTGATAGAACCAAGTGTATTCAAGGAGTTTGGACATGTTGTATTCTAACTAATCCTCATTGTAAAATAATCCCTTTTGCATTCTGGATAACCCTACTATCACTAATAACATGACATAATATGAAGAGTTAATCCTAGGAATGAAAATGGCACTTGACTTAGATATTCCATATCTACTTACTTTGGGTGACTCCCAACTTATCTTCCACTATGTTAATAGTGAGTACCAATGTAAAAATGAAAATATTATTGCTTATCATCAAATGGATACCACCCTTTCTAAGGAGTTTTCCTCTTTTAGCAATGAGCCCATTTCAAGACATCATAACTCTATCACTAACTCTCTTTCTTCTTTGACATCCTTATTTCATTTGCATCAATTACTTAGTGATTATAAATTTGTTTTTTAAATATGAAAGTCCCCATCTTCTATCCAACCATAAGATTCAATTATCTATCACATTGAGACTGTCACTATTCAATATATCCCATGATATAGCAACATTATCTAATTCTTTGAACATCAAGCTTATCTTCAAGACATGGAATCTTAAGAAAAGAATAAAATTCAAAAACAAGATTTTACATATATTTTGATACAACATCCTTTATTATTGTAACACAAAAGATACCCTATTTTGATGTGTAATTAAATAAAAGATCCCTCATCTCCTTTAACAAGCAGATTGGGACATATTCGATGGTCACTGTAGTAGACATGATGCAACATGCAAATGCTTACATATGGAATAATTTTGGCTTATCTTAAAAAATTATGCTATCAAATTTGATGAAAAGTGAAATCTTTGTCAACTCCATGATGATCTAATCCATTCATCACTATTTGATCTCCAAATTTTAGAATCTCCTTAGCCTTTTTTCATGTGAGGATTAGATCTCATCAATAAATTACCTTAGTCACAAGATGGCCACATTTTAATCATCATAGCTACTGAATAGTTTACCAAATGGGTAGAATCCATGCCTCTTGCCAATGTCACAAGAACCATAATTTCTAAATTTATCATTAACCAAATCATTTTCTATTTGGAGTTCCCCATACTATCATTTCTAATAAAGGCAATAATTTCAAGAACAAGGATGTGAAGTAGTTATATGCTAAATTTAAAATATCCTACAAATTTTGTACACCTTACCATCCATAATGCAATGGCCAATCTACAACCACTAATAAAATTCTTGAAACAATACTTCAAAATACCATCTGATAAAACCACATGGATTTCATTTATAACTTGCACTTTTGGCATATAATATTGGAATCTACACTACCAATGGGGTAACACCATTTTTTCTAGTCTAGTCTATGCTTTTGATTTTTTTTTTACCATTAGAAGTAGATCTTCCCTCCTTACATTTATCTATTAATAGTATCATTCGTAATGAATAATTACATAAGGCTCACCTTCATACCTTTGATATTCTCAATGAGCAACATCTAGCCGCTTTTCAACATAATTTCCAATACAAAGATCATATTTCCAAGCAACATAATAAAAAGGTTAATGTCTACACATTTAATGTTTGTGATCTAGTCCTTAAGTTAGACTATACCCATGATAAAGAAGTTAAATATACCCAAAAATGGTGGGGCCCTTATTTAATGAAAAATATTTTTGGTCTTAGGACCTATCCCCTCCAAACTAATGAAGGCCATGTTTTCAAATAGCCCACTAATGCAAAATTCTTGAAGAAATACTCTTCTTATAAATTTCATATTTTACTATATTTCTATATGATATCCTTTTAACAATTTTTGTAAGATTTCTATGTGGGTCTCACCCTCTGTAGCATTATTTATTTCCATAGACCTTAGTTCCTTCCCTTAGTACTTTTGTTGCATTGTAATACCATGGATAGGAACCAATTTTTCTCATTATTTACTTTCACTTTCATCAATTTATTTCTATCAAGTTTGTTATTTTCCAATGCCTTTTATACCCTCTTCGATTTTTATTTTGTGAGTTGCAATGTAAAACCATGGATAGGACTATGCACTCCTCACAAATGTCATTTTTACCATTTTATTTGCACATGCATTTTGCACCCTCGTAGGTTTCTCTTTTATGAGTTACAATTTAAGACCATAGGTAGGACTGGGCCCTGCTCATAAATACCATTTTTGATTTTTTTTGCACTCACTTGTGTCTCTATTTTATGATTTGTAGTGTAAGACCAATGATAGGACCATGTTTTCTTCATAAAATCACCATTTTATTTCAAAACACCTTTCATAAACCAAGTGTTATTTTTATATAATGTTATGAAATGGTTACAAGTTTGTGATCCCATATTCTTAGCTTTGATTTTTGTCTTTTTTGGTTAAAAATTGCACCACAAACTATGTTATCATGTTTCCTTACACTTACATACATTATTATGATAAGGAATCACACTTACATGTCAATGTATCCCTTTTCACCTTTATCACATTTTTTATGATTTGAAGTAATTCAAATTGTTTTATGTTTCATTCTCCTCGATTTCCTTCCATTTCACTCCACTCTAAATCAAACAAGGTCAAAGTCAAGATAGCACTTTTATTTTACATGAATTAACAAGACTCTTAATCACCATGGTATATAAGTTATCTCTCTTAGAAACTAAGTACAATTTTTTTAAATGATAATTATTTTTAGCACCCATGTTTGGTTCTCTAAATATGTATGGAGGAGGAATAAAAAAATCCATCAAAATTTAAAATCTAGATCATTTAGAATAAAAGGTAATGATTAAAAGGCAACATACAAATTCAAAAGTCAAAAAAACACTAAAATACATTATTCATAACACATATCCCATCTCCAATCAAAGCTCAAACTCTATTGTTGGCCTCATGATAGAGGTGAGGTCCATTGGGGTACAATAGACTAGTAGATTAGAATAAGAGAGTTAAAAAAAAATGTATAAGTGATACCTACTTTCTCACATAAGTACCCAATCTTCGTAGTAGACCAACATCTCTACAAGGGGTCATGAGGAATGGGGAACACATTTTAGGAATGTAGGTCCATTTTAATTTCAATGGATATAGCCTTCATGAGATGATTTTCATACTTCATTTGGTAACCCAATATTTGTGTGGTTATGAAAGGTTCTTCAAAGTCCTTAATGTTAAAAGTCCTTTTATTTTGACAAATCTAATGTAAGTGTCTTGAATTCAATAAAGAGATTCTCTACCTTATTTTTTCCATCACTTCCTCACCATCCATTTCATTTCCCCTTTGATAAGAAAGTTTGATTCTAAATCTATTTTCTCACTTATATATTCCCTCTTATTCACATCTTAAAAACATCCTATCACTACATTGTTTCATTGTTGTCTATTCTTGGAATAAAATAGTATGCTTGAGTGACTATGGATTACTTATTTTACACCATTGATTTACATTTATAGAATTGCCTTGGTTTATTTTCAAAATTTCCATTATTGTACCTCTTTTTTAGAACAATTGTGTCTATTTCTATATTTTTTTTGTACTTTCCTTTTTTGAATAATTACATCCATTTCCATTTTTTAGTATTTTTTTGATTATTGAGTGAGGTTAGATTGTTACTTCTCACTCACCAATGTTGTTTTGCATTTTATGCACTTTTTCCTTGATGATTGAGTAATGATAGTTATTGCTCACTCATCAATGTTGTTTTACCATTGCTTACCCATATTTTTTTTAAGTAACGGTTGTTACTAATTTCACATTGATGTTTGATTACCATTTTTACTTGTATCCCTAGTTTGATTTGGTTTGTTTACCTTTCTTACTTAACATTTATGTGTTTGAGTTTTTTTGGTAATTTAGTATCCTTGCCTTTCTAGTCACCCAATTTTATCTACTTTGACTTGGTCATTTGGTCGTAATTTAAAAATCATCACCCCAGCTTAACAAATTTCCATGTACATCATGCCAACACATTTCAGGTATCTTAGCTTTCTTGTGTTTGTTTATTTTTTCTCTTTAGTTTTGTATCCTTGGGTTTATCTAAAGTAGTCTTTATACCCTCCATGACTAAAAATACCAACATATCAAACAACCATACAATGATAAAAATAAGTCAAGGTACACATACATTAATTTTATTTTTAGTTATTTTATTTCAGTCATTTTCTTTCTAAAGTTATTTTACATTGTAGAATATTAAAATTTATTTAGCTTCAACATTAAGTGTTATGTTCTTTTCTCAAAGCAACATCCCATGTTACGCCTTAATGACATGTGATGAGCTTAAAGCGGGTCACATGTATAAACATAATATTTTAAAACTTTATCAATTATTAATGCTTTCTCTCTTGCAAGAACTTGTCGAGTCTCAATCTCTATGAGTGAACACCTTAAAAGGTATACTAAGAAAACGGTGGGCAAACCATTGGTACTTCACAAGAATGTTGCCAACTATACCACCATTTTTAACATACGCAAACTTATCCTATATAATTCCATAAGCTTTGACACCTCCATTACACAATACTCTAAGTAATTTATCACCTTAATTAGCCCCTAAATAAGCCAAAAACCCTTTTTGACATTTATCAAATAATGTCATCCTAGGATTACCCTATATTCAAATTAATATTATCACATTATGGGTCTTAGCTAGAATTTTACCAACATAGACTAGGATTTAACTTGCTTTCATCAATTAATAATACAAAGTTGAATTGGGCTAACCCTGTTGGCTAAATATTCAGAAGGGGTTAAAGTTAGATCAAACTATATATACACATCCTTTCCACCATTTAATAGAGAGAGAGTGTCAAGATTTAATTATTCATTTTTGCTTATTTACAAATTTCTCTATACACATCCTTTCCACCATTTCATAGATGGTGACATTTGTCATCTTCACACTTTCACATAAAAATGATAGCTCATGGGCTCCACATAGTATCAAATTAATAACAAGACTTATAGGGGAGAAAATTATATCATGATAAAATGATTGTGCTAAATGGCATGATCATAGGGAAGATCCCTAGTAGTCCCACATAGTCAATAATGCATTTAGAATCACATATATCAAACTCAAACATAAAATGGTCAAAAGTCTAGGGTTAATCACCTTAAAATAATAATTAAAATTAATTTGATTTTATCTTTCTCTATTCTCTCAAACTTAAAAATGTTTATTATGATTTATTTAGTTGTTTGTGGATCCATGAACTATCATCTTCATTATTTTTCCATTTTGCATCCATAATATTTTCTACACACATCACACAAAACATTGTG
The DNA here is from genome assembly GCA_037957365.1 of Torreya grandis. Lineage (NCBI taxonomy): Eukaryota > Viridiplantae > Streptophyta > Pinopsida > Cupressales > Taxaceae > Torreya > Torreya grandis. The sequence continues at coordinate 2,374,690 of JARHVA010001679.1, read as the reverse complement.
ATTATATCTTTAAATAAAATAACACATTTAAAACAACACATGCATAATAACATGGTGATAAAAAAATATTCATAAGGTCATGGAATCATATTTTCAAGCCACATGTCACCCTAGTGCCTTTGCTACATTATACATATATCATAATAATGATATTCTAGGTATAATGTGATATAAATATAATTTAGACCCCTTTATAAATTTATACACATACAATAAGAATTTAGGGTATCTATGTGACTTCAAATCAATGCACAAGATCACTCTACCTTTATAAAAGAATATAATAAACCAATCACATTAGATGGAATCCTCAAATTTAATTTAAACCAATAAAATGATGCATATGTGTAGTTGAGATAAGAAGAATCTCCATTGAGATTTTGAAAGATAAAACATGGAGAGATTATCCATGATGTCATCATGTGTTGAGATTATGTGCAATCTACAACCCAATATAAATTAAAATGTATCATATATGTTGATGGTCATGGGGTCAAATGTTTACAATGTTCAAAATCATCTATGAAATGATAGAAAATGTGATCATGATAAATGTCACCATCTATGAAATGGTGCAATAAAGCACACTATATTTTCTCTTCAATAGAAATATAATGTAAATTGACCTATAAGAAAAGGTATGGATATGTAGAAATCCAAACTAATTATGTATGATTTAGTGTAGGTATGGACTTGTTCAATACATGGATGGACTCTATCAATGCTTAAAATAGGTTGTTAAATGTATGTTGGTGAGGTATTATTGTTTTTTTACTTTGAATAAGGTATATGCATAAATTAGATTTAGCACTATTAACTAGAGTTTAAATGTTCAACATTTATTTTCCATTAATATTTTCTTTGGTATTTAAATTGTTATTTATTATTTTGATTTTTATAAAATTTATGATGATGCTTTACATTGTAATCATTGTGCTAGCATCGTACTAATATGTCACACCCAAAAAATATAAAATTAATTAGTAAAAATTCTAAGTTATTCATCAATATAAACTTTAAGTGTTGATGTAACATCATTTAAATGCCACATAGATGTAAATTCAGGACTGAACATTATAGATAACTCTCTTCTATTAATTAATAAAGATTAATATATAAAATAAGTTAAAATTTAATACACATCAAAAAAATGTCGTTACTTGAATCTAATACTTATTATTGAGAGGAATAATATAAGTATTTTAGATTTTTGGAAGTGTTTTATTTTGATCATAAGATATCGTGTTACATATATATTTAAAAATTTTATAAAAAAAGACTTCAACTCAAATGAGTTTTAAATGGATTGAATATATTTTATCAATGAAAATTTATATAAAAAATATTTAATTTAAAAAAAAATATATATTTCATTAATAAATTGTTTGGCTTATAAAAAATATTTCTTATTGATGCATAAAAAATGAAACTAGATTTAAAAAATTACAAGTCAAAAGATAGGTGCACCTCAAGATTAAAAAAACTTGGGAAGAATTTATAGGCATAGTCAAAATGGATATAAGAATAGGGAAAATTGTAAATCCAAAATTGTAAATTTAGTCGAAACATTTTTACCGTCAATCCAAGTCATTTATATATATATATATATATATATATATATATATATATATATATAATTGTGGGGTATTTATCGTTCCCTATCAAATTTAGTCATATGTGGTGGCTTTAAAAACCTATTTTTATAGTTTTATTTATTTGTTTTTGTTTTTCTTTTGTATTTGGTAGTGAAGACAAATTAGTTTTATAAATTTTTATGAGAAAGAATAAATGTGACAAAAATTATGTCATAATTATTACTTTTAACAATTTTAACATTAAAAATAATTGAAAGATTAAAAATAAATATTTTAAAGTTGTATAAATATTAATTAAAAAAAAAATTAATTAAAATAATGATAAATTAATTTATATTGTAAATATTGTAAAATTAATGTTTAAATTCAACAATATAAAAAATATTTTATTTATATTAATTTTATAATTATCAAGAAGAAAAAATAGATTTAAATGATTTTAGTAATACCTACACAACAATATTAATACATACAAATTTTTTAATTAATAAATGTTATATTTAAATTTTGAATTTAAAAACATAATACAAAAATTCACAAATCAATGTTTATTAACTTGAAACCAAAATCTTTAAAATAAAAATAATATTAAATAAAATTTTAATAAAAAAATAAAATATATTAGTAATTAGTCCTTACTTTTATCTTATTAATTATAATAAAAATTGTAATGTCAATTATATTAAGTTTATATAAGATATTTTAAAATTTTAATTATAAGTTAATATAATAAAAATTGTACATTAGTAAAGAACAATTTTTATTATAGTGAGAAAATATTATAAATAAATAAACTGCATAATAATTTAACAGAATAAATATACGATGAAATAAAATATAAATTGAATTCATATAATAATTAAAATATAGAGTAGTAGAGTGTAATTAAATAAAAGAAAATAAATTTAAAAATATTTAACTACATATAATTAAATATATAAATAGTTGAAATATACATAATATTTTACAAATGTTTAGTATACAGTATTGAAATTCAATTTTATTTTAAATTTAGTATTAGAGTTCCTTTCAAAATCAGAAGCAAATTTTAAATCTTATAAAATCACAAATAATTTTTCTGGGAAAAAATTATGTCAAATTTTGATGATCGATGTATTTCAGATTCACTATTATTTTTTTCCTGATAAAAAATCATAATAATGGATCTGAAATGTATTGATCATCAAAATTTGACACGATTTATTTCAAAAAATATATCTATAATCATATAAACTGTAAAAACACAAAATTTTATAAAAATCAATTTTATTTTATTTTAATTTCTAAAAGAGAATCCAAAAATTTATAATCAATTTACTTGGAAGTTATGAAATATATCAGCTTTTTAAATTTATTTACTATGACAAAAATTAAAAATCATTTTAAAAAAATAACAATTAAAATCCAATGGAAATATTTATCAAGTCGGAACTGTTAAACAAATGACAATTAGACAACTGAATCCAATAAATTATAGTCATTATAAAATTAACACTTACAAAACCTATTAGAATAGAATGTTTTGCGAAACTTAAAAAGGGGAAATTTTGTAATGATCCTGGGCGTATATTATAGCTGACGTTGACAATTTTCACTTAAATGTTCCTGGGCATATATTAAAACTGATGTTTGGATTTTTCTTTTCATAGCATTACCTAGCATATTTTCATGAGACTTTAATAAATTAATAGACGGGCATTTTTTATATAAACAAGCAAGCGTCCCCTAAATAAAAATGAATTTTTCTTACAATATACCATAGATATAAAATTAGCTAATTAAGTGTTCCTCAAAATGGATGATAATTAAGTGTTGTGTATCTGGATTCGTAAGTGCTTGTTAGCAGCTGGTAATTTGGTTGCGTGAGGTCATGGCAGTAGAAAGGGAACCTTGCAATCATGCTGGTAGAAATATAAGAGTATAATGTTATAAACTGTTTTTGTTGTCATAACCAGGCATCCACTGAAGACTCTTTGATCTCTCTTAACCTTTCAATGTAGGCATCCACTAAAGACTCAGAATCTTCGCAACTGTTGATGACGTCATAGTATTTCATGAACATGGGCGCCCACGAATCGATCTCCTGGGCGGCCAGGAAGAAGCCATCTAAAGCATTGTTGCCATGTTTGTCTTCGTAAAATGATAAAATTTCCTTCAAATCAGCTCACTAGAGACTGAATTCTCTCACTAACTGCCTTCTGCAATTCCTCAATGTCAAGTGACGTGGCTCAAGAAGGCAAGCATTTTGGATCCTCCTAGAAAATATTGTGCCCACAAATAATAATGCCATTTGCATTGCACCAGGCTAAGATTTTGTCTGCAACCCTGTAATTGAGCTTCCTCTGCTGGGGCTCTATATCTCTACATTTTGTTCGCAACCCATTTTAGCTCGTTGTCAAATACAACATTGTATCTCTTCATAAACCTTGTCTGTCGCAGTTGAATTAAAATAATACCTTTTGTACTCTAGTAATTGAAATATGTTTGAATCATAGTACATTAAATCTTAAAGTAAGACAATGACACGACCACAATTACAAATAGAAACTTTCTAATTAAATGAATGCACTGTCGCGTCTGGTTGAATCTGTATTTTCTTTTTATTGACTGGGAAATCGAGTTGTATACTAGCAATTCCATATTTGTTCAGTTAAACGAGGTTTACACTAGCAATTCCATATTTTTTCAGTTCTAAGTATAAATGTAAAGATCAACGATCCCTTAAACTTGGGTGTATTGAATTTGAGTAGGGGCTGGTAAAATATTCAGGTCCCACCATTAGTATTCTTATATTCATATATGTTAAATTAGAAATTAATTGTTATAAAGTAGAAAGCTGTCTTCACATTTTCTTTTAAAAAATTATCAATTTAATAAATATAAAATTTTATTAAAAAACATTTCATTAAAAAAATGAAAATATAATATTTTAAAATATTTTACATAATTTTTATCATTTTTAAAAGTTAAATACTATAGTTCTCCCAATAATAAGTAAATTCAAGCAAAGTAATTGATTAGTGGGAAAAAATTGCTTTCACTCATAACTATAATACCTTTGATTCATGGAAAAAATTAATCTATTAAAATATAATATATATTTAATCATCATAATTTAAAAAAATAAAAATATAAAAAGAGATAAAGACAATAAAAGATTTTATTATTCATTCTAGAATATATAAATATTTTACTTTTAAACAAGGAGATGATACTAGGCAAGATAATCCAAGAAATTACTTTCAACTTCTAACTTCTAATTTTTATTTTTATTTTTTATTTTGTAATTTTTTTCCAAAATTTTAATTTTTTATATTTATTTATAAATATTAAAAATAAAAATATTTCTAAAATATATTTATAAAAAAATTAAAATAATAAAAAATATTTTAACAAAATAGATTGTATTTTCTATTTAACATAATTTAAAAGACGTTTCTATTTCATGGAATATAAAAAAATGTTAATATTTTATTAATATGTAGTATAATTTATTTGTAATTAAATTATATATATATATATATATATATATACATATAATTTTAAATATATATTTTATTTTATTCTTTTATCTAAAAAATATTAATATTGATTATATATTTATATTAAATTTTTTAAATGTAATTTTCTTTTATTTTTAATTTATATCTTCCTTGTTGCTTTCTCTTTTCTCATGAAAATAGGTTTTTAACATCATATCTTTACTTAAGCAATTTGGTGTTTAGTTTTGTTCCAAATCCATGAAATCACAATACATAGCATTGCAATTGTGTTTGAATTAATCATAGTCCTGATGAAAGATCACAACATGTTATATTTTTAATCCTTGATCAAACCTATATGCATATTATGCCATAATGTTTTTGCTTTAAATTCTCTCGATCCAAGTTGAGATTAATGTTTTGATCTATTAGACTAACTCTATTAATGAAGAGTCAAGTGTTATTGGTCTAAGTATTTAAATATATAGGTATACGAGCTTCAAATTTTAAGTTGAGTTCCACATATTTTATCAAGCTTTCCCTAAGCATGCCATTCATAGCATGAAGAGATAGAGATGGAACCAAGGTACAATTAATTCTCTCTCAAAATAAACAAATTTTCAAAGTTGATCTCAACGAAATAGATCAAGTGGATATGAAATGAAAATATAATCATCCAGTGAACTAAGACTGAGTCTAGTTTATCTAAGACCACCTAAGACACACTTTATGTCAGCTAATGACATGGATATTGTAAAAATGATAAAATATTAACTTAGATAAATGATAACTATTATAATTCTAATTTGTATGCATGCTTATACACTAACAACATATTTGAGGTTCTATTGTTCCACTTCACAAGATATGAGTGTTATAAAATAGCAACTCAAATCTTAATTCAAACCCCAATCTTGGTTAGAGATTTAACTACTTCAAAGTACACAAGTCGTAGTGCAAAAACTTAAGAGCAAGACTATGTCAACAAACTCTACAAGATAATTTTTTGTTTTATACATTTTTATCAAGTAAATTTACTTAAGAATAGTTATGACACCATTGAACTATAACTATAAATTGTTCCATAGTGACAATATTTGTTAAATTTTTGTAATGTTAATTTCCTATCAATACAAGTCAACTCAGCATGGCCAAATTGTATGTGGGGATTGGAGGATAGAATGAAACATTATTTTAACATTAGTTAATTTTTATTAACCATGGTTCATAGGAAATGACTGTTGATATTGCACAATCAATATAGGTGTGATTTTCATGTACATTTATTTTAGCTTGTTTTCTAGAAAATAGAAGAATAAATTCTCTATGATATGGGTCTCTTGCTTAGAATCTTGTAATGACTATTTTGGGTGGCTCTTGATGGATTAAAAAAACTACTTGTAAATAATGTGATGGTCAAAATTATCATTTATTATGGTTTATGAACTATATGCAGATGAAAACTGCTTGTAAATAATATGATGGACAAACTTAATTTTTTTTCTAATTTATGTAGAATAAAAAAGGTGTGAACGTATACCAAACAAAAAAGAGTGACGTTTCAATTCCATAAAGCTAATTTAACTAAAATTAATTAATGACAAAAAATAATGCCAACATATTTATAAATAAAATTTACAAAATATTTGTCTAAATTTATGCCAATGTAATGTATCACTTCCAAAAGAAGGTGGGTCATTTTCATATTATTAATATAATGTATTTGGCATTGACATATGGGAAGATGGTGATTCGTTACAATTTTGTATTGATGTAATCACTGATGTAGTGGCTAGCAACTAATATAAGTGGAAGAGCTTTTGTTACTAAAGAAGGTAGTTAAAGTAGTAGCTTTACAAGTAGGCATGTTCTAAAACTTCAAGGGAGCATAAAAAGGTAGTTAAAATATCTTTACAAGTGCCTGTGTTACAAAATTCCCACGTAAACAATGTAAGACTCAAAAGGGGTACACATTGTGATTCGAATAGAAAGTGCTAAATGAACTCAAATAAACCCACCATTTACTTTTTAATTTTTACAATATTTCCAAATTGCATTAACTGTTAAAAATCACATTTCATAGAGACCCAAAACTGTCACAAAATTAAACTTTTCTTCTGTGTGGCCTTTGATAAGTTATTTTAAAATCAAGTTTATAAAAAAAAAAAAATTTAAAGTGAAAATAAACTATAAAATCTCTAGAAATCAATTTCAAGCTCAAAAGGTTTCATTACTTCTAGAGATTACTTGTAGAGACCATAAAGTCTACAACCATTGCATTGAGAATCAATTAACTTATTTTTCCTCCTTCAATATTCTTTGTATAACATACAATGTTATTGGAATCCAAAAGAGCATGTACCAAGTCAATAAAAACAAAACCAACAAATATTATCCCAAAGGCAGCCCAAGAATAATAACAAGATGCAACAAATTGTTCAAGGATAATAATTTACAGAGTACTCTATCATCTTAAAATATTATAGTAAAAGCCACAAATTTTTGTTCAAATGTTCGCTAATAATAATTTAGAAAATATTCCATTATTTTAAACTCTTTTGTCTCTATTGAAAATAGCAATCAATGTACCACAACAACATAGCTCAATAAGATTCTTTTCTCAACAGTTATGTTCATATCATAAAAGATTATAAAAGAACCACCCATAAAATAAATATAATTCTAATATTTTTATTACCATGCAATAATGCTAATAATACATAAGACAATTTTCTCACTATTTTATGGGCTTAAGAAATTGTTCCTCCATTACTATAAAGTTGCATGGCAACTTTCGCAGTGTTTAACAACATTAGCAAAAGACATAAATACAAATATATGGGTTAAGGAAGATTTACCTATATGGTATGGGTATGCAAACATAATTGAAATAAGTCTCTGAAGTATGCAAAAATGTCTATAGAATGACTAGGAAAGATCCTCTAGTCCTCTTTTTTTAAATCAAAATCTAAGATCAAACACAATGCAAACACATCAAAAGCACCTTGATCTAATCTTAGATAGCTGATTTGTTGTTGATGCTTCATTTCTAAATAACAAAAAAAATTAAACTCTTTGTAAATGATTCTTGGGCATTTTACTTGCATTTTTTAAAGTAGGTATCCATCTTTTAAAAGCATTGTGTTTCATTTCAATACAAATTGAGAAATAGATCATATAGTGTTGTTATTTTTATACCCATATAACTTGAATTAAAACTATATAAATCCCATTATGGTGGTACAAATAAATTAATATTTTCATTATTATAGTGAATTATTTGAAAGATGATAAAAAATAGTACATCTGGGCCCTTGACTATTTTGACGTTTGACATAAACATAGAAAAATTTGAAGAAAAATCATATCAAAAATAAAGATAAAACTTGTCAAATTATACAATCACAACCAATTATAAAAAATAATAAATTAGTATTTTTAGTTTGAAAAAATATTTTAATAAACTTAAAAGTTTGAAAATTATTTTTATTGACTTTGATTAATAACAAAATATAAGCAAGTAGGGACCGATAAGCTTATCCCATGCATTTCTATCTTTGGAATTGAATTCATCAGACTCAAAATAAATAAATAACATGAGTTCTATAATGTACTAGAGTTATACAGTCTATAGTTTAATAGAATGTAGGCATGACATTTCTCCCATTCAAAGACCCTGATATATACCACATGTATTGCTCTATATCACTTGTATTACTCTGTATATTTGCCTTGATCATAAGTTAAAATGTAGAAGGTACTATCCACTTTTCAAGGATAGGAGAACCAATAGTTAAGTACAAAAAACCGTAGACTTAACCTACTATTTAATTATTCTTTTGGATATTATTTCCTTTTTATTTTATTAAAGCATTTGCATAAAACTTGGTTATACTAGGATACCACATACTCTTATTTTAGGTTCTCATCACTAGAACGAAATATTTTTAGGTAACAAGTAGAATACAACCTTAGGTTCTCAGCCCCATGTAATTTAGTATGTTATATATTATTTGGAACCTTATTTTAAAATAAAAATTAAATAAAAAATTTCATTGGCAATGTCTTGAACTCGACAAATGTAAATTAGCAATTACCAGTGTTCCAGAGTAATCATAACAAATATCATTATAGTTGATTCTCTTGATTGGAATCATATTCAATTTTTGTATAATGAAAACATTATATATATATGCAATCAAAATTATGAGTCTAACAGTTCATATATACCCAATGGAACTATGTAGTTTTAACATCCCCCCTTAATGGGTATCTGTAACAATAACAAATTTAGAATTACAATAAGTTTAATGTGAGGTTACCATGTAATTACCTAGATATGAACCCATGAAGTTCCTTAAATGTGAATTGTTGCATTGTAAAAACCTATTGCCTCCTTATTTGCACCATTGGTGACCATAAATTCTTTTGAGTTTGAAGCATTGCTACCCATTTCATCCATTTTTTTCCTTGTGGTTCAAGTTGGTCGATTGTCCTAATTATCGTATTTAAGGTTTTGAATGTTAAACAATAACCCAAAATAATTAACCTATCTTGAATATATTCCAAATGAAAATTATACTCACCATATATTCCTTTAAATTTTTTTTGCCCATGTCCTTGTTTATACCCTATGCCTGTTTATTGTGGCTATTTTGCAGTTGAACCAAATTGTTGGTACATGTAGCAATGGTAGGTTGAATACCTGGGCAAATGCTATGATTGATTTTCAATGATTATGTAGAAATTTAAGCACACAAGAAATTTAACATTAGCCTGAAAATTCATGTTCTTGTGAAGTTCAAATGTAGGTTGAACTTACCATTAATGCCTATCTCCCATTGTGTACATTTTGCCTTCAACTTCATTAATCACAAACATCACCATCAAACCAGCCAATAAAACACGTAAAGCACTATCTCTTCCCTCACCCATTTCCTATGCAATAATAGTTCACTTCTAGTTTTGAAAACAAAATGAAACGATGCCACTATTTATATACAAATTTTAGATATAGCCTTTCTTTTTTATACAATGAAAAAATCTGTAGTAAATCATTGGAAAATTAAGTTTTCTAAAATGAAGCCGATATGTATAAAAAATTTACCCTTTAATCACACCATTTTCCATCCATAAATATTTTTCAATTACCAGTGAAACTGATGGGAGACACTCTATATGACATTATCACTTTCTGCTTTAATAATATCTTCATAGTTTTGACCAATCAAAATATAGTAAAATGGAATTTTTCATTTAAAAAAAAAATGTACATGTTAACTACTACAAAACTAAAATTAATTTAATGTAAAAATAAATAAATAATTTTTATTAATGGAGAAGGAACAGTCTAATCTAATGTTAAAGGAAATTATTTCCTTTAGTTATCCCTTCAAAACTAATAAGAGGTAAGTTTGTAGCTATAAAAATCTAAAAATAAAACAGTGAAAGAACCAATAACTGCTTGTGAAATACACATACATTTAAAGATACACTTCCATAATATTAATTGAAGAAGGTCTCTGTAAGAAATATGTGACTGATAGTAATTAGTTTTTATCAATAATATTTTAGTAAGATTAGACTATTTAATGTGAGATCCAAACTTGTGAATAGAGTCAATCATATAAGTCAAACAACTAAATTATCATATAATAATATTATGTCTAATGTCATGGGACATTATTTTATAAGGTGTTTATCTATAAGTTTTGTAAAATCGTTTACTATTAAAATGTATTATTGCAATGATTATTATTAATAAAATAATAATATTTAATGACTGTGATGTAGAAAAAGTAAGCCTATTTTTTAGAGACCATAAATTTTGACTCGTAGTTTTGTTTGAACTCTTCCATGTGTCAAAATGACCATCTTGAAAAGTTCGATGTTCTAAAATCAATATCTTCTATAATAATATTAATAAGATATAAATATAAAACTCTATTAAACCTAATTCTTTAGTTATAATCTCCCGAATAGCCATAGTTTAAGGAGCACACTCCAAGCTAAGAAAAGAAATAGTATACCCCATTTATTTTATGTAATCATTAATACGTGGCTCTATATAGTTTCACATTTGTACAACAAGTTTTATATTCTTAGATAGATATAAGATTTCCATGATTTACTAAACATAATCCAAAAGGTAAACATATAGGGTCTTGATAAAAGTAAGATCATAAACAATACTTTAAATCTTATATTTTCAATAATTCTGATATAAATGAGATATTATTACTACTCTTATTGTAAGTTCTAGTCAACCACCGTTAAAGTTACAAACTCACTAGAAGTAAATGTATCCTCGGATAGCTAAATAAAGTATATGATTTTTTACATATACTAGAGGATTTATTTCCATAATCTATGTTATATCTTTAATAATTCTATTCCAGTTATATAGTCAAGTGTTAGTATAGAGTAAAATAAATACTATTTACTAGCTGATAGAAAATCCTTGTACATATATAATGGTAAACATGTGTATGACATTACGTTATTAGCATGAACAAGAGTATTATGATTACTTGCTCTTCCACACACAGTGGCACCCGACTACGCCTTTGTTTGAGCTTAGAATGAAGTAACTACTAATGCAATTATATATATTGACTAAAAGATACCACCGCTCAACATTACCTATCCATTTATATGCTTGGCAACTTATCAACCAACGCCTTAATTATTCATTAAAATTTCCCGTGCTATGGTTTCCAGCAACACCCCAAAGAGTGTTATTTGCTACTTGGGTTCAAATCTGGTCAACGCCACTGGTTTAATATTTCAATGGAAAGTTTTTGGCAACTTATTAAACCATGATGACTTCTTAGCTTAGCGCCAAACTATAACATACAACAGACTGAGCTACGGTTCATAATTTACTGCTTACCAAAAACCGGCCACCTCTGAGGTATCCTGTAATGTTTTTAACTTAGCTAGAAGGCAGACTTAGATTGGATAACTAAGAAATTATACTTAATATCATTCCTAGACTACACTAAGGAAAGGTACATAATTACGAATTGGATTTGACACACAATAACTAATTAATTATACCAGCGCTATGTTATCTTTTATACAAGCGCCTGGTTATATGTAAATAAGAGTTTTTAATATATATCATCATTGTTCAACAAAATTGCGGTTCACAAATCCATATAGCGTTTTAAGCTCACACTTATTTCTTAAGCTGACACAAACAATTGTGGGGATGCCAACTCTGTTTTGTGTACCAGTAAGCATGTATATGAATTGTCGCTTCAAAGCCAAATAATTGTTCAAAGAGGTTATAAACCACTTAGTTAATAAAGACGATTTATATATCTTTCAACATTGCCAATTTAAGAGTTATGTTTACCAAATCGCTGAGATAACATTGCTACATTTGTGGTATAACGGAATATATATATATATATATTTTTTTCTCCCATTCTGTATATATATAATAACATAAAAGAATCGATGTATCTATTTGCTGAGCCTAAGGAGGGATAATACTCTTAAATATACATTATACTATTAAATCATCGAAAACATATATATCGATGGATATACTAAACTAGTAAAATTACTAGGAATCCAAAATAAAAAGCACAATCACTGTATAAATCTCCTAATGTGAATAATAAAATTATTGTACTAATAATATCGGTCTAAATATAAAAAATTCCGTTCTCTTTCTTTTTACATTCTACTTTTTCATAGCCATTTAACATCTGGCATGAGTGTGGAAATTTGGAAAACTACATCTACCTGCCAGCTAGTAACATTCCTTTGCTCGGTGGTCCTTGCTTCCCTTCCAACGTCTCCCATTCTTCTTCTTAGCTACCCTTCTTATTTTCCCAAAAACACTTCCATTCCTTTTATAAATGAAGCGTTATACTTTTTAAATCTATTCTTGTTTTTAATCCTTTTTCTTGTTCTTTTTCTAAAAAAAAATTTCTTTATTCCTTTTAAAGAGGTTTCCTTTTTAGTTTTCCTTTTAATTGGGATTTATTATATTTTATTTTCTTTTACTTAAACTTATAATAATTAGTATTTTTTATTAGTTATCATTTTTAAATCGACACAACAATTTAGTGATTAAATTTTAGATTAATAATCTGAATTAGTTTAGTCAAGCAAAACTCACAACATTCATGCTTACACAAAAGACAAATCACTAAACCACTATGCTAGAAACCAAGATATGAACAACTATAAAATGTAAATGACATTAAACACACTTTGATACCATCCAATTATGAATCTAATTATGTGCTAATTGTATATAGTGTGTGCAGGGTACCAGATGATTTCTCTGACATCCTCCGACATCGCAATCTACGTTATCCTCTTCGATGATGCTCTCCCTTCAACACATTTTGAGGGATGAATTCTGATGCATCCATCTAGTGACAAAATAGGTAATTAGATCATAATAGTCATAATATGCATTCATCATAAATACAACTAAAATGATACATCAACATGATCATAAAGTAAACATGTACTTATAACTAACCCATAAAAGCATAATCATATAATCTAATCAATATCCTAATTCCCCATATATATATATATAGTTAAACTAGCTATGGATATCTATAGATAATCTAGAAATTTTGCCCAATGAGGAATCAAGATGTAACAGTTAGTTATAAAAACATTAGGTTTCACTCTATGTTGATTATGGCTACCCTAGTAAAAATTGAAGGTTATTTTGTTGGAAAAATTCACCTTGAAAGATTTTGAATTAGTCAAACCCTTTGTAAAATGGCTTGGCGATGGTTATCATAGTGGTATTTCTTTTAATCATCACAATATTTGGTGGTCCACCATCATAACCAATATCGATCTTCCTTTAGCAAAAATATCAGGTATAAAATCTCTACATCTATTTATAGAAATAACTCATACTATTAAAGATTTTACTTCTTCATGTGATTGGATTCTATGACAACTACTAAAATACATTTATAAGCTACTCAATTTAGACATACCTGCTATTTTACATATCTAATAATTGATTCCTAATGTCATACTTCATAATATGGGTCTAAAATTTCCACATGCTTGGTGGAAAGAATGGAGGCTAAACTAAGGCATTGATTTATAAAACTACCCTCCAAGTCTCATTTATCAAAATATGTTAATCTATTCTTTTCATCATTGGACAAGTTAAATAGGTGTTGGAATTAACATTATTCTCCCAAGATTTGGCTCATTAGACTTGAAAGAATTTCAAATTCCAAGCTTGAGACCAAGCTTGCTCACTTTATTTAGAGTATGGTTTACCATGATCTCCCTCTTAGGGAGCATCATTAACACATTGGGATTGTTCAACCCAAGTGTCCATATTGGTCAAGGACCAAGTCCTCCAAAAACCACTTCAAGACTTTCCAAAAATCTCAATTTGCTTGGCATTGAACTCACAACCATATACAACCTTTCCATCCATAACCATTCTCATGTGTATGGTCTTTTTTGGAGATACTACTCAATGGTCGACTTATATTGATTCTCTTTGGAACTTCTTTAAAGCAATTATTTATTTTAACTATGGAAGGCTAGAAGTGAATCTATGTTTAACAATGAAGAATCATCTTCTTCATTCTCTATTAATAACAAGGTAATTTTTATCTTTTCTGCTCTTATCTAGATTTAATCCCAATCCAAGAAGGTGGTGCTCAAATTTCAACACTTATATAAGTTGTTAAGACATTGGAGGCATGATCCTTGCACTATGAATCACACCCTCATAGACCACCCACCTCATGGTTCTTTTCCTTTACCACCTAGACACCGATGAAGTCTCTCTCACTAATACAATCTCCTCTTTGCTCCTCCTCTTTAGTGGACAAGGTGGGGGTCTTGGAGTTAATCATAACCTCATAGGAAGTTTGTTTTTGGCCCATCATAGTAGAGCTCACTTATTTAGGGAGGTTTCTTGGTTGGTAGTTTTATTTAGTTACAATTTAATTGGGGCATCAATGTTTCTTTACCACCTCTTCTCAAATTCCACTCAGAATTATTGTGTGGTGCCTAATCCTCATTCAGTCGATCCTTCCTCTTAGGATACTTAGCCTCTCAAATATGATCATTTCCTCCTCCTATTATGGTTGTGTACTATTCTTGAAGATATATGCTTATTATATTTATGTTTTTTTGGTAACTCCAAACTATCATACATTGCTGATGTTTTTAATATTTTGCTTTTTGCCTTTGAAGTATAATCAAAGTTATACATTCTAACCAATCATTGTATTATTGTAACCATCTCTATATACTATTATTTTATTAATAATAATTACACTAATGAATTTTGATAATAAAAAATTTAAAATTATATATAATAATAATACCCCCTATTAGCACTCACATAATATTAATATATTATAGTTTTGGTGTTTTAATTATATGATTGAACCTCATTTTCCTAAGTTTTTCTCTCACGTGAAGTAGCAAGATGTTTTTAAACACTTATTGACATTAGACTTATATTAACACTGGTCACATTTTTGTTATGAAGACCCTAATCTTTAAATGTAAGTGTATTTCATGTGAAGGTACTCTCAGTGATGTTTAGACTTTTGATAAATATGAAATGTCTTCTTCAATTTCCATCACCATGTTAAAATCAAAAATTACATGCTGCACTTCCATCACAATATTATTCTTACGAGACTTTTCATATAAGTGCATTTCCTGTGAACCTAGACTCACTCTTACTAAGTACTCTATGGTCTCTTTCAATTTTAATTAATGGGTTAACTTAAGTATGATAGTTGTTTTATGGGAAAGAGGTTTTACATCAACATATAACATATTAACCCATAAAACTTTATAATTAAGTTTAACTATATTTTAATAATAAAATTAATTTTATATATAAAAAGTAATAATATAATAATAAGATAAAGTTTAATAAGTGTATTAAGGAAATATATAAATAGAAATAAGCAAAGAAATTTAATGAAGTCTTAATCTAAACTAACTCAATCTATGATAGAGCTACAAATGAAAGAAACAAAACAAAATTATACCTTTACACAAAAAAAAGCTTTTTCCTTTGTGATTTGAATTGTGGTGGCTTACTCTTCCAACATAAGGGGAAAAAAGACAACATTACAGTATACAATATCTTATAATCTTAGAATGATAAAATTACAATGAAGAATCTTCAGAGACATGTTAAGAGAATAACCTTGTAATGAACAAGCTTAGGTAAATTGAAAGAAAAATCTCCAATATATAGAATTTAAAAATAGATGTGAATCATCCATCTTTAGATGAAGATCAAGGGATGAGAATAAAAGGTAATTTTTAATTCATAATGAGAATTTTAAATAAAAAATTAGAATATAAAATTTATTTGAGAGGAAAATATGATATAAAATTAGTAAGTGGATGTGAGGTGGATTATTAAATTGGATAAAATCAAATTATGAAAGATAATGTAAATAAAGGTAGATTATTAAATTAGATCATAGAAGACAATGACAATAAAGGTGGATTATTAAATCATATCATGAAATATGATGAGAATAAAGGTAGATTATTAAATTAGATCATGAAAGATAATGGGAATAAAGGTGGATTATTAAATCAGATCATAAAACATAATGGGAATAAAAGTGATTTATTAAATTAGAATGGTGAGAGATAGGTGGAGCCTTAGGGTAGGTGAGGATAGTTTTGGTTTTTTAGATTTATGAAAATTATGAATTTCCAAAACCCATATAATTTTTAATTAGAGAAAGATTAGTTAATTAACTTTTGATTAATTTAGGGATAGTAAATAGTGAATAGTGATGATGAATATTGATTAGGTAAAAATGAGTATGAGAGATGACTATGTATTTAGTACAAAGAAGGTTAAAATCTACACAAAGTGTCCAATTTTAAGTGTATATATTCTCCCCCTCTTTGAGAAGTCATTGTGGGACATTGCCAAAGGAAGGACTTTTCAAAGAATGAAAAAGTTGATGAAAAAGTCAAAAAATATTTAAAAAAATAGATGAAGAAATAGTGGATGTTATGATTTTGTTTTTTCTAATTGATACGTGAAGGAGTTTGGATAGAATAATAATATAATGATTGAAATAAAATGAGGGACCTATGATGATGCCACCTTGAGTGTTCATGTGGTAAAGTGGAGGAACACTCAAAATTATGTAGGAGGAAAAATAATAAAGTGGTGATAACAAAGGTCATCAAGAAATTGAAGCACTATAGATCAATATGATAATTACAAGATTAAAGTTGTTGTAAAATGATTTGTCCCTAATTAAAAACTAGAGAATATATAGTAAAATGAATAGTTCATAATTAGAAGTTGCATGGTTGGATGTTGCTTAGGACTTAGGGGTCACATAACTAGAGGTGGGAATGGTATATCCCAAAAAGTTGTGAGCTTGAAAAAAAAAAAAAAATTATCCAATTTGAGAGGAAGATTTTATGGAATTGATAGTTGCAAGCAATTGATAAATATTGATAGTATTTCAATTAATCATAACCTGAAATTGTGGAGAAAAATGGTTTTAAAATAATAAAATGATGGGTTAGACGGAAAAATATTAGAATGGTAGGGGTTGGGCTATAGAAAGAGGACAAATCAGAATGTGTAAATGGATGGAGGTTGTATGGACAGTTAGACAATTGAATTGTGTTTGTTTTTGCCTTGATTTGGAATTCCAACATGAATATGTGAGTAAGAGTTGAACAACCTAAGTTTTAATTTTGCATTAAATAATAATCACAAATGATATATAATAACCATGATGCATATATATGTTTGATTCATGCAGATTGAAAACTTTGTAACCTGTGCAAATCAGAGTGCATCATGATATGGAAAAGTCATAATCACACTATAATGTAATATAAAAAATAATCTTGACTAAAAAACTGATAAAAATAAAGAAAAATGAAAAAATGAAAATAAGATGAATGCAAATAAAAAAATATATATACACAAACAAACATGATAATTGTAAGATAAAATAAATAAATGATAAGACACATGACAAGATACTTAAGAGTAAAAAAAATTAATGAAGACAAATTCAACAAAATCACAACAAAACATAGGTGAAAACAAAAACTAAAGCAATCAACACCTAAAAAATAAACAAATGACATGACTAACATCATAGGATAAGGTTGTTACTTTTGGTAGCTAACATGTATGACAATATTGAATGAATAATGAGGAAGCCCTTAGATAACCATGCAGTTTTAGATAGAAATGAGAATAAGTGAGATCATGTTTTGGATGAATAGAGATGATGGAGATAGTGGATGAAATGAACTCAAAGGCCCCATAACCTTGAGCATTGCTTAAAAAGTCTAAATTATCTTACCATTTAAAATGGTGTGAATGTCCATGATAATAGGTTTAGACTTTAAGCCACATGTAGTTCTCTCATTAAGGGGGAGAAATAAAAATAATGAGGAAATGATAAGAATAAACAAATAAAAGGAGATGAGGATGAAAATATACCCAAAAAATAGTGAGAGTGTGGATAATAATAATACTCAAAAAAGTAAGAGAGCCTTATGGAGAGAGAAGGAGAGGAGTGGGAGAAGATATGAGTTTTCACATGTTTAGTGATGATATAATCATAGTGTCCACATCATCTAAGTCGAGATAGAGATTATAGATGAGTGGGAACTCATAGAGTGACTAATACAATCATGATGTCCACTTCATCTAAGGTAAATGAGAGATAATATATGAGTGGGTAATCATATAGTGATGTATATAGTCATAATTTCCACTTCATCTATGGTAAGAGAGAGAAAATAGAATACGGGGCACTTAGATAGTGACATGTACATTAGTATCCACTTCATATATGAGTGGGCATGTATATAGTGATTCATATAGTTATGGTGTCCACTACATCTAGGGGAAAAATAAGATGCATTATGAAAAATAAGGAATATGGCTGCACTAGTAGTTAAAGGGGAGACAAGATTGACATAGAGATGGTGTGAACTCAGAAAAGAAACATTAGGTTGTGGATATTAATATAACATTAACCTAAAAAAAGCAACCTTGGGATGAGGAAACTGATCTTATAATGGGAAAAGGGGTGTAAAATGGTTGTGATGTGAAGCAAGTAGTTGGAGAGGGACAAGGATAAAAAAGATTACCCATGTACAATATGCAAAGACATTGAAGGAAGAAATGGATTTACTATAAGTAGTGAACCTAATAAGATTTCATGAATTAAAGCAAGAGAGTGGAAGACACGAGGAAATATACATGGATATGCATTTAGCAGTATTATAAACTAGTGACCACAATCTAATTAGTGAGGAATTTGAGTTCTAATGGGTGAATATGAGGAAAAGACAACAATGGATGATGCAAAGGCTACCAATGAGATAGATGAGGTAGGAGTGATAAGAGAATGAGGTCATAGAAAAAGATGATGATGAATGTGGATAATGGTGTAAGAAGATAGACAAGGAAAAGGAGAAAAAAAAGATCACAAATCATGAGTAATGCCATAAAGTAAAATCAAGGAGGACAAGAAAAATGAAATGAAATGGACCAAGGAGAAAATAGTTTGGTTATGAAAATGAAAATTAAGTAACTACATATAAGAAAGGGGAATGAAAGGAAAAATGAGTGGCATAATAATGTAAAAAATATGATAAGAAACTGAAGAAGTAGGTGGTATCATGACAAATTAATCATGGATATGAGAAATAATGAAAGATGAGGAGATGAACAACAAATTGAAGAATATGATGGTGTTAGAGATAAAAATGAGATGGAAGATGTGAAAGGGATTAATAAAAATTGGGGGAAATATAAGATGGGTGGGCGAAAAGGTGAAGAGATAGTATAGGTGTCAATCATATTATTAGAAGAGATTTAAAAGCTAAATGTGTGATTAGAAGAGATTGAAAAACTAAAAATTGAATGATTAGAAGAGATTTAAAAGCTAAATGGGTGATTAGAAGAGATTGACAAATTAAATGGGTGATTAGGTGGTATTCTACTTATGATGTTGAACTTTATGTAATTTTACAAGTTTTAAGACATTTGAGGCATAAATTAGTGCCTAAGGAGTTTATCCTATTTACATATCATGAGGATTTGAAGTATGTGAGTACACAAAAGAAGTTGAATAGTAGGCATGCAAAGTAGGTTTCATTCCTAAAGGGGTATACTTTTATGTTGAAGCATAAATCAGAAAAATAAAATTAGGTAGGTGATGCATTGAGCATTAGAGTAACATTATTAACTACTATGGTGAGTGAAGTAGTTGGATTTGAATCTATCAAATAATTATATGATACTGATCCATATTTTGGTAAGGTAGTTGAGCAGTGCAAGAATCCACTAACAGGTCAGAAACATGCTATTCATGATGAGTTTCTTATATAAGAAGGCTATATCTTCAAATAGAAATAATTATGCATTCTAGTTGGGTCTCTATGAGAAAATATAATATTAGAATTACATAGTAGTGGTTTGGTTGGACATTTTGGTAGGACAAAGATAATAGCTTTGGTGAAGGAAAAGTATTTTTAGCCAAAGATGAAAAAATATGTGACAAGGTATGTTTCAATGTGAAAAATATGTTAGGTGGCTAAAGAACATGCATAAAATACTAGACTACACATGCCCTTTCCAATTTTAAGAGGACTCTACATAGATTTAAGTATGGATTTTGTGTTGGCATTACCAAACACATAGAGAGATAATGATTCAATTTTTGTTATTGTAGATAGTTTTTTATAAACTCGTTCATTTCATTGCATATAATTAAACCAATGATGCCACTAGAGCTATATAATTATTTTTTAAGGATATTTTCAAATTACATGGTGTTCCAAAAACTATTACTTCAAATAGGGACAAAACATTTCTAAGTCCCTTTTGGAGGACTTTGTGGAAGAAGATGGGTACTATGCTATAATTCATTAGTGCATATCACCCACAAATAGATGTATAAATAGAAGTTGTGAATATGAGATTTATAAATTTGTTGAGATGCATAATGGGAGAAATGCCCAAACAATGGGACTTGGCTTTACCATAAGCTGAGTTTGCATATAATAGTTAATGAATAGATAAACAAAAAAAATCACCATTTCAGATTATTTATAGGATAAATCTATGTGTGTTTTATTTTTGGAATAATTATCGATTCCAAATCAAATTAGTGATGATGCAAAAGTATTTTTATAGCATATACATAAGTTTGAAGGAGTAAAAATAAAGTTGTAAGAAAGTAATGAGAAATATAGAGCAGTAGTAACTGTTATAATAAGATCCAAGGTATTTTAAGAAGGAGAGTTGGTAATGGTCTACTTTAAAAAATAAATATTTTTAAAAGGCATGTACAACAAGTTTAAGTACAATAAAATTGGGTCATGTAGAATTATGAAGAATATTAGTGATAATGCTTATGAGGTGAGTTTACCACATAATTTTTATATCTATCAAATATTTAATGTTTTAAATTTATATTAATTCCATGGAGAAGAAGATGAAAGTGATGAATATGAAGAAGTAAATTGGTAGCAGTAGCTTCCAAAGAAAAAGAAGAAAAAAATAGTGTAGGTTTTAGATATGAAGACAGTGAGTACAAGACAAGGGAATTATAACAGGTATTTGGTATAGTGGAAAGGATTAAATCAATAAGAAAACCCTCAGAATATAGAATGGGAGATAAATAATATTTAAAAATAAAAATGGTAGCAGTACAATCAGGGTAAGTCACAGGAGCTAGGTTGTTTTTAATCAGAGGAGAATGATGCTGAAAAATAGCCCAATTTTTTAGTTGCCATAAATTTTAACCCATAGCACAGTTTGAGCTCTTTCACATGCCAAAACAACCATACTAAGCATCCCTATCCACTTATATTTTATTTTTATATTTTTTAGAGGCCAAACATGATTATTTGAGAGTCCAAAATTACCTTTTAATGATTTTCTCAAGAATTTCCTATTTTTAAAAATTTATATAGTTTTAAGTCTAGACATCAACCTCAATTGAATTTCATTCAATATTTTAATTTTAGCATTTAGGATTTTTCAAAAGATTTTAAGAGAGGTGTGTGCTTTAATGCAAAACTTCTTATAAATAGAAAGTGCTAGAAATAGATAATTTTTTAGATTTTAGTTTATTTGAATTTTTGCATGTCAACTCTAAATTCTGAGTTGAGGCTTATTTAAACATAGTTTGGGTTTGTAATTATTTCATGTCACTCAATATGAATCAATTTTGAGTATTGTTTCAAGATCTTGGCCTATTTGTAATTTATTTGTCTTAATAGTTTTTGGTTCATTATATGGTTAAAATAATAGGGTAGTTAATTGGAATATATGACTTATATTTTATGTTGAATAAAATTTCATTCAAATAAAAAAATCATTAATAAATCATGGGAATCCATAGTTACCACACATATATTTAGGCATACACTGCAGTCATAAATGGAGGAGCTAGTGGATCATCCTTAGGAAGCTAAGTCATCTAAGATGAAGGCTTAATTAAACAAGGAGTGAGCACCATCCAAAAATCTTGAGTCCAATCCTAAGAGAGAAACAAATAGTGATGGCCCAACAAGTAGGTAGATAAACAAAGCTAGAAACTAGGCCACCTCCTAGAATAGGTGAGCTCCACCATGACAAGTTGATAATAATTTTATTACAAGGTAATGGTAGAATCCAATAATGCCCCATTATTGATGAGGAACATGGGAGAGGTAGTTGTGATTGTGAGATTGCTTTTGGTAGATCTTAGGCACCAAAGGTGGACAACCATGAGGTGGGTGGTCTAAGGAGACCTGATTAATATTATAAGGAACACTCCTATAATGGTTTAAAAACTCTTGTAAGTACTAAAATTTGAGCATCACCTTCTCAATTGGAGTTTGAATCTACATAAGCACTCAACATATAAATATTACCTTGTCATTAGTTCATAAAATTGAGAATATGGCTCTTAATTGTTAAACATAGATGCATTTCTAGATTTCCATACCTAAAATGAAATAATATCTATAAATATTAAAAGTGGATAACAAGATGTTAAATGAATCATACCTAATGACATTGGTGAAAAATCAAAACTTGGGGAGCTATCAATGAGACATAACATGCTTTCTTGAGTCACTCCTTACACCATTGCTCAACTTCAACAATTAAGATTTCTTATGATTGGTTACAACTTACTATCATAAAACATTCTTACTATTTTTTGGTAGTGTTATAAATTGGAATTATTGGACCTTTGAAACAATCAATTCATGGGATTCCTACCCCGTGAAGTGTCTTTTCTTCCTAATTTACACTTTTATTTCAAATTGTCAATGAATTCATTAGAAGGACATTTTCCTCTAGAGATTGGAAAGTTGATGATATTCAAGCTAGATGTCTTTGTCAATAGGTAGGAAGGTCATATTCTAACCACTTTGTGAAGGTATGAGAAACTATAGCATCTCACTATTTATTTAATTTCAATACACAATTTAATTCATGACTCAATTGGTGACTTAAAATCCCTGGTGGATATGGATCTATCTTTTAACAAACTCTCAGGCCTAATACCTATGCATATGAAAAATCTAAGCATATCAATATTCTTCCAGATGAGCATATGACAACCCATGTAAAATATTTAATGATTACCCAAATGTTTTGTGGGCCAAAATCCATAGAATCATTGACTTAAACTTTGTCTCTCAAGGGTCAATTGGTTACATTCCACTAGGTATTACTCTACTAAATTATTAATAAAGGAAATGCATATAAGAAAGGGGAATGTAAGGAAAAATGAGTGGAAGAAGAATGCAAAAAATATGATAGGAAAGTGAAGAAGTAGGTGGTATGATGACCAAGTAAGCATATATATGAGAAACAATGAAAGACTAGGAGATGAACAACAAAGTAAAGAATATGATGGTGTTAGAGATAAGAATGAGATGGAACATGTGAAAGGGGTTAAGAAAAATAGGGGCAAGTAGGGGATGGGTGGGAAAAAAGGTGAAGAGATAGGGTAGGTGTTAATCATCTTATTAAAAGAGATTTAAAATTTGAATGGATGATTAGAGGAGATTGACAAACTAAAAAGTAGTGAGGTGGTGAAGAAATGGTGGATATAAATTGTAAAATATATGATAGGGGAATGAAGAAGTGAAGTAATATATAAATACAATGAAAGTGAATTAGATAAAAATAATAGATGAATATAAGGGATGTTAATAAGAAAAATAAAGGACTAAGTAAGAGATTTAACAAGGATACAAAGCATAAACACTCATACAGATGCAAAGGAGAAGTGCGTAAAGTGATGGAAAGAGGAAAAGGGGAGAATAAAGTGTAAATTATTGCATAGATAAAATAAAATGACAATTATGGAAGTCTTCTCAAAGCACAAAGACCCAAATGGAAACTAGTTGTGGAAAAAAAATAACATAAAAAATGTGGAAAGGATGAAAATAAACTAAAAAAAGAACATAAAATGTATTTCAGAGAGGATGAGGTTATGATGGTGTTAGAGGATGGTTAAATAATTAGTGTAGATCATATGTTTATTATAGATGTGTAGAATAAATACATAGAGCGTTTAAGTGTTCACGCTATCAAGATCAAATAAGGAGACAAGAAGATTGCCCAAGAGTCAATCTAGTTGAGGTTGAGATAGAAGAGAAAAATATTGAAGTTACACTTATAGATGTTGGAGATAATATCATAATGATAGGGAAATTATCATTCCAAGAAAGGAACAAGTGTAGAATAAAGAAGGTGGTGATGCATTTCTATGATCAAATATTTTTTGAATAAGATGCACTTTAGGTGGAAAGGTATGCAAAGTAATTATAGGTGGTGGTAGTTGAAAAAATATGGTTTCTAAAGATATGATAGAGAAAATAAATATACAATGTCAAAAACATCCTAATCCTTATAAAATTTCATGGTTTAGGAAAGGGAATAAGGTTACAGTAGATAAAAGGTGTTTAATAAAGCTTTTTATAGGAAAAAGTTATATTGATGAAATATGGTGTGATGTTATTACAATGGATGCATGTCATGTGTTATTGAGAAGACCATGGCAATTTGATAGGAAAGTATTTCAAGATAGAGAAAATAACATGTACACTTTCTAGAAAGGTGGTACAAAGGTAATTTTACTACCTCTTAAAGAGGAAGAGAAGATAAAGCATGCTCTCTACTAAACAATTTATCCAAGATATGAAGGTAACATATTGTTATTATGTATTAATAGAAAAAAATGAAGACACATAAATGGTGTAAATACCAATATAATAAAAAGAGTGTTGAAATAATACGTAGGTGTTATTATTGATGAGTTACCAGATGGTTTACCACTGAAGAGAGATATTCAGCATCACATTGATTTGATTCTAGGATCATTTCTAACCAATCAAGCAACTTATAGGATGAGTCCAAAATAACATGTAGAATTAAATAAACATGTTATTGAATTACTGAGAGAGAAGGTGATAAGAGAGAGTATGAGTCCATGTGTAAAACCATCATTTTTAACTACAAATAAATATGGAGGATGGAGAATGTGTGTGGATAGTAAAGAAATCAATAAAATTACAATATAATATAGGTTTCCTATACCTCGTTTAGATGATATAATGGATGTGCTTACAAGAGAAAAATATTTTACCAAGATTGATCTATGAAATGGTTATTATTAGATTCAAATTCATAAAGGAGGTAAGTGAAAAAATACACTCAAGACTAAGGATGGCTTATATGAGTGGATGATGATGTCATTCGGATTATCTAATGCACCTAGCACATTTATGAGGGTAACGAATTTAGTGCTATGAGAATATATTTTTAAGTTTGTGGTTGTTTATTTTGATGTTATTTTGATATTAATTAAGACTAAATAAGAACACTTATAACATTTGAGAATGGTAATGACTTTATTAATAAAGGAGAAGTTCTATATATATTTAAATAAGTGCAGGTTTATGTAAACTGATTTGGTATTTCTAGAATTTATGGTTTTAGTAGATGGCGTGAGAATGGATGAAGAAAAGATAAAGATAATTATTGAGTGGTCTATTCAAAAAATAATTATAGAGGTAAGGAGTTTCCATGGTTTAGAAACATTTTACTGAAAAATTATTAAAATTTTTAATAGTATTGTGGCACCAATAATAGATTACATGAGAGGGAAAGAATGTGTATGGATTAGTGCAACTACAAAAAGATTTGAATTTTTTAAAGAAGAATATTACAAAAAGATTGATTTTATCATTACTAGATTTAACAAAGTGTTTGAGGTTGATTGTGATGCTTTATTTTTGGGAGTTAGTGTTGTGTTGAGTCAAGAAAAACAACTAATAGCATATTTCAGTGAGAAATTGAATGAGGCAAGAACAAAGTATTCTACTTATGATGTTGAAATTTATGTAGTTTTACAAGTATTAAGACATTAGAGGCATTAATTAGTGCATAAGGAGTTTATCCTATTTACATATCATGAGGATTTGAAGTATTTGAGTACACAAAAGAAGTTGAATAGTAGGCATGCAAAGCAGGTTTCATTCCTAAAGGGGTATACTATTGTGTTGAATCATAAATCAAAAAAAAAAAAAAAAGGTAGGTGATGCATTGAGCATTAGAGTAACATTATTAACTAATATGGTGAGTGAAGTAGTTGGATTTGAAGCTATCAAATATTTATATGATACTGATCCATATTTTGGTAAGGTAGTTGAGCAGTGCAAGAATCCACTAAGAGGTGGGAAACATGATAGTCATGATGAGTTTATTATATATGAAGGATATCTCTTCAAATGGAAATAATTATGCATTATAGTTGGGTCTCTACAAGAAAATATAATATTAGAATTACATAGTAGTGGTTTGGTTGGACATTTTGGTAAGATGAAGATAATAGCTTTGGTGAAGGAAAAGTATTTTTAGCCAAAGATGAAAAAAGATGTGACAAGGTATGTTTCAAGGTGAAAAGTATGTTAGGTGGCTACAGAACATACATAAAATACTAGACTACACATGCCCTTACCAATTTCAAGAGAACTCTGCATAGATTTGAGTATGGATTTTGTGTTGGCATTACCAAACACATCGAGAGATAATGATTCAATTTTTGTTATTGTAGATAATTTTTTTTAAATGGTTCATTTCATTGCATATAATTAAACCAATGATTCCACTAGAGTTTCAGAATTATATTTTAAGGATATTGTGAGATTGCATGGTGTTCCAAAAACTATTACTTCAGATAGCGACAAAAAAAATTTAAGTCACTTTTGGAGTAATTTGTGGAAGAAGATGGGTACTAAGCTACAATTAATTAGTGCATATCACCCAAAAATAGATGGATAAATAGAAGTTGTGAATAGGATATTGGGAAATTTGTTGAGATGCATAGTGGGAGATATGCCCAAATAATGGGACTTGGCTTTACCATAAGTTGAGTTTACATATAATAGTCAATGAATAGATAAATAAGAAAATCACCATTTTAGATTGTTTATAGGAGAAATCTTATGGGTGTTTTTGATTTGGTATTATTATTATCAACTGTAGATCGAATTAGTGATGATGTAGAAGCATTTGTAGAGCATATTTAGCAGTTTCAAGGAGTAAGAAGAAAGTTGTAGGAAAGTAATGAGAAATATGAAGCAATAATAAATTTTAGAATAAGATCCAAGGTATTTGAAGGAGAGTTGGTAATGGTCTGCTTGAATAAATAAATATTTTTAAAAGGCATATACAACAAGTTGAAGTACAAGAAAACTGGGTTGTGTTGAATAGAGAGGAATATCTGTGATAATGCTTATGAGGTGAGTTTACCACATAATTTTTATATCTCTATGATATTTAATGTTTTAAATTTATATGAATTCCATGGATAAGAAGATGAAAGTGATGAATATGAAGAAGTAAATTGGCAGTAGTAGGTTCCAAAGAAAAAGAATAAAAAAATACTGTAGGTTTTAGATATGAAGATAGTGAGTACAAGACAAGAGAATTATAACAGGTATTTGGTATAGCAAAAATGATTACATCAAGAAAACAACACTTGGATTATAGAATGAGAGCTAAAAAATATTGAAAAATAAAAATTTTAGAAGTACAATTAGGGAAAGTTGTAAGAGCTAAGTTGTTTTCAATCAGAGGAGAATGATGCATAAAAATAGCCCAATCTTCTAGAGGCCATAACTTTTGACCCGTAGTTCCATTTGAGCTCTTGCACATGCCAAAATGACCATACTAAGCATCTCTATCCACTTAGAGTTTATTTTAATATTTTTTAGAGGCCAAACATGATCATTTGAGAGTCCAAAATTACTATTTAATGATTCTCTCAAGAATTTCCTATTTTTTATAAATATTATATTTTTAGGTCCAGACATCAACCTCAATTGAATTTAATTAAATAGGTTAATTTTAAGAATTTATAAATTTTCAAAAGATTTTTAGAGATGTGTGTGCTTTAATGCAAAACTTATTATAAATAGAAGGTGCTAAAAATAGACAATTTTTTAGATTTTAGTTTATTTGAATTTTTGCATGTCAACTCTAAATTCTGAGTTGAGGTTTATTTAAACATAGCTTGGGTTTGTAATTATTTCATGTCATTCAATACAAATCAATTTTGAGTATTGTTTCAAGATCTTGGCCTATCGGTAATTTATTTTTCTTGATAGTTTTTGGTTTCATTATATGGTTACAATAATAAGGTAGTTAGTTGGAATATATGACTTATATTTTATGTTGAAGATTTTTTTTGATTGAAATACAAAAAATCATTAATAAAGCATGGGAATCCATAGTTACCACACATATCTTTATGCTTATACTACATTCATAAATGGAGGAGCTTGTGGATCATCCTTAGGAAGCTAAGTCATCTAAGATTAAGGCTTAATTAAACAAGTATAGAGCACTAGCCAACTATCTTGAGTCCAATCCCAAGAGACAAAGAAATAGTGATGGCCCAACAAGTAGGTGAATAAATAAAGATAGTAACTAGGACACCTCCTAGAATAGGTGAGCTCCACCATAACAAGTTGATAATAGTCTTCTTACAAGGTAATGTTAGACTCCAATAATGCCCCATTATTGAGGAGGAGAATCAGAGAGGTAGTTGTGATTGTGAAAGTGATTTTGTTAGATCTTAGGCACCAGAGGTGGACAACCATGAGGTGGGTGGTCCAAGGAGATGTGACTAATATTATAAGGAACACTCCTCTAATGGTTTGAAAACTCTTGTAAGTATTGAAATTTGAGCATCACCTTTTTAGTTGGATTTTAAATATACATAAGCACTCAAAATATAAATATTACCTTGTCATTAGTTCACAAAATTAAGAATATGTCTCTTAATTGTTAAAAATAGATGAATTTATAGATTTCCATACCTAAAATGAAATAATATATCTAAAGATTACTAGTGGATAATAAGATGTTAAAGGAAGCATACCTAATGACATTGGTGAAAAATCAAAACTTGGGGAGCTATCAGTGAGACATAACATGCTTTTTTGAGTCATTCCTTGCACCATTTATCAACTTCAAAAATTAGGATTTCTTATGATTCGTTACAATTTAGTATCATAGAAAATTCCTACTAGGTTGGGGTAGTGTTATAAATTGGAGTTATTGGACCTTTGAAACAATCAATTCATGGGATGCCTACCTCGTGAAGTGGCCTTTCTTCCTAATTTACACTTTTATTTCAAATTGTGAATGAATTCATTATAAGGACATTTTCCTCTATAGATTGGAAAGATGATACTATTCAAGCTATACATGTATTTGTCAATAGGTAAGAAGGTCATATTCTAACCACTTTGGGAAGCTATGATCAACTCCAGCATCTCAATATTTATTCAATACACAATTTAATTCATGACTCAATTGGTGACATGAAATCCCTGATGGATATGGATCTATCTTTTAACAAAATTTTAGGCCCAATACCTATGCCTATGAAAAATCTAAGCTTAGCAGTATTCTTCTAAATGAGTATATGACAACCCATGTAGAATATTTTACGATCGCCCAAATGGTTTGTGGGCCAAAATCCATAGAATCATTGACTTCAACTTTGTTTCTCAAGGATCCATTGGTTACATTACATTAGGTACTACTCTACTAAATTATTAATTATTCATATTGACATGTATATAATCTAATCTACTAGAATAACTTTTTGTTTGTTTGTTAAATCTAGATATGGAGGGTGTGGGAAGATGTAGAGAAAGGGTGATGTTTAGAACAATGGTAATGTGTTGTTAGAGATGATAACTGAAAAGATTATAACAAATTAAATGTTTATGGGAGAATCAAACCTCTACAATTTGGTTGACATATATTTTTATGGTAGAGTGGAGGAGATTGTTGAGTAGAGAGTGATGAGAGAATTATAGGAATATGAGATAAATGATGTTCTTAATCATTTAATACATATTGGCTTGGTTTTTTCAAATGAATTACCGATGGAACAACCCATGATGAAATAAATGGTAAGATCACTAAAAACTATGAGGAATAATCTACTTCTAAGTGTGCTTTAGGAATTTGACTCAAGAGAGGATGGTTAGTATGGTGTTAGTTCCAAAATAAAAACAAGATGAAATAAATATACTAATAACATAACATCTCTAGGCCTAGACACTAGGGAAAGCTTAGTTAACAATCACAAATTACAAACACAACTAGAAAGCAAGGAATGAAAACACAAGAATTCCTTAACCTTCCTTGGATGCTCCAAATGCCTTTGTATTGGTGGCTTTCTCGGCTTATACTCATGAAGTCTTCATCAAGGGATGCTTGGCTATCTCCTCTTCTCCTTGGAACCTTTGGCTTGTGGCTTGTCTTGGAATCAATTTGACATGGCAACAATAATTGATTGAATCTTTTGGATCACATTTGGAATTATAACTTTGCATAAAAAAAGCCTTATAAATGATGTTGTGAAGCCTCCTATTTATAGATTTTTGGATTTGATCATAATCAACCTGAACCATCCATCTCAATATTGAGATGTGTGGTTGATGGTTAATTCAATTTTTAAAATTAAGTTTGTGATTATCCTCATCATGGCATTGGAAGAAGGGGAAATTAAGAGGCATGGGAGGCATGAATCCTGATATTTGTGGCATTTATGGCCTAGGGATGTCTTCCCAAGAAATGAAGTCACTTGATAATGTAGATATTCAATATTCATTTCTAAAAATAATTATTCAAAAAATTTCCATAAAATTATTGATTAGGCCTTGATTTGGGTTAATTAACTCTTAAGCATGATTAAGTAATTTGTGCAAAAATTACCCAAATTGATCGAAATGTCTTGTTATTGGTCCAAAATTTGAATAGATTGGAATTAGAAGGAGATGTTAAATGCATTGGAACCCTATTTAAATTTAGGATGTTACCAATGACAAATAACAAAAGCACATGTCTCATATAGAAGATTTGATAGGAAAGAACAATCTAGAGCACCCATGTGCAAATTTGGCATTTTGACTCAAAATAAATTGATCAAAGTTAGCAGGTCCATAAATTGCATTTCTCTATTTAGGTTATAATCTAGCCAAAATTGGTACTTTAATATGTCATTTTCACATCATTTTACATGTTGTAGTGTTTTTAGGCTAAATTATATGTTTTGGGTGGAAATTGGCCAAAAACACGATTGGAGGTTATCAATGGCCAGATTTAGGTGTCTACAGTTTGACCCTATTTAGGAATATGTTGCAAACCATAGACAAATAAATATCTTCTAAAAGAATGAGAAATGGCTTGTATACAAAAAAGAAGTTTTTAGTTGAAGAACAAAGCTCCAAATAGTTTTTGGGAAGCCTATGATGATGCCCCCTCAAGGGAGTGGCCATCACATTTGTTGATGGATGGTCCCTCAAAAAGAAAAAAGAAGAAAGGTGGAATTAACCTATGGTTAAATTAATCCAAATTAGAAAATGCTTGCAGGCATTGATGTAAAAAATGATGTTGATTTTCCCATAAGCAGTTATAATCATTAAGATACCTGAATTAGCTAAAAGATGATTTTACACTAGGTAGGGTTGATTAGAAAGCATAACATTAGGATATAACCTGGAATATAGATTAACGATGAGTGGGTGCAAATTGATAAATATAAGAATAGAATTATAAGATTGATCAATGTGAATGATTTAGTAGTACCTTCTAATGAGGAGATGCTCATCATGACTAGCAATGTTATAACTAAAATGGTCAATGGATTGATTTGAGCAAATATGGGATGGAAGGATTTGCCAAGGTGACAAGGAGAAACTTCTATGGCTCCATTAATTGTAGACCTTCCTGAAGTTGTTTTTTGCTATAGCATGTGATGGTAGGTTTCATGATAGAACACCATGAAGACTTGGCCAAAATATACATAAGAACTGACTCGTAATCTAATAAACACTTAAAAATAATGCACCAATGATAAAAACCATGATGACAATGTTGACATATGAATATGGATGGACTCAAGAATAATGTGTGCAAGGAATCACCTAATGTATACATATAGACTGAGTCGAGGCAATAGTGCTGAAAGAAAACAAAAAGGTAAGAAAAAAGACAAATAAATAAATAGAAAAACAAACAAACAAACAAATACCTTGACATAAGCAAACAAATAGTAAGCCTGAAAACAAAGGTGAAAGAGAGCATCCTAATATTGACCATGCCCTAGTAAGGCAGATTGAGGATAACTAACGAGGCTTAAACATGACAATTTTTTTGGATTTTTAAAATATTATGAATGTTTTTAGAATTTTGAGGTATCTTAACTTGTTACAGAATGACAAGATACCTGATCACAAAATAGTGAAAGTGTTTGGCTTATGTTACTCAAAAAATGATGAGAGTGTATGGAAAGGGGGACTAAGGTGACCTCAACATGAATTAAGCATGACCCACATAGTCCTTAAATGAGTTTAAGTCATGGTAATTCCATCCACACAAAAGATGGGGAAAAACCAACTAGGTCCCAACAAGTTCTCAAATCCAACAAATAGCTAGTCAAATGAAAATAGTAATGGCAAGTTGATGTAGCAATGCATGATAAATAAGTGTTGCCCCTAGTTTTCCCATAGGTAGTTATACCTAGGATAAAATGGCATAGGTCAATGATACTAATTTTTCTATAGGCAGTTATAATTAGTAGTAAGATTGGTGAAACATTGATTTACCTATAGGTGGTTATAATCAGGCTCACATAA
The DNA here is from genome assembly GCA_037957365.1 of Torreya grandis. Classification (NCBI taxonomy): domain Eukaryota; kingdom Viridiplantae; phylum Streptophyta; class Pinopsida; order Cupressales; family Taxaceae; genus Torreya; species Torreya grandis. The sequence continues at coordinate 2,341,383 of JARHVA010001679.1, read as the reverse complement.
ACAAACCTGATAGGATGAAACATATCTTACCAAATCAACTATCACACTAATTTCATAAATTGTCATTGTAAACATGGACTAGATTGATTATTGAAACTTGATTGAAATCCCTCCACAAAAAATGTTGGAAGAACCAAAGGAACTTAGATCGAAATAGGATTGGGTAGGATGAGTAAAAATAGGCTTTAGTCTAGATAGAAATGGAATGATAGGATGGTATTATCTTGCTTAGGATAATGATGGTTTGATAAATTGGATAAAATGGTAATAAAATTTCCCCCAAGTGATGAGGTGAATCTTAAGAATTTATAATAATGGGAAATGCATACGTAAGAATGGCAGTGATAATGTGAAATATGGTACATGTTTTTGGCCTGGGTGTGGTTTTTGATTTTATTGTTCTTTTTGATGGGGAGATGCACATCCTAATCAGTAAATGATACAAATAGAATACTTGATCATGTTAATTTCTAACCTACACCTCATCTAAATAGCTATTCTATCAAAAAATTGATGTATTTTTGGTTGTCAAGAATGTTGTTATGTTATTCCTTGGTCATTGATTCTGATTCCTTCAAATGTTGAGATAAGATATCTTTGTAGCCTCTACAAAAGAAAGTGTCAGGTCAAAAGACTAGGTCTAGAAATGGTAATGGTAACAACAACAAGCCAAAAGCCTAGGTCTAGAAATGGTAATGGTATTCCTTGGATATTTCAGAGCTTGATGGCTCATATAATCCAAAAGAGGGTTATGGGTAGTCGATGATTGGATAGTAAAATGTCATTGTGAAACTTGATTTCTTGCACAAGAAAAAGCATCCGAGTCTTCCTCATAAACCATATCATCCCAGTCTTGAGTTGGATCATAAGTTAGTTCTCGATTGTATTCTACATACTTATTATTGTAAAGAGGGTATGGATATGTATCTCAAACAACATAGTTGGGTCTTAAAAGTCCTCTTCACAAACTTCTTCATACCAATAAAGGTCTTGAGTTGAATCATAAGTTGTTTTGTAACTTTGTTCCCATGAATGATTAATATGAGGCAGATAGAAATCTATCTCACAAACCATATTAGCATCATTGGGGTCTTGAAAAAAACCATAAAAGTCATTTTGTGTGGCCATTTTATCATAAGTCAGATTTTAAGTGACTACAACATAAGTGTAGTGAGACATATCTACATAAATGATAAAAGCTCTAAAAATGAAAAGACTTAGAGTTATACAAAATCTAAAAAATTATGTTCAAAAGAGAAATGGTTCAAACTTGGTTTAACTTGGTCAAAATGGGTAGAGCTATATCTTCAATATGGTCTGAAAGTGGAGCTATATCTCTAAAATGATTTGAGCTAAGTCTTGGCATAAAATAGCCTAATGTCAAATGTCTAACATCAAATGTCATACACATAAAAGATCAAACATCTAAATAAAAATTGACATGTCAAAGGTATAGGTCAAAGTGTTCCAAACAAGGTCTAAACTAGGAAAGGGAAAAGTTGACTTACTATCTCTTTTATCTAAATGTGGAGTTATAATATAGGCTCAAATAAACAAGTATGCTGGGAATTTCGGTCAAATAGTGTCAAAAGTTAGATTTGACACAAAGACTGATGTGATTTAATTTAATCTAACAAGCTTGGAAATAACTTCAACATAACCTAGCACATAAAATCAAACATAAACATGATTATTTGGCATAAGGTATAATACAAAAGGATCTTTGAGAAAGGTTGTGTTCTCCCAAATACAGACACAAAATATGATGAGGATAGGCATTTAAACAAACAAACCATCAATAGTTTTCAATTTTGAGTAATCGATTAACTAAAGTTATGCAATCCAAATGAGAAAGATTTGTGTATCATCTTCAAAATTGAGGCTTAAATAGAAATTAATCAATGTTTGGATCCAAACTTAACAAGATTAATTGAAAACTCAACATTGAAAACTAAGATTTGACTAAACAAGCTAGACAAGATTGGATAGCATGATAGCATAACACAAAGGTCCAAATGGCATATACAAAATGGTTTCAAACAAATGGTTTTGATACAATGGTAAACAAGTCTTGAAACAAATTGAGCAGCCTAATGATGAGATCAATGCTATGTTTCAAAATACTTAAAAGGCTCAAAATTTTTTGACATGATTTGGGGAGCATGACTCTACCCTTCACAACTCAAATTCATTGTTTTGACATGGCTTATAAACAAACAAACAAGTTTTATCCTCAAAGCATACAAAGAAAAAAAGACTAAAATACACTAAGTATAATCATCTAAATCTTAGCAAGGGTATGGCATGTAGGGTTGACTAAACTATCAAATTTTTAAAACTTCAAGGGTAATCAATTGCACAATGAGTTTCATGTCAAATGATGCAAAAAATAATCATAAAAATTAGGTGACCATAGTGTTGACTAGTTGTAAAAAGGTCTAGTCCTTTTTACAACTACTACATCATGTTGTTTGCTTAGTGTAGTGTGATGTCTAAATATAGATATGTTCCATGTCCAACTTTAAGGGAGCAAAATAAAGTCAACGTTAGAAGATGAAACCCTAGGTCAAAGCTTCCCTAAAGAAATCACGAGAGGAAATGACACCCCTCTAAGAATCCAAGATGCATAAAAATAAATAAAGCATGAAAGTAGAAATACTTTAAAGTCATTTTCAAGGTCACCTAAACTTTGATGAATTTTTGGGGAGTGCTTTAGGTGATATTATCTCTAAACCTTGGACTAGGCTACTTGTAATAAGAACGATGCTTTTGATTTCAAAGGTTCCCTATAGGGGACAAATGGAAAAACATACACATAAAATTCCTCTTTTTGCCAAACAAGATTTGATTAAACAACTACTGCAAACAAAAATTGACAAGTGTGTTCAAATTTAAACCCAAATAAAATGTTTGGTGGTGTTCATTTGACCCCTTGGTCTTAGATGCAAACTTTAAAAACCTTACCCAAAAACATCTAAATTCTTTGTTAAACACCAAAAATAAGGTTGTTACTTGATTTCTAAGCATGCAAAGGTGATTTAAACATGTTTTGAGAAAATTTTAAACTTGATCCTATAGTAAAATTGTTACTATATCTTTTAGATTTGAAGCTCTTTTGATTTTAAAATAATAAACTTTGAAAAAGTATCTCTTAGGTCTATATTTTTGGTAAAATACAGTGATCAACGTCAGTTATTACCATCGACATTAGTTACTATAGCTAACCTATATCTTACTGATGTTGGTTTTGCTGACTGAAATTGATTAAGTCAGGTAACTGATGTTGACATTTTTTTCCAACATCGTTTATAGTGTAAAACCATGGCAAACAAAAAGGGAAAAATAAAGTTAGAACATCAATTTGTAAGTGTTTTAAAGGCTCAAATAAATATCTTAGAGTTGTAAAATGATCTCTTTCAAGTGTGAGATGCATCTAGTCCCACCAAGTGTTCCATTATGTGCTCTAAGAATTTGAATCAAGAGAAGATGATTAGTATAGTGTAAATTATAAAATGAAAACAAGATGAAATAAATATACTAATAACATAACATCTCTAGGCCTAGACAATAGGGAGAGCTTAGTTAACAAACATAAATGACAAACACAACTAGAAAGCAATGAATGAAAACACAAGAATTTTTTCGCCTTCCTTGGATGATCTAAATGCCTTTGTAGTGGTGGCTTGCTCGGCTTGTGCTCATGAAATCTTCATCAAAGGAGGCTTGGGTATCTCCTCTTCTCCTTGGCACCTTTGGGTTGTAGCCTGGCTTATCTTGGAGTAAATATGACATGGTAACACTAATTTCTTGAAGTTTTTGGAACCAATTTAGCTTTATAACTTTGTATCAAAAAAAAATAGAAATGATGTTGTGAGGCCTCTTATTTATAGATTTTTGGATTTTGATCAGAATCACCCTAAACCGCCTATCTCAAGATTGAGATGTGTGGTTGATGATTAATTAATTTTTTGGAATTAAGTTTTTAGTTATCCTCATCATGGCATTGGAAAAGGGGAAATTAAGAGGCATGGAGGGCGTTATGGAAGGCATTGATGAGGCATGAATCTTGATATTTGTGGCATTTATAGCCTACAAATGTCTTCCCAAGAAATGAGGTCACTTGATGATGTAGATATTCAATATTCATTTCTAAAAATAAGTATTCAACAAGTTTCCATGGAATTATTGACTAGGCTTTGATTTGAGTTAATTAGCTCTTAAGCATGATTAAGCACTTTGTGTACAAATTACCTAAATTGATCAGAATGTCTTGTTATTAGTTTTAAATTTGACTAGATTAGAATTAGAAGGTGATGTCAAATGCGTTGAAACTATATTCCCATTTAGGATGTTACCAATGATAAATAACAAAGGAACATGTCTCATGTAGATGATTTGGTAGGAAAGAGCAATCCAGAGCACCCAAGTGCAAATTTGGCATTTTGACTCGAAATGAATTGATCATAGTTAGCTAGTCCATAAATTGCATTGCCCCATTTAGGGATACCCTAGCCAAAATTGGCACTTGAATATGTCAGTTTCACATTATTTTGCATGTTTTAGTGTTTTTAGGCTAAATTGTGCATTTTGGGTGGAAATTGGCTAAAACCCTGATTAGAGGTTATCGGTGGCCAGATTTAGGTGTCTACAGCAAGCACAAAAACTATCTATGTCCAAACATATATTTTAGCTTTTATTGGAGATAATTAAAAATGCAAGTTTGGATATATATATATATATATATATATATATATATATATATATATATATATAATTGTTTATTATGAAATCCTTGAAACCATTGTTAGTTTCGTTGAACACATATCTGATAATCATTTGCTAAAAACAATTATCTTTACTAACATACACAACTTATATCTTGGTGAGTGCTATCTTAGATTATTTTTATTATATAATTTATAGTATGCATTAAAATAGTTAAACTATTGTTGGCTTACCATATTTAAACACAAAACTAATGCTTTCAAGTAAGGGAGAGACACTAGAAGTTGAGTAGGGTCCAATACATAAGAAGATATTTGGGGATATGGGGCCTAAACCACGTACATTTTTATTATCAAAAGTGGATGAAATTTTATAATGGATGTAAGTTTATAATATTTTACAACTAAAAAAGGAAGAGGTAAAATTGATATCTTATAGTTTGACAACAATGAAAAAAGAGAGTGAACTATAGAACAAATAAAATACAATATTGTTATAATATTTATACATACATAAAGACATACACAACCAAGATTATGCCAATTCCATAGGCAATCTTTCTTGTTTCAATTCAACACATATGCAAATGCAGGAGAGCTCTATAATTTGAACAATATTTTAGTTTTATTGGAATAAACTATTGTTTATATATATTATATATGAAAAATAAACAATAGCTTATTCCAATTGGAATGAAACATTAATCAAATTATAGAGCGCTTTTGTATTTGTATATGTCTTGAATTGAAACAAAATAGATCACATATGAAATTAGCATAATCTTGTTTGTATTGAGTTAAAATGAGAATTTAATGTCCTCACCAACAAATTTCAAGTGATTGAGTACATATATGAGCTCTTTCATGTTAAAAATATCATCTTCAATGACAATAAAATATTTGTATGAATGTAATTCATACAAGTAAATCAAAAACATATTTGTATAAATAGAATTCATGTAAATGATTCTTTTTACAATACTATTCATATTTAAGAAAATAAAAAAATAAATTACAAATAAATAAAAATAACTCTACACCAGAACAGAATATTTGTGAAATGTAAGAAATGGAAAAAGAACGAGACACTTCACCTCGTGACCTTAATGATGTTCATAAATTTCACTTGTAAATCAATCATTAATAGTAATGACAAAACAAACGATAAAAGATACATGTGAATCTGAAAGATTAGCAAATATAATCAAAAAGTTAATCGTGTTTAAAAAGACTGACTTACATATCTGGTGCGATAGTACTAGTCTGCCATATGTATCCTACTGCACGCTGTAATACATATAGTGTTTGAAATGCTCCAAACACAATTTAAAATCAGCAAGTGAAAATTAAACATGACATATTTTTACGGATATAAATAATAGATTTTTACTTAAATTAAATGGAAAAATTGATTTTTAATCCTGTTTGCCAGTTACCATGGAAGAAACTAATCTGGTTCTTCATCGATTTATATTTTTCAGAATCTTTCCTTTCAAACAAGAAGTTCAATTTAAGGCCAATGAAGCTTTAATGATAAGGAATAAGTTGGTGAAGTGCGTCTTACCTTGAATTGCGGTCTTTGATGTCGGGGAGAAATTTAGCATTACTGAATAGGTTGGGCCAGCGTGCAAATCAGAGTCATTTTAAATATGGAAGTTAAATTGTAAGTTAGTATAATAAATATTATATATCAGTAAGGAACAGTTATTGTTAGTGAATATGGAAGGAGAATGTAATAAGTAAATAAAGTTGTATAATAGTTTAACGGAATAAATATATAAAAAATAAAATATAAATTAAAATTAAATGATAGTTGAAATATAGAATAGTAAAATATAATTATATAAAAAAGTTAAAGAAAATATAATATAATAATTAAATTATTATTATTTTTAAATAAATAAATATATTTAATTAAAATATATCATATTGAAATTCAAGTTTATTTCAAATTTAGTATTAGAGTTCCTTCCAAAATCAAAGTAAATTTTATATCTTATAAAAATCATAAAAAAATAAAAAATAAAATCTCAGGTTTATAATCTGTGTATTGAAAAGTTATAAAATATATCAGTTTTATTAATTTATTTACCATGATAAAAATTTAAAACTTTTTTTTGTTTTTAGAGAATACTAATTAAAATCCATGGTAATGTTTATCAACATGTCAAAACTGCTAATTATATAACTAGTAATTGCCTCGAAGGTGCAAATAAAGTCGAAGGAAGTGTATATTTTTGTTTTGTGATTATATCTAGTATGTATTAATATATAATATATCAAATATATATAAATATTATCTTAGATAATATATAAATTGTATAAATGGTAATGATTCCATAATTGTTGAGTTGTTCACACAATTCTTATTGATTTTTTTCCTGATCCAACATCAACTTCACCATTGCCCATTGGTTAATCAAAAACACTACAAAGAGAAATTTATTAAGTATTTAAATTTTAGAAGATATAACCATTAAAATTATGTAAATATATGTAACAAGAATTAACAATCATAACAATTAACAAAATTTTAATTCAAATGAAGATTAAGCACAAAGATGCAGCCACAATCAATGTACAACATGAATTATGAAAATGATTGAACATTAAGTTATGACTAACAACTATCCCAAAGGTGCAAGTTATGCTAGAAGGAATGATTGTTTTCTTTTCATTTATGTTTAATATAGATATTTGTATAATTAATGTCATTTTGTCTTAATAAATTAAGGGAATTGGGGTTACATATGTTCTACATAGGATTAGGTTCCTTGAAATTGAATTTCTAACCACAATAATTACTTGTTTATGATTTCACAAATTACCAATTTGGTTAGAGAATGTAAAGTTGAGATGAATGATATCCAAATCATGTTTTATGGTCTCTTAAGTGTTATCCACATTGTTGGTGTGGATGTACATAAACAAATTAGAAAGGGGATTGCAAGATATGGACACCACACTCTGTGTAGTGCCACATCGAATATGCCTACTCCAACCAAAACACATAATAAAATTTAGTAATTACATTAAAGAACATAAACTGTAATATATATTTACTTCCCTGTGTGGATCCTTCAAATTCCAAAAAAACATCCTCTCATATTCGATAATCCAGCACCCCCATTTTTATAAATCATGATAACACATTTAGCCTTAGAATCTGATCACTTAAAAGATGAAAAATATTTTGAATTAGTTTGGTTAGTGGGAATATGTTTTTTTGTTGGCCGGTTATATATTTTTTGATATGTCAACTCAAACAAAAATAAAAGTTATCCACTCACGCCATTACATGCTTTGATTGTAAGTGTAGGTTACACCTCACGACATAATAAAATAAATATTTTACTGACATCATTTAAATTTAAAAAAAAGATACTCAATTTTAAAAAAAAAATTACAATAATTAACATATCAAATTTATATTTATAATTAATAAAATTTAATGATGTGGAATAAATGCATCCAAAATTTTAATATGCCTAAAAAATTAGTATTGTTAATTAATAATAATTATTACAAAATTTAAAAATCAATTTATTTAATAGAATAAAGATTTTCGGCCAAAACAAAATCTCCCTAAAATTCCAATGTATGATAACTAAAAATTAATGGGAAATTGATTAGATCAATAAACAAAGATCAAATGTGGTTTTGAAGATCCCAATGAGACAATCGAACAACTAATTAAAAAGATGAAAGAGATCGTCCATGAATTTTCAAAATGATATTTAAGTCGCCCCTTATGAGGATTTTAACCCTGCCATTTAATTCCCAAATAGAGCCCCCAAAACCAATTATAAATTATACTAACCAAATGTGGGTCTCCCTCTACCCTTCCCATCAATTCTTAATAACGTAAAATCAAATATGCATCGACCAACATATAATGAAACTCGTGATGAAATTGAAGAACATCATTTTCATGATATAATTTTTAAATGCAAGAAATAGATGTGAAGCAGCTCACACTCCCAAAAAGAAGCACGACCACAATACATATACATTATATATATGCCCTATCTAGACATGGAGATAAATGCATATTTGTAGTATTTTGAAAATGCAGAGAGGCTTTATGAGTCCATGGAAATCCTTGATTGAAATGGATTCCATTTGAGTTGAAACACTTGAGATAAAAAGAATGGTGGTGGTGTTGCTTTTGGGTTGAGTTAAAGAAACGAATAGAACTGCACTTGATATGGAAACAATGTTAATGTTTTTGGATGAAATGGTGGTTTCAAGAGGTTCAAACCCTAGGCTTGGTGATAACAAGGATTGCGTGAAGGAAATCAAGAAGGTGAAGATCAACGGTGTGGTGCAAAAGAGGTAGATGCGCATTGGGCTTGGCATGACGTAGCTTGAAATGCTGAGATTGTAGGAGCAGAAGAAGCAACTACAAGAAGATATGCTAATGGTGGTAGTAGCTACATATACAAATAATTGTATGGCATATGTATTGCCGTATGGATATCGAAGGGCACCTGAGATGTATTGTTTTCTCAGGGATCATCATCATCAATATAAACATTATCTACATGTTCATCCAATAGAAATATGTTTGGTTTGTAGCAAGTCATTTGTTTGAATCATGAGAGAAGCATTTTAAGCACCGAACTTGTGGCTCAATTAACGCCTTCTTATGCTTTGCTACTTCAAAAATACCATTTTTGCAACATGGAGGATCATCTTCCTTTTATGCCTGCAAGAGGGTTTAGTATTAATAGTAATACTAATAATAATAATCTTGCCAGTATGTTTGGAGGTTTTGAAGAGGACAATAGGTTTAGGGGCTTAATGTCGCATAATATTTGTCCTTATGGTGGTTGTTCCTTGTAAAGCATCCATAAAGAGGCAAAATCATTCATTTATGATGGGTAATTTGCTAAAATAATGACAACAATATGGTCGATGAAACTTCTAACTGTTGGTCGACGTAAATAGCATCATGCACTACCAAACCGCTTTGCGCCCCACTTCCCCAAACCACCACTATTCAAAACCAGGTTGTTTACAATAAAATATACCATTTTATCTCTTTGTGAAACGAATGTGCAAGGCCTTGCCCCCTATATAAGCCTCCAATTTAATTAATAAATAAAAATAGTAATGGTTACCACTTTAAAACAATTTGAAATTAAAGATTTAAAAAAAAGCTAATATTTCATTAAAAACATTCTTAACAACAGATATAATATGTGAAATTTTCTTCATGTAGTTGTTTTAAAAATCGAAGGAAGTATCATCTATAAGTTAGACTTCCAATCAAGGACAAGAAATTACATTTTTTACATACCACATATGAATATATAAAATTTCAAAACCCCTTGGTGGTGAAGAAGTCCTGCAACAAGGACTGCACCTTTGGAATCCTAGCTGATCCACCAACAAGAACAATATCATAGACTGAACTATTGTCCAGCTTGGCCTCTCGCAGACATTTCTCAATTGGCTCAATGCGTTTCCTGATGATATCCATGTTTGACTCTTCAAATCTGGCTTGAGCAATTATGGAGTAAATATGTAGATATCATTAAGGATCTTCCCGTCCAGGTGGATTTGAATGTTAGGACAGAATATGGGTTCAGAGTTTAAATTTTGAACCGTTTAGATCCCGTAGATGTTTTCAAATCGATCATATGAATAATAATTGCCCGAATATCAAGCACATAAAAAAAGGAAACAATCGATGGAAGAAGGTTGGTTTAGAACACATAGCAGTCCAAGCTGTTAATGTGAATGAGGATGAGAGTGAAATTCCGGATTCGGTACCTGAAACGCCTGCAAAGTTTCTGATTTAGCACAGGAATTTTCTTACCCTTGTGTGGAGTCTTCGGCTATGGAGGACAAAGCTTTGCCGAGGGCTGAATCTGCTTTATAAAAGAACAATGCTACATCTGACTCTTGTAAGGGTTTGATGGTTCGGATTCTTTTAAAGAACATTCAATCAGCCAATTTTGAAGGTGAGGGTTTCTCGGTAAGGGACTCTTTGTTGAAATTCAAAACAGTTATGGAATTGAAGTTTCCGTTTCCATTTTGTTAGATTTAAGGCAAGGAGAATGGATGATTGTGAGTAATAAAAGGAGAGAATAAAATATGGAGGAGTTGGAACCATTGAATATGATTCTTAAGATTTATTTTAAAAAAATGAAATTTGAAGGTCATAGTTTAGTGTTTTTTTTTTTTTTTTTTTTTTAGATTTTTAATTTTATATTCTACTTTTAAATATTATATTTTAATTATTTTATAATTCTCTCCACCATAAAAAAATGAAATCTATTCAAAACCCCTACCTTTACCAATAATTTAAAAAGTTATAGAATAAATATCAATAACTTTATACAATAAATCAATCTATGCTATGATTTATCTAATAAATGAAAGCATTCGAAAACTAGTACTCAACAATTACTTAACAACCCAGAATTTTGTCTCACATTTACTATTACTAGGTGCCTAAAGTCGATATTTCGCTCAAATAACCAGTGTAACAGAAGTAGATTTATTACCACCTAGCTGTAATGGTTCCATATACCAATTGCCAGTTTTGTTGTGCATTGGCAGCCCGTATTCACAGTATCCGGGGAGCCTGGATCACTCTTTATGGCCACGCTTTATATTTATATTGGTATGCGAGGAAACAAGTCTACAGGGTGGAAAAGTATGAAAAGGGATAAAAATGTAGTGTTGGAATTATTGATGATGATATGGTGGTTCTTCTTTGTTATATAAGTTATATTAGCAGTTGCCGTGAAGGTGAAAAGAAAGTTGGAGGAATTGTATATATTTTTATAGATTATATTTGATAAGTATTAATACGATATATTATATATATTTATTTACATATGTTTAATTGAAAAATTGAAATGAATCGATTAAATAAAATTTTGGTTTCTACGAATTTCACTGATAAAAGTGAAAATCTATTACTTAGTTTTCATATTTGATTTAATATGATATTTATGTTAGATTTTATATTCTTTATTGCCTTGTCAATGTTACGAATATCCTTAGCAATGTAAGTGGCATAGTCATTGATTGTAAAGAATCGCAAAACATAGAAAATTATACGACAAAATATGTTTGAGGGTGTGGCGAGGGTTTGACGATGTTATGAACAACACCGCATCAACCACCCTACATTGTAAAAATAGGGGGAGCATATATATATATATATATATATATATATATATATATATATATATATATATATATATATATATATATAAGCTTTGATAAACATGTTACCATTTGGGAGATAATCATATTGCTTTTTGGTGTCATATGGATAGCACTTATTCCATAGAAATTATATTTACATGTACACGACTACGTTACTTTTTAAATTGACACGTCAATGTAACAATGGTGCTAAATAATACATGTCAATTATATCAAAACAAAGTAACGATAGATTTAAATAGACATTTTACTTTTACCACATCATGAATTTAAAATTCTTCATAAGATCTAAATTTATTTGTATTGATCTCTTAGATTAAATAGTTCATGTAGCAAATCATGACCTTATTAGCTTCTCATAACTCTTAATTTTAAAGGTTTACATGAAGCTCAGTCTGACAACACATATTTTCCACAGCCAACACCACTATGAATTTGATCAACTGGGTCTTCATTGTTGTTGGTTGAATATATGACTATAGAGTATTTTATATCTTGAATAAAATAGGGTAGAGATGTGTGGAGGGGAGAGAGGTAGAAAAAAATGTAGGCCATGTAGGTGGGACATTTAGAAGACCAACATGCAATGGAGTCTTTCAAGGTCACATATGAAAGCATAAGATACATGTGGTATGAGGACAATATACTTGTATGGTGACCTGTGTTTACACGAGAGTCATGTTTTGGCGTACTTTTAGTATGGGTTTCTTTGGACAACAACATTTTGAATTAAAAGTCATATTTTATAATAATACATTACTATATGTCATTTCTTAGAATGATATTAGTGCATTAAATAATTTAAAAATAAAAATTCTAGCTAATATTTTTTAATTTTAAAAATTCATTTCATGAAGTGGATTTTAAGGTAGAATGAAAAATTTTCTTATGTTAACATGGTATGTGATAAAGGTTAAAACTAACAATTGCCTCAACATTACAAGTTACGCTGGAAAGGATGTTAATTTTTATTTTGGTAAAGTGAATATTTTAAAAATGAAAGTGTGTAAACTGGGAATCGTTTCCCACTCAAAATTCACGACTCATCTCATCTTACAATTTTTTCACAAAGCATTAGGAAACATCTGCAAGAAATTGGCTTCCTCTTGGTAGCGAAGGTGCCAAGCCAAAGAAAGGTGAGAGCCTCTGTTAAAAGACACTTGTTGGTTGCATTTTAAAACAACATATTCGATGTGCAGTGAAAATTGGAAGCATGGTCTGGGGAGAGATTTTTTACTCCTCGCATTTACATTTGACCCATCTTTTACTTGTTTGTAAGCGATGCATCCATAACACATAAAAGATATACCCCCTCTAATTTTGAATCGGATAATTCTGCCACATACAATTTTATAAAGATCATGTTAACAGAGCATGTTCGATACGGCTCGGCTAAAAAAATAAAAAATAATGTGAAAAGGCTATAATAACCATAAAACTTGACTAACCACATCTATATTAGTTATATTTGGTCGTAATCATATCAGAAAAGTCCACTATAATAATTTAATTAAACTAATTCAAATACTAATACTGAAAATTTGATTTATACTCTTCACATGATTTCTGCAATAATTTAATTCTCCCAAAACAAATTCAAATACTAATACTGAAGATTTGATTTGCACTCTTCACATGATTTCTGCATTTTAAAGTCAAATTCAGTTGCTCTGCAGATTCAAAAACTCAAACAAAAATACAAATTCTAACTATGGACTTATCAAAAATATGTAAACCTTACCAGATTATAAGCTTAGAAAATGATCCTGTCTGATCCACCACTTTGCTTCAAATTTAAAGAGATGTTGACATGAGCTATTTATATCATATCATATATAATTCAGCAGGAATCTTTCAGAATTATCTGTACAGAGCACTGAAATCAAAGTGGCACAAATTTTCGTAGTTTCGTAGGGCCGTATAGAGATATAAAATGCTCATTCTTGAGGATCACGGTCCTATGGCGTCACGAGTCTCTTTTAAAATTAAATAACAGAATGAAACATAAGCGATTTTGAGAAGTTAATATGGAGCCAAACTGCATTAAAAAGTTCTCGTCAGAAACAGAGGGCGTCCTTAGAGTCAAAGGAGTACAGCGTGAAAGATTAGTAGCCTGCCCTGTTCTCCTATTTATTACAATCCAACTTAATTTAATATCGTTCGTCAACTACCGTGCGGTAGCAATTCCCCCTGCGTGCTCGATCCCACACCATTCACCGCTAACGCTGGCCTTTGCAGGTATGCCACCATGGATGAAACATGGAAGACCGTCGACCTCTGCAATGCCTCCATGGCCTGCAATGGCCCCAATTTCAACCGCTCCACGTGATGTCAATGTCTCTCTTAGGGCTTCGCTCATCTGTAATAAGCCTCCGACTTAATTAAAATTATATATATATATATATATATATATATATATATATATATAATTTTTGGAAATTTTGTATGGATTTTGGGTATATATTATAGTTGATGTTGACATTTTTCATTTTCTTCAAAAAAATTTTAATGATTTTGGTCATATATTATAGTTGATGTTGGGACTTTTTATTTCATGACATTATTTAGCATAATTTATAAGACTTTAATATATTGATATTTGGGCGATTTTTATAAGTTTGTTAGCATTTTCAAATATAAATATTTTTTTTTACAATATATGATATATTTGATTATTTAAATATTTTTAAAATAGATGATAAAAAATTAGTGTGTTGTATTTGGATTTGTAAATGTTTGTTAATGTTAAAGTATATGTTTTTTATATTTGTTAGTGTATTAATTAGTTATTTTGTCCTTTTACTAATTTGTTCTATGTAAGAATTTATCCTATATTAGTTAGTTAACTTAGTTCTTTATTTTGCCTTACCTAATTATGCAAGGGCTTCTTATTATAATGACATCTCATTTCTGAATAACATTTCAATTAATTTGTTTTACAATTATTTATCTACAATTCTTTTTTTATAATATTTTTATTGCTAACACTTCAAAATCTTAAATTAAAATGTTTCTTCAACATTCATATCATAAAACCAAAGCTTTGAAATATGACAACCATACTTTGTTTGCTGCATGTTGTCAGATAATTCTATTTGTTTGTAATATTTTCTCATTCCTTATTCTACCAACCCCAACACTATCCATCCAGTATTTGATAGAAAAAATAGAGCATCAAAATAAATATAACAGAAAAAAAAAAACAGAGCACACTCATATTGCTATGGCAATCATGGAAAAAAAGTTTTTTATTGATCTTCTTGATTCTGTGTTACAAGACTGCGCCCAAGGGTTCTTTAAATAGAATTTGAAAGCAAAAATAACTGAATAACAAACTAAAGATTAACTATAGTCTTTGCATGCAAACTGAGACTAAACTAATATTTAACTAATCTAAAACTGTTGTTTAACCGTTATTGTGCATGCAGACTGGGTGCATGAGGAGCGAACAAAAGAGGGAGGTGGAACAGGCAGTTAACAATAAGTGGAGAAATTATCTCCAGTCTCTAACACTCCCCCTTAATTTCTACTACTAACTACTTCAGCATTTACAATGCCTAATTTTTGTCTTAGATAATCAAAGGTCTCCTTTGCTAATGCTTTTGTGAATATATCTGCCAATTGGTCTTCAGATCTGCAGAATTGCAAATAAATTTCTCCATTATTCACTAACTCTCTGATAAAATGAAATCTTGTATCAATGTGCTTGCTCCTCTTATGAAAAACATGATTTTTTGATAATGCAATTGCTGATTTGTTGTCACAAAAGATTGGTGTGACTCCTTTTGTGCTTGTAATAAATCTGTCAATACTATCCTCATCCAAGTTGCTTGACATGTTGTTGATGTGGCTACTACATACTCTGCTTCAGCTGATGAAAGTGTCACTATAGGTTGTTTTTTGGATGCCCATGTGACCACACATGTTCCTAAAAGAAAGGCATATGCAGAAGTACTCTTCATGTCATCAATGTTACCTGCAAAATCACTATCAGTATAACCAATCAAACTAAAATCATTAGTTGTGGAATATAAAATTATATATTATGTTGTTCTTGCCACATATCTCAATATCCTTTTTCTAACTTGCCAATGTGAGTCTTTTGGTGACTCCATGAATCTAGAGATTAAACTGACCCCATACATGATATCTGGTCTTGTAGCTGTAAGATACATCAAACTACCAACTAGTCTTTTGAATGTTGTAGAATCAACATTAGACCCTTTGTCTTTTTGCTAATTTTGGTCCCTATAGCAACTGGTGTAGGTGCTGGTTTACAATTCAGCATCTTAAACCTCCTTAACACATCCTTTGCATATTTAGTTTGACAAATAAAAATTTTCTTCTCTAATTGTACAACTTCTATGCTCAAAAAGTACTTCATTAATCCCAAATCTGTCATTTCAAATTCTTTCTTTATTTCTGATTTAAATGTGTCTACAGACAAATTTTCAGTGAAAATCAAATCAACATACAAACACACAATCAAAATCTGACCTTCTTTGTTGATTTTTGTGTACAATGTAGGCTCACTATTGCTTCTGCTGAATCTATTGTTTGTCATGTATGAATCAATTCTATTATACCATGCTCTTGGTGCTTGTTTGAGACCATAGAGGGCCTTCTTCAATCTATAGACTTTTTCTTCATGTCCATGCACTTCATAATCTGGTGGCTGTTTCACATACACTTCTTCATCTAGGAAACCATTCAAGAAAGCTGATTTGACATCCATTTGATATACATTCAAATTATTTTGAGCAGCTATTGCTAAAACCATTTTGACAGTATCAAGTCTAGCAATTGGAGCAAATGTTTCATTATAATCAATTCCATGTTCTTGTGCAAAACCTTTTGCTACTAACCTTGCCTTGTGCTTTTCAACATTTCCTTCTGCATCAAATTTGGTCTTATAAACCCATTTGACTCCTATGAAATCCTTACCTTCAAGTAGATTAGTTAGATCCCATGTTTGATTTCTTTCAATGGCATTCATCTCTTCATCCATTGCTTTTATCCAATGTTCCTCATTAACTGCTTCTTCATAATACATAGGATCATGAGAGAAAAGAGCAAAATTTGAACATAAATCTAACTTCTCTCCTTATTGATTATAAATCTCATTCAAGTTTTTCATTTTCTTACCTTTAAATCTTGATCTTAAAGTGGCAAGAGTTGGATCTGATTCATCACTTACTTGTGAATTTGGAGTAAGATGACATGCATGACTAGATGATTCACCTTGTGCTAAGCTCCTAGGTGTTCTTATTGGAGTGCTTGTTCTTGCTTGTGGAGAGGATTGATCACCTTGAAAATTTTATTCTTCAGATTCCTCTTCATTTTGGGGAATTGGTGCTCCAATTGTGATGGTTTTATCAATGCTACCATCCCATGCTTCTTCTTCCTTAAATTCAACATCTCTGCTAATAATCACTTTCTTTGAAATAGGGTTATATAACTTATAAGCCTTTGATTCTTCACTATAGCCAATAAAAATGCATTTCTCTCCTCTGTCATCAAGTTTTCTTCTCAATTTAGATGGTATAAGAGAATATGCAATACAACTAATTTTTTTGAAATGATGTACACTATGCTTCTTACCACTCCAAGCTTCTTGTGGAATTCAATCTCTGACACTCTTTGTTGGGTTTCTATTCAAAATATATACTGCACATGCTACTGCTTCTGCCCAATATTTATTTGACAAGTGTTTGGCCTTCAACATGCTTCTAGCCATCTCCATGCTTGTTCTATTCTTTCTTTCTACTACACCATTCTGTTGTGGTGTGTACCTTGTAGTTAGTTGCCTTTTAATGCCATGATATCTGCAAAAGTCTTGAAATTCATTAGACATATATTCACCTCCTCTATCTGATCTAAGTACCTTGATATAAAGGCCACTCTACTTTTCAATCATAGCTTTGAATTCTTTAAACTTTCCAAAGGCTTCCGACTTATTTTTGAGAAAATATATCCAAGCCTTTCTACTAAAGTCATCAATGAAGATTAGAAAATAAGAACTACCTCAAAATGATGGAATTTGCATTGGTCCACATAAATCACTATGGACTAGCTCCAATATTACCTTTACTCTATATGAGGCTCCTACTGGAAAGCTCTCTCTATGCTGTTTTGCTAGAATGCAAATTTCACTTGAACTTCTTGGCTGTTCTATTGGTGGTAATCCCTTCACCATTTTTTCTTTTGCAACAAATTCAAACCTCCAAAATGTAAATGTCCATACCTTAAGTGCCATAGCCATGATTGGTCTAGATGCATGGTTTTGAAGTGGGATTCCTCTTCTCCTTGGATGCACTAAATTCGAAGAAGGAACATCCAATTCTTGGTCATCTCCACCTTTCCTATCAACCTGTTATTTGGAAACTTGTCTAGTATTGTGCAAACATTATCCATAAAAGATACTCTATAAATTTTTTGTACTAACTATCCAACACTCATAAGATTATGTTATAGTCCAGGTACAAAATAAATATCAGAAATAAACCTTCTTTAACCTTTTTTGCCAAAACATTTATTACTCCTTTACCCATTACATCCACTTTGTTATCATTTCCTAATTTCACTTCAGATTTTATGAAATCATCAAGACTTGCAAAGAATTCTTTATTGCATGTCATATGATTACTGCATCCACTATCTAAGAACCAAATATCTCTAGCATTTTCTTGAGTAACATGACAAGTGAGAAATAAGCTTCCAGGATTAGAACTAGATTCATTTGTATAATTAGCATTCTTCTTGTCCACATCTCATTGTTTCTTTCTGCATTCACTTGCATAATGTTCATATTTTTTGCAGTAATAACATTGAATGTTAGATTTATCAAACCTCTATGAACTTTGTTTGAAGTGATTGTTGCCACATCCTCTATTGTTGTAGTTTTGATTATTGTTTTCACCTTGATCTGGATTGTTCCTTCCATTTCTGCCTATGCCTCTTCCTCTAAAGTTTGACATTACTCTTCCTCTTCCTTTGCCAAATGATACCTGAGATTTGAAAGCATTCTTAAAAAAAATATTGTTATTCATATTCATTCTAGATTCATGTGTTAACAAAGATCTTATTAATTCATCTACTGATAATTGTTCCAAATCCTTGGTTTCCTCAATAGCTACAACTATTGCATCAAATTTGCTAGGTAAACTCCTAAGTATTTTTTTATGATCTTCTGATATGTTATTGTTTCTCCATTAGTTCTAATTTGATTCACTATATTCAATACTTGACCCATAAACTGGTCTATAGACTCTGAATCATTCATTTGCAAAATTTCTCTTAAGAGATTGTAATTTAGCTATTTTCACCTTTGTATTACCTTTATAAGTGGTCTCCAAGATTTTCCATGCCGATCTAGATCTCGTTGCTGCTGCAACTCTATAAAAAATAGATTCATCAAATCCCTGTTGGATTAGAAATAGAGCTATTGCATCTTTTTTCTTATTCTCTTTAAGCTCTTCCTTTTGTGCTCGAGTTAATGCCTGATGGGCAACCTCATTCTGAGGTTCTACAAAACAATTCTCTACCAAATTCCAAACATCTTGTGAGCAAAACAATGTTCGCATTTTAATTGCCCAAAAATTGTAATTCTTACCATTGAAAACGAGAATTTGAGGTTGAGAAATACTGTTATTTGTTAACATGTCTCACGCTGAACCTTTCAAAATGAACAACTTCTTTAAATTTCTACTCAGCGACTAAATCTTCCTTGCACCAAAGCTTTTCTTTGACTGCACTTGGCAAATTTGATTTGACTGCGATCTTTTGTCCTTTTTTTTAAAAAAAAAAAAAAAAAAAGTTGTCTTTATCCTCTAGAGCTTTTCCACGATCTGACATTGATTTTTTTTTTTTTTTTTTTCTAACAGCGTCTCTTACCCCACGAGCTGGATGCTAACTTTTGATAGCTCAGTTGGTTGCACGATCTGCAGACCGGCTCCCTTAATTAGTTAATGGCACCTTTGCAGCAGGTGCTAGTTTGGCAAATCTATGGTTTTTTCAGGCTGCAACGACTCTTGACAGTCTTGAACTCTTCTGCCAACTGCTCTTGTCCAGTTGGCCCTGCTGTTCACTTGACGATTCTCCTATTGCTGCAGTTCGGGTTCGCTGGCTCTCCACGTCGTTCACTGCTTCTTTCCCACGGTCTCCCTGGTCTCCTGACCTTTAGCTCTGATACCACTTTGACAGAAAAAATAGAGCATCAAAATAAATATAACAGAAAATAAAAAACAGAGCACACTCAAATTGTTACGACAATCATGGAAAAAAAGATTTTCTATTGATCTTCTTGATTTTGTGTTACAAAACTACGCCCAAAAATTCTTTAAATAGAATTTGAAAGCAAAAATCATTGAATAACAAACTAAAGATTAACTATAATCTTTACATGCAAACTGAGACTAAACTAATCTTTAACTAATCTAAAACTTCTCTTTAACCGTTATTGCCTCTTTTTTGACCTTTGACATCTTCCTTGGAGCATCTGTCGTACTGTTGCGCTTAAGAGAGTACAGAGATTTAAGAGGAGCGTGGACTGTTTTTTTTTTTGACAGTTCTGCGTATGGTGCGTTGGAGCATCCCTTTTGGAACGCCTGCCAGCTATGTTGGAAGATCACTTGGCATCTTGGTAAAGGACTGCGTAGAAATCAGAGTTGGAATCCTGGCGTTGGAGCGTAGTAATTGTCTGAGCGCTGTAAATTTATTTTTTTCTTGAATCTGTATGCTGGCGTTCCAAGATGTGGAGTAAGAGGATCTGGCGGTGTTGAAGAGTTGAATGAGATCTATGTTAAAAGCAAAAGTTGCAGGCATGCATTCCATTTTACTAGACCTGCATTCTGTGTGCAGATGAAGCGTGGGTGCGTGGCATTTGGACTGTATGGAGGTCTATTTCAAGGTCTGCGCTTTTGACTGGACTACATAATTCCCATTGAAAACCAATGCGTTGGTGCTGATCTGAGTTGGCATTGGGAAGGAAGTGAGTCGGCAGTAGCTCCACACATTCCATCTCAGTCGCACGACCTATCCCACGGTGCATATATCTCTACGTTTTTTTGCCTTCTCTTTCATAATTCTATACCTTCTAATCTGTAACAAAATTCATTAGACCGCAAGGTTTATGTGTTTGAAGAAAGACCTGACGGAAGAAATCAGTTTCATAAGATCTGCGCTTGAGTTGAATGTGTGCAACATAGAAGTCAGTATTGGTGTTTCGTTGGCGTTGAAAAGAAGTCTGTACTTAGGTGAGGTTAGGTCCAAGCGTACTGGTAGAACAACGCTTTCACTCAACTGCATGGTGATAGAAATCTGCATTGAAAGGGGGAGATTTGCCAGAGAAGATCTAAATATGTCTCTTATATTCACTCCCAAGCAAGTCCCAGTTGTAAAACACTCACTTTTATTAAATATGTTGTTTTACTCATTATTGTTCACAATCGCTGAATTTTTTGTTCTAAAAAGCGGAACTCTGTTTCTATTGCACATGCATAGAGGTCACTAGGAAATTTTTTTTTCACTTTGGTTTACTTTTTTTCTGTCCATGGTTCAATTCTGGTTCCAATGAATGGTTGAATTCCTACATTCTTTTCGGATTTGGTTACTAAAATTAGTTTATACTATTTTCTTTTTAATATTTTGAACTATTTTATGGGAATTTACAAAGCTTCTAAATTTTGACTCAGAATCCGAATTTGAATTCTATATTTTTCAAAAGTGTATGTTTTCGATTCGTTATTCATTGGTGTTATTAATTTGTAAAAACACACTACTTTTATAATGTGTCAAATTGAGGGAAAAGGAAGGAGATCCTTAATACAATCTTTTAGGGGTTGTTTCGGTGTCGATTTTGTGCACTCATTTGCATTATTTTTACTCTTTAGTGATTCATTGGCATGGTTTTTACTTCTAGTATTAACCATTGTGAGCCTTTGACTACACATAATTACCATATATTGAGACATCAAAAGGAAACAATCATAAAACACAAAGGTTTATAGTCCCTAATGAATGAAACTCAACCACAATTTATACATGAGTTTGAAACATTTTAGTACTAATGTAAGTTTGAAGACTACGGGTTTAGGACTTATGTGAGTGACAGTTTGCTATTTCATTTGGATGAGTGTGATCCTTTGTTCAAAATATGGGCTAAGCTAAATGGTTTATTTGAGAATGTTATAATTTAAGAGCCATACAACTTGAAGTGGAGCTTACTTCATTCAATCTGGATGACTTTGTCTCTATTGTAGACTACCTCACTAAGTTTAAGCATTCGTTGACACTGTTGAAGGAGAGTGAATAAGATAAAAAAAGATGAAGAGTGTGTGTATTTGATTTTGTTTAAGTTAAGTGGCCTATTCCAAATCTTCACTTCTACATTTTTCTTTAACATTGATGTCTTAGGTGTCTTATTCAAAATGTCATATCTAGAATTGTTCTATAAGAGACTTACTTGAGAAGAATTTAAATTTTCTCACCTTGAGTTTTCCACCTCTCCAAAATTATTAATAACATCACATCCAAAGAACAAGAGAAAAACTAAAAGTAAGAAAAACACTCCTCCATCTATAAATTTACCTAAGCCCAACATAACCATATTTAAAACCAAATTATCTTTTAAATTCAAGAATAAGTCTAACCTATCATGCTCCTATTATGGGGGCGGGGTAGGCAGCATGGTGGGGAGGATGGTCATGAAGAGTCTAGGTGTTTCAAGAAAATGCAAGCCCTAGAAAATGCCATTAGGAAACATACAATTTCTATCTCCACTCCTCCATCTCATGAGCATGGAAAAATAAATAATATTGTTAGGAGATCAAAGTCACCTATTTCAGACAGTTGGGTTCTAGTTTTTGGTTCTTCACATCATATGACTTATTCCAAAGAGTCATTTGTATCTATTGGTTTGAGTTCTACTTTCAACATTGAAGTTAGATATTCTTCCTTTAATTCTATTAAGGGAAGGGTGACATACTGATGGATCATGGTTGTATAAATGATGTATTATATGTTCTAGACATCACCACCAATATGCTTTTAGTTTATCATATTTTTCATTCTAGTCAGGGCAAGACAGTGATTTTCAAACCACAAAGTGCTGAAATTAGAGCTTTGTTAGATCTACACACACTTATTGCACAAGATTTTGTTGATCGCTCTATTATTTTGATGGTTTTGATGATACTCCTCCTTTAAGAATATGTTTAGTTTTTCACGAAGATTCTGAAAGATGGCTTTGACATGAGATATTTGGACACGTAAACTATATATATTTGAAGGACTTGAACAATCACAGTATGGTAGAGGGTCTTTTTATAGTTTCATGTCTTGATGGAGTTTTTCTTAGTTGTGTATTATAAAAACAACACCAAGATCCATTTCCTAAGGGCATGTCTATGAGAGCTTCTTCATCACTTGAGCTTGTGCATAGTGATTTGATGGTCTTTCCTACTCCTTTCAATGAGCTAAGCATATACTTAATTTTAATGATAATTTGTGGAGGTGTACTTGGATTTATTTTTTCAAGTACAAGAGTGATGTCTTTGCTCAGTTTAAATTCTTTAAGGCATTGGTCAATAAATAGTCTTCTAGTTGCATCAAGAAGCTTCGTATAAATAATGAGTGGGAGTATTTCAGTTAAGAGTTCTTTAATTTTGGTAGCTTATGGTATTGTTCATCAGCATTCTATTGCACATACTCCATAGTAGAATGGCTAAGTAGAATAGAAGAATTAAAATTCGAAGAAGATGGTTAACTACATAATACATTCATGGGATTTACCTCCTATCTATTGGGTAGAGGCAGTTAATTTTATGAACTAAATTTAGAACTAAACTCCACATAAAACACTTGAGCATATGACTCCAGAGTTGGCTTGGTCTTTTACCAAGCATATGATTCAGCAAAAGTATACCCTTGATCTTCTTGAGTATTTTGACATGGCTGATTACAAGCCATATCCTTTTCCTCTTTAGTCTAGAGTGACTCTCACTACCACTTGTAGCACTCCACTTTGTTATCCTACATTGAATCAAAAGATAGTTGGTAGTCTTATGTATATGGCCCATCTCACCCCAACATTGTATTTACAATTGGGATTGTGTCTAGATTTGCACATGCACCTCATGACAGTCATTATCAAGTTGCCAAGAGAATTTTACAATATCTATGAGGAACTACTCATTTTAAATTGCACTACACCAAGTGTTATACTTGGTTGGGTACACTAATTTAGATTAGACTATTTCTCTTGATGACATGTATTTCACTTATGGCTACATCTTTTGTCTTAGATTTTCACTTATTATTTGGTTATACAAGAATCAGCAAGCTATTGCACTTTCATCTATAGAGGTTGAGTATAGATTAGCAGTTATAGCGAGTTAGTAGATTATTTGGCTTCATTAGTTATTTACAGAGTTTGTCTTCACATAGGATTCACCCACTATACTTTAGTGTGATAACTAGAGTGTAATTCACATATCTCATAATCTAGTTGATTACCAATGGTTCAAGTATATTGAGGTACATATTCACTTCATTTGTTAACACATTCAAAATGAAATTCATAGTTTGGAGTATATTTCAACTCAACAATAGGTTGCAAACATCTTCACAAAGCCTTTTGCATCACCTCATTTCCTTGAGTTGCATGACATGCTTGGAGTTTTCCTTCAAGGGTGTTCGTGAGGACATCTTCCTTCTTTATTTCATGGATACATATTGTACATGAGTACCTTATCATGCCTAATTGTCAAGGCTCATATTATGGATATGCCACTATTTTATTTTGATTATTGTTATCCCCTAGCTTCAATTGAGTAAGGGTGTTAGAGTATGTATTTATCATGTTTGATAGTATATTAGATAGCTATTTTATATATTTTTTAGTTTATCCTATGTGAGAATTTATCACATATTTGTTAGTTAGGCTTTTTTTTTTTGCCTACTTATGCAAGGGCTTCTTATTATACTAGCATCTCATTTCTAAATAACACCTGACTTACTTTTTTTTGTAATCTTTTGTTTATAACTTCCTTGTGTGTTATTTTATGTTAACACTTTAGAATCTTAGGTTGGAATGTTTCTTCAATATGCTTATCAATTAGTAGTTGAAAATTTGTTTATTTGTTGATGTGAGATCATGGTAGTATAATGGGAATCTTGTATTAGTGTAAAAAAGCATGCTAGTAATTTGCTTGCTTATTTTTTGGAAAATTTGGTCTATTTATGTAGCTTTGGGCTCCCATTTTCAACCTATTAGAAAAAAATATCTTGAAGGATTCAATCTAGATCCATTTATATGATATCCCTTTGGTCTTACACAATCCTATGCTTCTTCAATAGATGGTTATGAAGTCAATGGATTTTGTTAGTTTTGTTAAGGATATGGGTGTTTAGTAGCATTTTGTAAGGGATTATATCATGGTAGAATTTTCTAAACCCTTCCATCATTCCATCAAGATCTTATCTTCCCAGGGTTATAGGACACACTTTGTCAACTATGAAGGGCTACCTTTCATGTGTTTCAAATGCAACTAGATTGGTGACAAAGTGACAATGTCAAAGGAAGATTTCTACAAGCTTTGGTTTCCCCTTCTTGAAGCAATGTGTTAAAAAAATTGGATGTCCTAATTTTGATCTTGTGAATAGTTTTTTCAGACTCTCATTACTCTTTATAACCATTCCTAAGGGCAAGACATAGAATCTCGAGCTAGCTCTTTGACCTTCTTTAATGTCTCCTCGATTAAAGCATGGGGATCCTCTAACAGATGGCAAGGAGGCTTATTTGGCCTAAGATTTTGTAAATAACCCTATTTCCTCCCTCTAACAGTCAGTTTTCTGTCTCTTATGGTTGATCCTTTGGTTGTTAAGGACCTCTCTCAGGGCTTATTGGCCATTGATGTGCATTACGGTTTTTTTGGTTCCAAATTTTATCATATTTCTCCATTTATCAAGGAGGGTAGGTATTTTTAGAGAATGGTGGAATTTTAATCTTTGATCAAGTTATCTTTAGCATGTATATGTGGGGTGGCTATGTTTCAGAGCAGATTGATCTGAGTTCAGAAGAGGAAGGCTCTTTGAAGGTAGGTGGTCAAGAAGAAGATGATGCCTTATTTCAAGCTGACTTTGGTAAGTGTTTTAGATCCATAGTGATTTTTTCCCTTGCTCAGCATAACAAAATGTTCTCAAAATTGAATTATGGCAAGTAAATTAGATGAAGTGGGAAGTTATCTATAAAATGATTATAATTGGATGTGCTACACTCCATCAATGATGGCACTCAGTGGACTATGGAAGTCCTTTCTAGCAAGGGTAGGAGAATGCTTGTGGCTCATGATTGAGAGACTATGATGTTTTGAGTATATCCCTTTAGGGGTTAGTTTGCTTTGGTATTTGTTTGCCTTTCCCCATTGCGTTGTTTGTGGTTTTACTTGGTTTTTTGGAGCTACAGTGTGGCTTGTTTGTTGTCTTGATACCTTTGATTGGGTAGTGTTGGTTTTATTTTTAGGTTATGTCTCAACCCTGTGCGTGTTTTTTTTACTTTTATTTTTTAGGGATTGACCCCTTATTATCTCCTAAAATGGTTTTGGCTCTGATAAAAAACTTTCCTAGCCAAAAAAAATTGCATGCTAGATCATGGCAATATATTGAGAACCTTGCATTTGTGTTAAAATCATGTTAGTAGAAATATAAGAGGATAATGTTATAAATTTTTTTGTTAAGTCATAACCAGGGTAGACTCTTTGATCTCTCTTAGCCTTTCAATGTAAGCATCCACTAAAAGATTAGAATCTTCACAAATCTCAATGATGTTATAGTATTTCATGAACATGGGTGCCAAAAAATTGATCTCCTAGATAACCAGGAAGAATCCATCTAAAGCATTGCTGCTAAGTTTTTCTTCATAAATTGAGAAATACAAAATTTCATTGCTCACGTCCTAGATAAAATTTCCTGCATATCTACTCGCTAGAGACAAAATTATCTAACTAACTGCTTTCTGCAATTCCTTCCTATCAAGTGAGGTGACCCAAGAAGGCAATAATTTTGGATAATCTTATAAAATATTATGCCGACAAACAATAATGCCATTTTCATTGCACTAGGCTAACATTTTGTCTATAACCTTGTAATTGACCTTCCTCTATTGGGGTTCTATAGAGTACCATTTTAACTCATTTTCAAATACAAAATCAATGTATCTCTTCACAAACCATATTTGCCATAGTTGAATTAAAAAATACCTTTCCTACTCTAGTGATTGAAACATGTTTCAATCATGGTATATTAAATCTAAAATTAAGACAATCAAATGATCACAATTACAAATCGCAACTTTCTAATTAAATGAATGCACTCTCACAACTCTAGGTGATTCAATTGTATGTTGAATTAGAAGTCAACTATTGTCAGGATAGAAAGTTAATTTACATTCTTTTCAAAAAATCTATTATTTTAGAAAATAAAATTTTATATTATTTAATTATTAAAAAATGAGAATATTTTATCATTTTAAAATGATAAATATTATATTTGGTAAAATGATAAATAAATTCAAGCTATTTTATTAATTATAGAAAAAAAAAATTATTTTCACTGAAAACCCAAATATCTTATTTTAAGAGGAAGTAATAAAAATAAATTAACTAGTTAGAATATAGAAAATTAGAAATGAAAATAAAATTAAAAAAATATAAAAGATTTTGTTATTCATTGTAGATAATATAGAAATATTTCAACTTATGAAGGAGGAAGAATAATTATTATTATTATTATTATTATTATTATTATTATTATTATTATTATTATTATTATTATTATTATTATTATTATTATTATTATTATTATTGATCTTTGATGGTTTTTAATGAGCCAAGTAACTTCACTAATTAAACTAACTATTCACTCTAAAATTAATTTTAACTTCTAACTTCTTTCCAAAATTTCAATTTCAATTTCTTAACTTATTTTCAAAATTCCAATTTTCAACACTTACAAATAAATATTGAAAATAAAAATATTTCTAAATTATATTTATAAAAAATTCAAAATAATAAAAAATATTTTTAAAAAATAAATTTTATTTTCTATTTTCTATTTATATAATTTAATTTATTATTTTTATTATTTATAATTAAAATATAAACTTACAAATTAATCTTTATTAATATTATATATAAAAATTAAATTTTAAATATACAAATTATTCTTTTTATTTTACAAATTTTAATATTAATTATAAATTTTTATTAATATATTCTTCTTTTATTTTTATTTCTCTTTTTATTTATTTATTCTTCCTTTTTTAAATCTCTATCAAAATAGAGAATTATAAAAATCACTTTATAATTAGTTGATTTTTATTACCTAATCAAATACTTTCAAATATTCAATTTGAGATAACGTTTTTGTTTGTTTGTTTGTTGTATTTGTGTTTGTTTTTGTTTTTTGGTTTAAACTGCACAATGAAATTTACAAGTTGACACTCGGCCAACTTTTATAACTGGGTTTTATTCATTGGTGAATATTAAATCACATCACATCAATGCTGGTTAAGATCTCTCAATCAATTTTTAGTACTGATTTTCTATTACGTCAAAGCTCTATATTGAAAGTGCTACTTTTAATATTTTGGGAATGCCATTTTCAACGTTAGGTATTTAAATGTTGATGATAGAAATTACTAATGGAAAAAAGCCATCCACTAAATAATAACAACGATGATTATAATTTAAACAAGAGACGTGTTCTCCCCTGCTAAGTGTGCACCGCTGTCATTTAAAATGTATTTAATCGTAGAATATCATGAGTTCCAAATGTATTCTTTCAACAGAGGACATGATCTTGCTACTTCTTCTGGTGCATTAAAATACTTTTCAAATCTAACATGATGGTCTATGAATAGGATATGACCTCTTACAATCCCTCAAAATTTGATCAACCTATAACAAATAAAATTTCACTCATGGGGCGACAATATGTTATGGCTTAATTATTTTAAGCCACTCAGGTTAGCCATTTTATTTTTTATTTCTTTAATTGGATATTAAGGTTTAGTAAACAATGCAAAGAGGTGGTAAAAAGGCTTCAACATAGCCAGACATCTTTCGTTTGTTTCAACAGATTTTATTTTACATTCTTTTCTTTTTTACGCTCATCATAACAACACAGTCCGATCAAAATTATCACGCACTGCACTCTCCATGCAAATTTCGCTAATTTATCACGGGCATTTGCATTAAATGTTCAGTCTAGAGATACGTGGATGCCAACACTTTAATACACCTCTAATCACAAAGAGTTAATTGTTTGTTCTGTGTAGAGTTGTAATATTAAATTTTAGAAAGATTGGCTAACAACAATGAAAATGAAAATCTCTATTTCATCCAAAAATAAATAAAATGAAAAGCATGAATTTAATATTAAAAAAAATTATGGGAGGTTTTATTTTTCTAATAAATTATTTATCACATGGCGCTTCCATTTAACATTGGTATCATCATCAAATAATGTTCCAATCAACTTCATTAACATCACAAAATATGCACATTCTGACCTTGAAATAATGCAAACATCAAGAAAACCAACTTCAAAAATGTCAACACCAACTAAAAATCAAATGCTTTAATTCATATGTACTCAAATACTACATGACAACCCGGAAAGACAATGCATTGTCAACACCAATTATTGGAGTGATCACAACATAATTAAGACTAAAAAATAATACATATTTAAACTAAATTTCTATTGGAGTGATCACAACATTATTTGCTTAGCCTTATGTAATACACATTTACAATAATTTAATATGGAAACACAAATTTCATATAAAATTTTAATTTTATAAATTACTTACTCATTTTTATTAGCAAAATACATTTTCATATATTCAAACATATAATTACTCTTGCTCTTCTTCTAATTTCATTACACCATCACAACTAGCATGAAGATAATCAAACACCACAAAAAAGAGCAAAAAGGTAAGCACTAACAATTTTTATTTTTATTTCAAATTTCATGTCATTTCATACTTATATAAAATTACATTATACTTAGTTTTTAGATAAAGAATAACTTCTTCTGGGTTTCTATCAATTGACGATCTTAATAGCTACAAAGTAGGAGATGTCTTTGAAGGAGATATCCTTGTCACCTACAAAATAATGTTGAAAAAAGAGAAAAACAATCAATTATTGTGTGTATATTTAACAAATGGAAAATGGAAAATGAATATTAATCTTAATTTACTTAAAAACTTCATCCACATGCATGAACAAAAAAATGAGCAAGGAAAAGCAAGTCTTATTTCCCATTTTTCTATTTCTCTTAGAATAAGATACAATCATGGATATTGTGATAAAATATTATTAGATGATGAATTTAGTGTAGCAAAGAGCATACCTCTTGTCTGCACAGAGTACAAGTTCATACCAGATTCAAAAATCAAGCAACTAGTAACCATCATTGAAGCTTATGCAACAGTGTTGTTTCTGCAATTATGGCATCTAACAAAAAAATTGTTATGCAACTAATTTTGGAAATAAAAGATGGAAGTACTGGGGATGACATAACAAAGTTAAGTTTATACCTCTACATATACTTCCCATTTTTAAATTTAAAAATTAAACTAGTTTTTTTTACATTAAAACTTTATCTATTTGGAACTTTCGAGCCTTATTTTTTTACAATTGAACAAAAATTACAAGCCAAAGAATTTCCTATGTTCTTGTTTAAAAAACTAGTCAAATGACATGGCCCTAAAAGTGATTTCATAACTTTTCAATCAACATTTATTACACCATTGTAAGATCAAAAGTATGTGCAAGATTTGTTTGCATTTTTGCATTCAAAAATAGAGGTGCATTATATGTTCTAATTAATACTCAACTTTGTGATTTACACCTATTCTCTCAATCTTCCAAACCTTTTTTTTGGCACATTTTATTCATTGCAATAGTTATATTCGTAAGGAAAACACTATATTTATTTCTAAAAAAAAAATGTATTTTATTTTGATCTACCATAAATAAGTCTACAAAGGATGAAACTTCATGCACATGTGGAACATCAAGTGATTTGTTACATTGTAGGATATTAGTTTTTCTACGCATTGGGTCATAGTCAAGTTTTACTTCCATTCATACAACATACAATTAATTTCAAGATATTATATTTTAACACTTTAAATCTTAACTTTTGTATGTTGAATGGACATTGAAAATTTTCAATATATATTTAAATCCAATTCAAATGACTTGTAACAAGTACAGTTTCATAATTGAATCCCTGCAACCTATGTAGTTTCATAATTGAATCCCTACAACCTGTGCAATCCATATTTTTAAATTATCTTTCATGTTACCTACATCAACAGAAATTTCACATGGTGACTATGTGGTAGACAAAGATAACACTATATACCTACTACAAATATTATTTCTTCAATAAAAAATTACTTGTAACAAATAAAAAGCCATTCTACACACAACATAATGAAAGATAACTAATGTATGTAATCCACTCATAAAAAAAAATTCTTTCAATTTTCAAAATACACACTTCTAATTAATTTTTACTTCTCATCTCATCTTATAAGGATAGATTCCTATTTTCCCTATATAGATAACACAAACAAAATTAATTCATGATCAACAAATATCGATATTGCCTTTGGATGGCTCACATCTCAGAGTTATACTATGTTTTTATTCTATTACCAGTGTATATGCAAATGTGAATGAATTTTCTAAATTTGCCTCGAAATTCAATAATTTTTTATTTATCAATTATGTTTAGTTACATATTTTATTACTTAAGGAATTGCATCTTAGACTTACACTATGTTTTTATTAGATTACCAATGTATATATAAAAGTCAGTGACTTGTATAAATTAGTCCTGGACTCCAACATTATTCACTTTGTCGACATTATTTACTTATGTATCTAAATCTAGCGTTATATAATTAACATTTATTTCTCCTATATATATGACACACTACTATTGCTTTGATTTTATATTGATATATTTTTGTTAATAATGAAAGTGCTTTTCATACATTGTAATAGTCATTATTTAAAAAAAATAATCTTTAATCTATCTCATGCTAACATTTTTATTTCAATGAAACAAAGACCAAATGCAACATACTATTCACTATAAAGGTAGGGACTAGCCAGTATGCAACCCTTGTTGATTCCCTCCATTATTTTATTTGGTTTGTGGGATCTTACACAATATTGTACATGATGTAATGTTTATTCCTTGAAATACTAATTATAAAAAATTAAAATTTAATTTTGAAATTTTTATTAGTGTTACATTAATTATATATTTATATACAAATAAATCTGATTTTATTATTTAAACATAAATATTTTCTTAATTGTAATTTTTTATGGGTTAATATGTTTGATGTTATTGTAAAATATCTTTTCCATAAAAGAGTTTCCATACTTAAATTAATCCATTAATTAAAATTGAATAGGCCATTCACTCCTTAAGAAGAGTGATTATAGATTTACATGAAAGGAACTTATATGGAAAGTCTTCTAAGAATAGTGTTGTGATAGAAGTTGATCATATATATTAATTTCCCATTTTGACATTAGATTTAGGATGATACTCCACCTCCTCTTTTTAGTGCAACATTTTATATGCCATCTTTTAATGTTCTTACTATAATTGTTTTGGTGTTTTTTTATTATTGTGACATGACCAATGTTTATACTTGATTTCAATATTCTGACCTATCAATATTAACCAACTACCTTACTATGCAGTATTTTATAAATTATTATTTTTATTAATAATAATCTCATTGAAGTGTTCCAATAATAAGAGGTCAAATTTTCATTATCAAAAGTCTAAAAATCAGCGAGAAGGCCAATAAATTCATTAAACTTACATTTAAAAACACACTTACGTTTAAAGATACACTTCCATAATATTAATTTAAGAGGGTCTCCCTAATAAATATGTAACCGATAATTAGTTTTTCTGAATAAGATTTTATTAAGATTAGACTACTAAATGTGAGTGAAAAACATGTGAAGAGAGTAAATTATATAAGTCAAACACCAAAACTATTAAATAATAATATTATGTGTAATGTCATGAGACGTTAATTTTCAAAAATATTATGTGTAATAATATATGAGTATTATTTATCTATATCTTTTAAAAATATATATTATTGAAATATATCAGTGTAATTATTATTAATAAAAAATAATATACAATGATGGTTACAAAAATAAGGTAGTTGGTTGGAATGTAGGACCTATAATTAATGCCAAATAAATACTTCAATTCAAATATAAAAAATCATTTGCAAAGTATGACAAAACAAAATTACCAAAATAAACATAAATATAAAGACATCTTTATCCATACACTACATCCACAAAAGGAGGAAGAGGTGGATCATTGTTAGGATGCTGAGTGATCCAAGAGGAAGATTTAGCTAAAGGAGCATTGAGTGCCAACCATCCATCATAAATGTATTCTTGAGGGGTAAATAAATAGTGATGCCCTAACCAACAAGTGGTGAAATAAAATTTTCAACCAAGACACCTCCTAGAACACATGAGCTCTAATGTGACATGACAATAACAAAATTCTTATGAGATAATTGTGGAATCCAATTACGCTCCTCACCCCCACTGACGAGGGAGAATGGAGAGGTGGAGAGCCATGAGATGGGTGGTCTAGAGGGATATGATTCATAATACAAGGGGGACTCCCTAAATGGTTAATAAACTCTTTTAACTATTAAAATTTGAGCTTAACATTTTTGGCTTGAGTTTAAATTTACATAAGATCTAAAGTTATAAAAATTACATTATCATTAGCATAGGATTGATAATATGATATTAGAGTTATAAAAATTCTCAACCAATATCAATATAGCATACCATTACCACAATAGAGTCCATTGTTAAATGTAAGAAGTAACAAAAATTACTAAATATAGAATAATGAATCATACAAAAAATAATACAACAAGAGATGAGGGGTACAAATAACTTGTGTAAGAGAAAGCTTGTCTTTCCCTATTGGTTCTATTGAAGGTGGATTCCATAAAGGGTGGTATCACATTTGAGGTTAATGGTAATTAAATTTACACTTCCCTAGACATGTGCACACATTAACTAATTTTAGTGGAAAAACTAAATCACGAGGTAAACTTAACATTAATATATCTAGAATAGTGCACCAAGAGACGGTTATTCATTATTAAACATATATGTATTTCAATACTTCCATAAATGAAATAAAATAATAGATCTAAAGAATTTATATATATATAATAAATACAAGTTAGCCATTGAGTAGTTTTCTCAAGGAAGACCATACACTAGGAGGATGGCTATGGGTGGAAAGGTTGAAAATGGATGAGAATCCAATGCCAAAAAAAATGATCTTTTAGGTAAATATAGAATAGGTGTTTGAAGGAATCAATTATTGAGAAAGTTGGACACTTGAGATGATAAATCCCAATGTGTATAAGATGCTCTGTAAGAGGGAGGTCTTGGTAAACTAGATACTAAATAAATTGGGTGAGCTTGGTCTCAAACTTACATTTATAAATTGTGTTAAGTCTAGTGAGCTAGTTCTTAGGAGATGAATATAAATTGTAATGCCAATTTAACTTTTCTAATGCTTATGATAATGATCTCATAATTTGATAAATTAGTCCTAGAGATTAGTTTTAAAATTTAATGTCAGAATTCCACCTCCATTCTTTCAACCAAGAATGTGGAAATTATAGACCTATCTTATGAAGCATGACATCAAGTATCAATTCTTTGATATGTAAAATAGAAGGTAAATATGAATTGAGTAGATTATAAATTTATTTTATAGGATTCCATGAATCTGATTATATAAGGAAGTTAAATAATTAATAGTATGAATTATTTTTCTCAATAGACATAACTTTTATACCTAGAATCTCCACTAAGGAAAATCTAAAATGTAAAACATCTCAAGGGCCACTTGAGAATGTAGATTAGGGACTACATGGAAATTCTAACCACTAAAAACATAATAAGGCATCAATATGGTGTGAAAATTGGTATAAATGGTTTCTAGAATATATAATGTGGAGATCGACATGGAGTTGCCATTACATATGAGAGTACTAGTGTCAAACTGAACATATAGGAATGATGTGCCATGCACATGCCTCCAATTTTGATATATGTGCATATGGATTCTAGACTGAGTCAAATCTATGTCTAAGTATATTAAAATTTAATGAGAGTGATCATACCATGCATGATGTTGCCAATTTGAGAAAACATGTGTAATTATATGTAAAATTGGACATAAATTGAGCAAATCTGATAATTTATGACTAAAATTATGCAAACTTGAATTGTACATGTTGTAATTTTATATAAATTTTGGAATTTTATGTTTCTATGGATACCAAATAGTAAAATAGTCTATTGGACAGTAACACACCATACTAGTGTTCATTATGCCATGATAGTGTACTACTATATTTTTTCTATGCAAAACTAAAATTGATCTTTGTATGACTATTTTTCACTATGTTTCCCTGATTATGGGATTTATAATTTGTGTTTACATAATAAAAATTGTGTTTTTATTACACTTAGATGCCCTGATCTCTATGACAAACCCCTGGAAGGCCCCCTCTTTTAAGGGAAGTTATTGAACTTATGCAATATTTATCTTTAAAATAAAAGCTCTAAATCATGTGTGTTAGATTGACAATATATGATATCTACGTGATAAATAAATATAATGTTTTTACATGACATTGGAATGTAAAATAGTCTGAGCATAATTTGGGAATGTATAATGTATGTTAGATTTAGCATTGACATGGTTGTCAAGATATATAGAATAGTGTAAGCATGTATGTGAACAAAAATATGAGTATAATCTGAGTAACTAACTAGGGGTATGGGGAATAATGTCCTTTAAAACACCTAAAGAGAAAGTGGAGATGCATGAGGTACCTCATGCCATCACCTACTGAGTGTGCAAGCAACAAACAAGAGACAAGTGTCATGGCCATGATGCATACATGGGAGCATACATACAAACACATGAGGCACATAAATTAGGCCAAGGGGCCACAATACAAGGGACATGGGCACATGTCACTAACTATAAGAAATATCAAATATGCGAGGACATGGTCAAATGTCCACATACACATATAACAAACAAGATTGGATTAGAGCCACATAGAAGGAAATGTTCAAATGTATGCATACACAATCAAGAAGCACACATAAAGATATGGGAACATGTCTAAAGCATAAACACAATGAAAGGAATTGTCTTAGAGTCATATAATAATGACATATTCAAATTCCCTTCAATATATGTAGAAGCAAATAGACATGGTCAAATCTAAACTAAGAAATCTAGAAATAAAAGTATGCATGAACATGTGGTACAAATATGTATAAGAGTAAAAGATATACATAATTTGAGTCTATAGTAGTGGTAGTTAGTAAAAAAAATTGAATAGTATAAGATGATCAATATCAAGATATAACCAATGTTAAATATCTGATATGGAGTATAGAAAGATATAACCTGCCAATTTATAAGTTGTGTAGTATGATGTTCCCAATGGAAAAATATATCAATGTTGAATTTGTGTATCTATGTATGTGGCCCCAATGGGTAGATAGTAAAAAATATTGATATGTGTATAGGACTTGATTCCTATACAAATATGAAAAAACTTAGAGAGAATAAGTGAATCATGTATGAATGATAAAACTAACTATGTTAGTAAAGATTGCATATGTAATACTTGGAAAATAGAAGGAATGTAAAAATGAAAATGTATACAATCTAAAACTTGTATTTTTGGACCAATATTTGAATGTTTTCATGTTTTTTGACATATTATATATATTTTTTATGTTTTCTGAGTATAAACTATGTACAATCAATCATGAAAATGAAACTATATACAAGGAGTAAGGTAATAGAAACTATGTACTACTAATTGATGAGTTTCATGAGAGGTTCACTATCAAGGTGTCATGTATCAAATAAAGTAAAAAATATCATGCATGTTATATGAGGAGGTATTTGATATCTAGGAAATAGATGAGATGAAGACTCTAAAGTTGAAACTAACTATGGATCATGGATAGAAATCTACAAAGATGACTAAACTAGTCTGTGAATTATGGGGCTCTTAGGGACCCATCTAGTTGAATAAGTTATATATGGTATGGATGCTATATGATGAGTACCCAAGGAACTCAATAACATTGATCTGGATAGGAATGGGATAGAGAAAGGATGTCTAGAATTCAAAATATGTGATCGACATAGGGGTATATCTAGTAGGGTTCTCTATGGGAGAGTATGTGTATGTTATAATCTGATAGGAGTAGACCTCATCAGTACTGATAGATCAAATGGTATCTAAGGCATGCTAATAGAGGTTATATGTGGATCTATAATTAGTGACTATTGTTCAACTAGTTATGGAATAGGTAATTGATACTGATATGGAAGGCCCTCAATTGCAACAACTTGATTAACATGTATATTGTTAATAAATTTGTGTATAGTGGAGATAATGGCTTAAAGATGCTATATAAAAGGCCTACCCAATAACATATTAAATGTGTCAGCATTAGGTATGACTAGGAATATGGTAGCCACATTTGTAAGATCAACCTATAATGGAAATAAGATCTCCCCAATGGATCTATATACATGTCAACTAAATCCATAAATAACTATATCTATTGGAGAATATCCTACTCTAAATAACTCAAATGTTGTAGAAGTATAGTATTACACATATTAAGATTGACCCACTATAAACCATGACATTTTGAATAGGATGATAATCAATGTAAGATTGTATAAAGAGTGCATATAAATATGAGCCATCATCAAAAATCTCATGCTCTATTTATTGTGTGTGTCCTATGTATGAGTATTATAATATGTTGGTGGTGGATGTGCCTAATATGTATAATGAACACCCAATGTGCTTTCTATCAAATTAATTATATGTTTTCTAAATGTATCTAATAATATTTTCATTATTTTTAATTCTTTTGGATGTGATTTTACTATCTCTGTAGGAGTTCTCACATCAATGATATTAGCATCTATAAAATCTTTTATCTTATGTTGTAAACCGATGCATCTATTTATTGTATGTCTTGGTGCCCTATGATAGTTGAAAGATACATAGACATATTAAGTCTTTAGAATAGGTCTACTCACATCAATCTCTTTGATGGGAGGGAGAGATATGACATTGCATTCCAGGATTTATTGGAGAACACATGTTGGTGGTTCTAGAAGAGTTGTAAAGGGTATCCTTGTAAGAGTTGATAAAACCAAGTGAGGAACTAGATCTAAGGTTGTATTAATTGTTTTATTTTGATCATTCTTATTTTTAGTGTACCTAACCTTATATTTGTGATTATTGTAACTCTTATTAGTTAAATCTGATCCATTTGTGTACTTTAACTTCCCCATAGAGAGAAGCTTGAATTCCCTTTCTTTCAATGTATGGTGTAGATCTGTAAATGATGGAAACTTCTTGAATAATATAGATTCATGTAATTATAGTAATAAACTATTATTGAATATGTCTTAGAGTTATCTATCTACTATGGGGATAGTCATATTTTATAATATAGTTTTATATCACAATACATATTCAAATATTAGTGCATTAAACGTTTTATTTAATTGCACAACTTGAGCACAAGAAACCTTGTCAGTGATGTTGATTGAAAATTTTGCAAAAAACATATTTACCAGTGGATTAATTGTTGTGATGGATTGATTAGGTCAAAATCCAATAATTAGACACATTATCCAAACATGATATGTGAAAAGCACATCAATGATGCTCTAGGCCACCCTTACCATCATAGAAAGTAAGTTTGGGTGCCATAAATTTGGATGACAAAGGATTTTACACTATATGTTATGCCAATGGTGTACATAGGAGAACAAGGGAGTCTAAAAGATGTGATAGTCTAGTGGTATCCTACTCAAGATGTAACACCTTGGCCTACTGAGAATGGATCTCATTTACAATGGATTGCACATCAGGAAAGGAAGAATGCATACTAGCCATAAGAGGTGTTACCATTATTGAAGGTTAATGAGTTATAATAGGTCATTGTATAAGAGTTATCCCCATAGTAGGTGTAACAATATTAGCATTTTAGGGGTTAGAAGATTGACCAAGTGATGGGTTATATCTTTAAAAATATGTGCATGATCATGGGGTTATTCCTAAATTCTATCTCTAAAACTCTATAATACCTCATCTTTATTGATTATAATATCATTTATATCAAGGGGGAGTGAGTCCTGAGTCCCATCTTATGTATCATTATTATCTTAGTTGTATTGCTCATGTTTGTATGTATTATCATTCAAATACACATAATTAGGTTTCGAAAGATTAACTAAAGGAGTTGTAACTAGTGTTTTGTCCACGGTATAAACTCCAAGGGATGGTATCTAGATCTGATCAATAGGAATTCCACTAAGCCTAATAGTTCTTTTTAAATAAAGAGATATAACTTTTTTATATTGAATATACCAAACAAAGTTAAATAGGGATGATATATTAAAATATATAAAATATGAGAGTCCTAACATAACCAATTGAAACAAGAAGAAAAACAATATTAACATCTAGGGATAAGGTTTTGGGAAGTATTCAAAATATGTTGGGTTCACCAAATGATTTAAATTTTTAGGGATTATGGAATATAAAACCCTAATATGTTAAAGAGATGGAATAATAAATCAAGGAGTAAATATATCAATAAATATAACCATTGCTTTTTGAAGTAATTGATTTATTTGATTATTTTATAAATATCAAAGACCTAAAAAATGAAGTACTTAGCTAGAAACTAATTGAGATGGATGACTGATAGGTTGAAACATGGGATAAGAAATATGTAGAGTATCATGAATAAGAATCTAGAGTCAAAAATAGTTTTGGATAGAAACACGATCCTTTGGATATTAACACACTATGATAGTGTCCTTAGGATTGTGCTAGTGCCTCTTGCAATAGGGGTAGTGAACTTCTAGTTATACATTCAGCTAGACTTGAGATACCTATGCATATGTAGATGAATGTTGGTTCACTACTTATAACCTATTTTGACTGATTTATATGCAAAACCCTAGGCCTTCATGTTTATTAGGGTATTTTAGAAACACAAATAAAAAATAATGGTGTGTGTAGGGTAGGTTGGACATGATTTCAATACCCCATGTGTTGAGCATTGACTACATACCAATAATCTGAGGAGGGATCAAGCCAAATGTAATTTTCCCACCTAACTATTTGGTGAAATTTTAAGTCAATGCTAGTATGAGTGTCACTTTGAGTGCATTAAGTATGAATTGATACTAAAAATCTAAGTATTTTGAACTTTGGTCTACTATAGATGTTTTTATGTAGAATTAGGGTAGAATAGGGATCAATAATCTTGATTTGCATAATTTTCCATGAGTTTTTTTAAGAGTATTTGCATCTAATTTCCATCTATCTGACAAGTGAATGAAAGTGTTATATATTTATCATTCTGGTGTTCATCAAGATATTAAATAGATCTATGTCAACCCTAAATTACATTTGGGGATAGAAAGATATATGTTGGAGGAATAAGGAGCAAAGGGACACTAGTGCAATCCCTAGGTCAATAGCACAATGCATTAGTGTCTAAAGGGTTATGATACTATCCACGTAGTAAAATATGGTCAGCAAATGGCTTCAGTGCATAGGGGATGTATTAGTGTTACTCTTGGTAAGTTTGGGAGTGGGTTAGAGTTGAATGAAATCTAGAATAGGATCAAAAGGGGCCGTAAAAAATGTCTAGGGCTAAGCTAAGGCAAGGTGGTCTCAAGTGACACTCATTGTACTAAAATGACATTTTAGGTGACTAAACAAACCCTTTAGAGAATTAAATCACATCAAATCACTTAGTTCGACCATTAGAATACATTTTATTTGCAAATTAAATGAATTTAAGGTATTAGGCACTTACATCAAATTAGAACACTTGCATTAACATAGGTACTTGTCCATGATGCTAGTGTCTAGGGAATAAGATAGTAGGTAAGGCTCAGAACTTGCAGAGGTATAAGATGAGTAGGTTTTAAGCATCCTGGGAAAGATAAAATGTATGAGTCATCAACATAAGACTAATTTAACAAAAAAATAGGCCAAGAGGCACAAGATAAATCAGGTGTGAAACTTTAAAAAGTGGGAAAGGTCCAAAATTGAGAGGAACAACCAAGGTATGAGTTTTCCAATTGGACAAGATTGAAGTTCTATATAATCCACAAATATCATCGATAATTTAATATATTTGAAATAAAGTTCACATACCATGCTAAAAAATTGTCAACATATTATTTTGTTATAATTCAAATCAATAATACACTTATGGGGGTTAATATATAGCCAATGCACTTTATGTTTTTCAATAAGTGTCAAAGAAACTAACTTATCTTAAATTAATTTGAAGATATAAATTTTAATTGACACCTCAACAAAACCAATAGACAATTTGATGGTTCAATTCAAATTTTGAAAAACACAATAATTATCAATATCACTTATTGTAGAAAATCAAATAATTTAAAAATTATACTCCAATTTTTTTGAAATAATAAATAAATTTGATATGTTAGGGTTTGTATGTCTATGTTACCTTTCTATGTTTGTTGTTTTTCCTTGTTACCATAACACTTTTATGGGACTCTCAAGTCTAAGTGAACATTTTTTTAAATTAAAATATATATCTTTAAAGGCTCCTCAACTATTATTTAAAACAGTTGCTAGGATGGCATCAAAATGATCTTGAAAATTCATCCCAAATTTATACAATGATGTACAAATTCTCATAATCTTCCTTAGCCTAATGTGTGTTTGAATGTAGATGTTATTGATAGTGTTTATAAGTGGTATGAAAATAATTTATTTATTTCTTATTATGTTGGACATTTATCCTACGATGAATCCCTTAATTCATGGATTTTTCATCACTGGGAACCCCTAAGTTTTAAAATCAATCATATCTATAACTTCACAAAGTGGTTTTTTATGTCGTTATTAAAATAACATTCTCAAGTGTAAGCCCTTCTTTCTAGGTTATGTAATTGGTTCTTGATGAATACCCTTATTATTGTGTTCCCTTAGAATCATAATTTCAAAGTCTTTGAACAAACCTTCTTCAAGGTGTATGTCTAAGTTGAGCTTTAAAGTCTTATAATTCATTTATGGGTTTTTCACGATGATATTATTAAATCTATAGGATGGGTTAGTTTTCAAGAAGTAGATAATATTTATTTTGCATGACCAAATAAGTGTGTTTGTGTCAAGGTTGATTTTACTAAGGATGCAAAAAATTACATTGCTAATCAAATAAAGACAAATAAAGTCCATTGACTAAGGATATTTATTTATTTTGCTAGAAGGAGGCAAAAGTTTATCCATTGCATTGTTTGGTGTTATGTAATTCTATGTTGGTCAAATCCTTATTGATATTTTAGGAAAAGTAGCAAACATATTTCTTAGAAAGGTCCTCAAAAGGAAAGATAGATCCTTTGAGGAGGCATGAAAGTAATTTGAGGGCTTGACCCCTAAGACTTCATGGA
Source organism: Torreya grandis (assembly GCA_037957365.1). Lineage (NCBI taxonomy): Eukaryota > Viridiplantae > Streptophyta > Pinopsida > Cupressales > Taxaceae > Torreya > Torreya grandis. Next base: position 2,298,778 of record JARHVA010001679.1, on the reverse strand, counting down.
AATAGTCATAATATGTATTCATTATTATAATTAACATTTGCATGTACATGATAGAAGTCCTTAAGGTGCTCCCTAGGATCGCCCTTGGATTTGTATTTATAAAATTCATGGAAGTTCAAAATACTTATGGAAAGGGGTTTTCATGGTAGTTAAATCATATGGGTAAGAACAGATTTTTTCGAACTTATATTATTTTTTTAGGAAAATGTGTCATCGTCCAAGCCTTTAACTTTATATTTCATATTTTGAAAATTTTGGGTAAATTATAGCAATAATTGATTCATTTAGCTTGAAAATGTTAATAAGTTTTCACCTATTAATGGGTTTGGGTTGGTGTACCTTTGTGAAAATTAATAAAGTGGTGGATTGTTATTGAAGTGGTTTAGAGGTAGGTTTGGAAAGTTATCATGTTTTGGATGTGCAACGTTAATTGGATTATTTAGATTAGTGGAATGTTAAAATTTGTTGAGTTAGGATCGGTGTTGTAATTATAATAGTTGATGGTTTGGGTGAGCATTACAGTTAGGGTTTGTTTGATTAAATTTTGGCTAAGATTGGCTTAGGCTGGTTGGGTTAAGGTTAGTGTTAAATTTGAGGCCATTTGGGTTAGGGTTGGTGTTAAAGGTGAAGTTGGTTGGGTTAGGATGTGGATTATTGTTAAACATATTGTGATGTTTGGTTTAGATAAAATCCTATAAGAGAATGAGAACTGATTTTGTGAACCTCCTAAGTTACCATTTGGATTTGGATTGGTGGACATACATAAATTAATACCCAAGCTTGGATTTGATATATGTTCAGTTGATTTTTTAGGTGAAATAGTCATTCAAGATTAAATTATGATTTGGATTGATGATGTTGTTGATTTAGGAGATGTGAAGACTCGTATTTGAATTTATTGGTGATGTGGAATAATTATCCAAGGTCAGATCATCACATGGATAAATGATTTTTTTACTGGTGACCCATAAATTCTTAGACTTAGATTGATTTATGAACTTGAATGAATATTGAAACTCATATTAGATTGATTATAGGTAGGTAAACATGAATAAATATTCAAATTTACATTTGATTGATCAATAGGTGAGGCTGAATACACATTCAAACTCAAATTCAGATTTATTTGATGGTTGATTTATTATTTCTTAGCATGTATATACTTAAGAAATTTTTGTAAAGTGGAGGGAATGGCTCAAAGATGCTATATACAAGACCTGCCCAATAAAATATAAAATTTGTCAGCACTAGGTATGACTAAGAATCTGGTAGCCACATATATAGGCTAAACCTAAAATGGAAGTAAGATCTCCCCAATGGATCTCTATACATCTCCACTAAATCCAAAAATAACTGTATCTATCAAAGAATATCATACTTAAAATAACTCAAATGTTGTATAAGTATTATAGTGCACATATTAAGATTGACCCATTATCAACCATGACAGTTTGAATAAGATGATAGTCAATGTAATCTTGTATAAAGAGTGCATATAAATTTGAGCCATCATCAACAATCTCATTCTCTAAGAAAGTGATGAGAGGTATGAAACACTCCAATAATATTATCTATATGGTGTGTTACATGTGTATGAGTATTATAATATGTTGGTAGTGGATGTACTTGATATGTATAATGAACACTTAAAGTGCCTACTATCTAATTATCTATACGTTTTAGGAATGGGTCTGAGAATATTTTCATTATATTTATTTCTTTTGGTTTTGCTTCTATTATCTCTATAGGCTTGCTCACATCAAGGATATTATAATCTATCAAATCTTGTATCTTATGTTATAAACTGATGCATCTATTTATAGTATGTCCTAGTTCCCTATGATAGTTGAAAAATATATAGACATTTTAATTTCTTATAATAGGTGTAGTCACATCAGTCTCTTTGATGGCAGGGAGAGATATGACATTTCATTCTAAGAGTTCTTGGAGAACACATATTGGTAGTTTTGGAAGAGTGGTAAAGGGTATCCTTGGAATAGTTGATAAAACCAAGTGAGGCATTGGTACTAAGGTTGTATTAACTATTTTAGTTTGATTATTATTGCTTTCAATGGGCCTAACCTTATATTTGGGATTATTGTAACTCTTATTAGTTAAATTTGATCCATTTTTGCACTTTAACATGCCCATGGAGAGAAGCTCGACTTCCCTTTATTTCAATGTATGTCATAGATATGTAAATGATGGAAATTTCTTGAATAATATAGCTTCATGTAGTTATATCAATAAACTCTTCTTGAATATGTCTTGGAGTTCTCTATCTACCATGGGGATAGTCATATTTGTTAATATAGTTTTATATCACAATACATATTCAACTATTGGTGCATTGAACTTTTTATTTAGTTGCACAACTTGAGCACAAGAAACCTTGTCAGTGATGTTTATTGGAAATTATGAAAAAAAACATATTTACTAATGGATTAATTGTTGTGATGGATTGATTACGTCAAAATCCAATAATTAGACACATTGTCCAAGCATGATATGTGAAAAGCACATCAATGATGGTCTAAGTCACCCTTACCATCATAGAAAGTAAGTTTGGGTGCCATAAATTTGGATGACAAAGGATTTTCCACTATATTTTATGCCAATGGTGTACACAGGAGAACATGGGAGTCTAAAAGATGTGATGGTCCAGTGGTATCATGCTCAAGATGTAACACCTTGGCTTGAAGAGAAAGGATCTCATGCATAATGGATCGTACATTAGGAGATGATGAATGCATACAAGCCATAAGAGGTGTTGAAATTATTGAAGGTTAAGGAGTTAGAATAGGTTGTTGTATTATTTGAGTTATCTCCATATTAGGTGTAACAATATTAGCATTTTAGGGGTTAATTATTGACTAAGTGATGGGTTATTTATTTCCATTATAACTTGAAAATTATGTGCATGAACATGGGGTTGTTCCCAAATTATATCTATGAAATTCTATAATACCTCATCATTATTGATTATAATATCATCTGCATCAAGGGGGGAGTGTGTCCGAAGTCCCATCTTATGTATCATTATTATCTTGGTTGTATTGCTCATGTTTGTATGTATTATCATTGAAATCCTCATAATCAAGTTTTGAAATATTAACTAAAGGAGTTTTAACTAGTGTTTTTTCCATGGTATAAGCTCAAAGGGAAAGAATCTGGGTATGGCCAATAGGAATGCCACTAAGCCTAACAATTCTTCTTAAATAAAGAGATATAACTATTTTAGATGGAATATAGAAAATAAAGTGAAATAGGGATACTAAAATAGAATAGACAAAATATGAGAATCCTAATACAAACAATAAAAAAAGAAGGAAAACCTTAACAAAATATATGGATAGGGTTTTGGGAAGTATTCAAAGTTTGTTGGGTTCACCAAATTGTTTAAATTTTTAGGGATTATGGAATGTAAAACCCTAAGATGTTAAAGTGATGGAATAATAAACTAGGGAATAAATATATCAATAAATATAGCCTTTGATTTGTGAATTAATTGATTTATTTGATTATTATATAAATATCAATGACCTATAAAAATATGTATGTAGCTAGAAACTAACTAAGATGGATGAGTGATAGGTTGAAACATGGGACAAGAACTATGTAGAGTATCATGAACAAGAATCCAGAGTCAAAAACTTTCTCAGATAGAAACATGATTTTCTAGATATTAATACACTGTGATATTATTCTCATGAGTGTGGTAGTGCCCTCTTGAAGTAGGGGCATTGAACTTCTGGGTATACATTTAGCTACACTTGAGATACATATGCCTATGTAGATTAATGTTGGTTCACTACCTATAACCTATTTTGAAAGATTTATATGCAAAACCCTAGGCCTCCATGTTTATTAGGGTATTTTAGAAACAAAATTAGAAAATAATGGTGTTTTTAGGGTAGGCTAGACATGACCTCCATACCCATTATGTTGAACATTGCCTACTTACCAATACTCTGAGGAAGGATTAAGTCAGATGTAATTCACATGCCTAACTATTTGGTGCAAGTTTAAGTGAATGATGGTATGAGTGTTACTTTGAGTGCCTTAAGTGTGATTGAATACTAAAAATCTAAGTATTTTTAACTTTGGGATTTTGTCGATGGTTATATACAGAAGTATCATATAATAGGGATCAATAATATTGATTTGCATAAATGTTCCCAAGTTTGTTGAAGAGTATTTGCATCTAATTTCCATCTATCTAATAAATGAATGAAAGTGTTATATATTTAGAATTTTGGTGTTCATCAATATGTTAAATAGATATATGTCAACCCTAAATTACATTAGGGATAGAAAGATATATGTTGTAGGAGTAAGGAGCAAAGGGACACTAGCGCAATCCCTAGGTCACTAGCATAGTACATTAGTGTCCAAAGGGTTGTACTATTATCCAAGTGGTAGAATATGGTTATAAGAGGGCTTAGGTGCCTAGGGGATGGATTAGTGATACTTTTGGTAGGTCTGAGAATGGGTTAGAGCTGAATGAAATCTAGAATAGGATTGAAAGAAGCCATAAAATAGGTCTAGGGCTAAGATAAGGCAAGGTGGTCTCAAGTGACACTAGTTGCACTAAAATGACATTTTAGATGACTAAATAAACCCTTTGGAGAAGTAACTCAGATTAAATCACTTAGGTTGACCATTAGGATACATTTCATTTGTAAATTAGATGACTTTAGAGCACTAGACACTTACATCAGATTAGGACACTTGCATTGACATAGGTGACTATCCAAGATGCTAGTGTCTAAGGAATAAGAAAGTAGGCATGGCTCAAAACTTTTAGAGGTATAAGATGAGTAAGTTTTAAGTATTTTGTGTAAGATAACATTTATGAGTTATCAACATAAGATTGATTAGACCAAAATATAGGCCAAAGGGCACAATATAAATCAAATGTGAAACTTTAAAAAGTGGGAAAGGTCCAAAATTGAGATGAAAAACCAAGCTCTGACTTTTCCATTTATACAAGATTGAATTTATATATAATCCACAAATATCATCGACAATTTAATCTATTTGAAATAAGGCTCATATACCATGCTAAAAAATTGTCAACATATTATTTTCTTATAATTCAAATCAAGAATACACTTGTGGGGGTTAATATATAGCCAATGAACTTTATTTTTTTCAATAAGAGTCAAAAAAACTAATCTATCTTAAATCAATTTTAAGATTGAAATTTTAATTGAAACCTCAACAACACCAATATACAATTTGATGGTTCAGTTCAAATTTTGAAAAACATAATACTTATTAATATCACTTATTATATATAATCAAATAATTTCAAAATTATACTACAAAATTTTTGAAAAAAATAAGAAATTTGATTTGTTAGGGTTTGTATGTCTATGTTGCCTTACTATGTTTGTTATTTCGCCTTGTTACCATAAATATTTTACGAGACTATCAAGTCTAAGTGAACATTTGTTTTAATTTAAAAAATATAACTTTAAAGGCTCTTCAACCATTTTTTATCAACTATTGTTTCAAACAATGGTAAGGATGGCATCGAAATGATCTTGAATATTCATCCCTAATTTATACAATGATGTATAGATTCTAAAAATCTTCCTCAACCTAATATGTGTTTGAATGTAGATGTTATTGATAGTGTTTATAAGTGGTATGAAAATAATTTGTATTTCTTATTATGTTGGATGTATATCCTCTGATGAATCCCTTAATTCATGGATTTGTCATCACTGGGAACCCCTAAGTTTTCAAATCAATGGTATCTATAACTTCACAAAGTGTTTTTTCATATTTTTATTTAAATAACATTCTCAAGTCCAAGCCCTTATTTATAGGTTAAGTTGTTGGTTCTTGAGGAATACCATTATTATTATGTCCCATTGGAATCATAATTTCAAAGTCTCTAAACAAACTTTCCTCAAGGTGTATGTTGGGGTTGAGCTTCCAAGTCTTATAATTCATTTATATGTATTTCTTGATGAGATTAGTAAATCCATAGGATGGGTTCTTTGTCAAGAAGTAGATAATATTTATTTTACATGCCCCAATAAGTGTGTTTGTGTCAAGGTTGATTTGACTAAGGATGTGGAAAATTCCATTTCCAATCAACTAAAGATAAATAAAGTCCATTGAGTAAGGATATTTATTTATTTTACAAGAAGGAGGCAAAAGTTTCTCCATTACATTGTTTGATGTTATGTAATTTTATGTTGTTCAAATCCTTTTTGATATTGTAGGAAAAGTAACAAACAAATTTATTAGAAAGGTCCTCAAAAGAAAAGATAGATCCTTTGAGGAGGCATGAAAATAATTTGAGGGCTTGAACCCGAGACTTCATGGAAATAGTCATAATATGTACTCATTATTATATGTAACATTCGCATGTACATGATAGAAGTCCTTAAGGTTCTCCCTAGGATCACTCTTGGCTTTGTATTTATCAAATTTATGGAAGTTAAAAATACTTAGATAAAGGGTTTTTCATGGTAGTTAAATCATATGGGTAAGAACAGATTTCTTCAAACTTATTATTTTTCTAGGAAAATGTGTCATCCTCCCAGCCTCAAACTTTATCTTTCATATTTTGAAACTTTTGGGTAAATTGTAGCAATAATTTATTCATTTTGTTTCAAAACATTAATAGGTTTTCACCTATGAATGGGTTTCAGTTGGTGTAGGTTTGTGAAAATTTGTAAAGTGGTAGATTGTTATTGAAGTGGTTAGGAATTAGATTGGGAAAGTTATCACATTATGGATGTGCGAAGTGGTTTGGATTTTTTGGATTAGTGGAATGTTAAAATGTGTTTGGTTAGGATTGGTGTTGTAATTAAAATATTGATGGTTTGGATAAGCATTAAAGATAGGGTTTATTTGAGTAAATTTTGGCTAGGATTGGCTTAGGCTGGTTGGGTTAAGGTTAATGTTAAAGTTAAGGCCATTTGGGTTAGGGTTGGTGTTAAAGATGAATTTGGTTGGGTTGGGATGTGGATTATTGTTAAACATAATGTGATGTTTGGTTCAGATTAAATCCTATAAGAGAATGAGAAAACTGATTTTGTGAACCTTCTAAGTTACCACTTGGATTTTGATTGGTGGGCATAATTGAAGTAATACCTAATCTTAGATTTTATAAATGATAAATTTATTTTTGATATAGAATAATTATTCAAGATTAAATTATGATTTAGATTGATGATGTTGTTGAGTTATGAGTCATGAAGACTCGTATTTGAATTGATTAGTGATGTAGAATAATTATCCAAGCACATATCATGACTTGGATAGATGATGTTTTTTATTGGTGAGCCTTAAATACTTAGATTTATATTTATTTATGAACTTTAATGAATATTTAAACTCATATTGGATTGATTATAGGTAGGTAAACATGAATAAATGTTCAAATTTTGATTTGAATGATCGATAGTTGAGGTTGAATACACATTCAAACCCAGATTTAGATTTATTCGATGGTTGATTTTTTATTGATTAACATGTATATACTTAAAACATTTGTTTACAGTGGAGGGAATGGCTTGAATATGCTATATACAATCCTTGACCAATAACATATAAAATTTGTCAGCACTAGGTATGACTAAGAATCTGGTAGGCCACATACATAGACTCAACCTGTAATGGAAGTAAGATCTCCCCAATGGATATCTATACATGTCCACTAAAGCCACAAATAACTATATCTATCAGAGAATATCCTACTCAAAATAACTCAAATGTTGTTTAAGTATTGTAGTGCACATATTAAGCTTGACCCATTATCAATCATGATAGTTTGAATAAGATGATAATCAATGTAATCCTGTATAAAGAGTGCATATAAATTTGAGCCATCATCAATAATATCATGATCTAAGAAAGTGATGAGAGGTATGAAACAATACAATAATATTATATATATGGTGTGTGTCATGCGTATGAGTATTATAATATGTTGGTAGTAGATGTGCCTGATATGTATAATGAACACTCAAAGTGCCTGCTATCTAATTATCTATATGTTTTAGTAATGGGTCTAAGAATATTTTCATTAATTTTTTTTATTTTGGTTGTGATTTTATTATCTTTGTAGGATTGCTCACATCAGGGATATTATCATCTATCAAATCTTGTATCTTATGTTATAAACTGATGCATCTATTTATAGTATGTCCTAGTGCACTATGATAGTTGAAAAATACATAGATATTTTAATTTTCTATAATAGGTCTAGTCACATCAATCTCTTTCATAGTAGGGAGAGATGTGACATTTCATTCTAAGAGTTTTTGAAGAACACATATTGGTAGTTTTGGAAGAGTTGTAAAGGGTATCATTGGAAGAGTTGATAAAACAAAGCGAGGAATTAGCTCTAAGGATGTATTAATTATTTCATTTTGATCATTATTATTTTCAATGGGCCTAAACTTATATTTTGGATTATTGTAACTCTTATTATTTAAATCTGGTCCATTTTTGTAGTTTAGCATGCCCTTGGAGAGAAGCTTGACTTCCATTTATTTCAATGTATGGCATAGATATGTAAATGATGGAAACTTCTTTAAAAATATAGCTTCATGTAATTATAGTAATAAAATATTCTTGAATATGTCTTGGAGTTCTGTATCTACCATGGGGCTAGTCATATTTACTACTATAGTTTTATATCACAATACATAATCAACTCTTAATGCATTGAATTTTTTTATTTAGTTGTACAACTTAAGCACAGGAAACCTTGTTAATGATGTTGATTTAAAATTGTGGAAAAAACATATTTTCAAGTGGATTAAATGTTGTGATGGATCGATTAGGTCAAAAGCCAATAATTAGACACATAGTCCAAACATGCTATGTGAAAATAATGTAGATGATGCTCTAGGTCACCCTTACAGTCATAAAAAGTAAGTTTGGTTCCATAAATGTGGATGACAAAGTATTTTACACTATATGTTATGCCAATGGTGTACACAGGAGAACATGGGAGTCTAAAATATGTGATGGTCTAGTGGTATCCTGCTCAAGATGTAACACCTTGGCATGTAGATAATGGATCTCATGCATAATTGATCTTACATTAGGAGAGGAGGAATGCATACTAGCCATAAGAGGTGTTGAAATTATTGAAGGTTAATGAATTAGCATAGGTTGTTGTAGAATTTGAGTTATTTCTATATTAGGTGTAACAATATTCGCATTTTACGGGTTAGAATATTGACCAAGTGATAGGTTATTTATTTCCATTATAACTTGAAAATTATGTGCATGATCATGGGGTTGTTCCCAAATTATATATCTGAAATTCTATAATACCTCATCTTTATTGAATATAATATCATCTTTATTGAGGGGGGAGTGTGTCCCGAGTCTCATATTATGTATCATTATTATTTTGGTTGTATTTCTCATGTTTGTATGTGTTATCATTGAAATCCACATAATCAATTTTTAAATGATTAACTAAAGGAGTTTTAACTAGTGTTTATTCCATGGTATAAGCTCAAAGAGAATGAATTTGGATATGACCAATAGGAATGCCACTAAGCCTAACAATTCTTCTTAAATAAAGAGATGTAACTTTTTTAGATGACATATAACAAACAAAGTTAAATATGGCTACTAAAATAGAATATATAAAATATGATAATCCTAATATAACCAATAAAAATAGGAAGAAAAACCCTAATAAAATCTAGGGATAGGGTTTTGGGAAGTATTCAAAGTTTGTTGGGTTCACCAAATGATTTAACTTTTTACGGATTATAGAATGTAAAACCCTAAGATGTTAAAGTGATGGACTAATAAACTAGGGAATAAATATATCAATAAATATAGCCATTTATTTGTGAATTAATTGATTTATTTGATTATTCCATAAATAGAAATGACCTAAAAAAGAAGTACTTAGCTGGAAATTAAGGAACATGGATGAGTGATATGTTGAAACATGAGACAAGAACTATGTAGAGTATCATGAACAAGAAATCAAAGTCAAAAACTTTCTCAGATATAAACATTATCCTCTGGATATTAACACACTATGATAGTTTTCTCACGAGTTTGGTAGTGCCCTCTTGAAATAGGGGTATTGAACTTCTGGGTATACATTTAGCTACACTTGAGATACCTATGCCTATGTATATGAATGTTGGTTCACTACCTATAACCTATTTTGAATTATTTATATGCAAAACCCTAGGCTTTTATTTTTATTAGGGTATTTTAGAAACACCATTAGAAAATAATGGTGTTGGTAGGGTACGCTAGACATGACCTCAATACCCCATATGTTGAGCATTGCCTACATACCAATACTCTAAGGAGGGATCAAGCCATATGTAATTCTTCTACCTAACTATTTGGTGCAAGTTTAAGTGAATGATAGTATTAGTGTCACTTTGAGTGCTTTAAGTGTGACTTAATACTAAAAATCTAAGTATTTTTAACTTTGGGCTTCCGTATATGGTTATATGCAGAAGTAGCATATAATAGGGATCAATAAAATTGATTTATATAAATGTTCCTAAGTTTGTTTAAGATTATTTGCATGTAATTTCCATCTATCAAAAAAATGAATGAAAGTGTTATATATTTAGATTATAGTGTTCATCAATATGTTAAATAGATATATGTTGACCCTAAATTACATTGGGGATAGAAAGATATATGTTGGAGGGGTAAGGATCAACGGGACACTAGCGTAATCCCTAGGTCACTAACACAGTACATTAGTGTGCAAAGGGTTATGATACTATCCAAGTGGTAGAATATGGTTATTGAAGGGCGTAGGTGCCCAGTAGATGGATTAGTGATACTTTTGGTAAGTTTTAGAGTGGGTTAGAGCTGAATGAAATCTAGAATAGGATCAAAAGAGGCCATAAAATAGGTCTAGGGCTAAGCTAAGGCAAGGTGGTCTCAAGTGACACTCATTGCACTAAAATGACATTTGAAATGACTAAATAAACAATTTGGTGAATTAATTTAGATTAAATCACTTAGTTCAACCATTAGGATACATTTCTTTTGTAAATTAGATGACTTTAGAGAACTAGACACTTATGTCAGATTAGGACACCTGCATTGACATAGGTGCCTATCTGAGATGCTAGTGTCTAGGGAATAAGAAAATAAGTAGGGATCAAAACCTTCAGAGGTATAAGATGAGTAGGTTTTAAGTATTTTGGGTAAGATAATAATTATGAGTCATCAACATAAGACTGATTGGACTAAAATATAGGCCAAAGGGCACAAGATAAATTAGATGTGAAACTATAAAAAGTGGGAAAGGTCCAAAATTGAGAGGAAAAACCAAGGTCTAAATTCTCCAAGTGTACAAGATTAAAGTGCTTTATAATCCACAAATATCATAAAAAATTTAATCTATTTTAAAGAAGGTTCATACACCATGCTAAAAATTGTCAACATATTATTTTCTTATAATTCAAATCAAGAATACACTTGTAGGGGTTACTATATAACCAATGCACTTTATTTTTTTCAATAAGATTCAAATAAACTATTTTATTCTAAATCAATTTGAAGATTCAAATTTTAATTGGCACCTCAACCACATTAACAAACCATTTGATGGTTAAATTATAAATTTGAAAAACATAATACTTATCAATATCACTTATTGTATAAAATCAATTAATTTCAAAATTATACTCCCAAAATTTTGAAAAAAAAATTAAGAAATTTGCTTTTTTAATGTTTGTTGTCTATGTTGTCTTGTTATGTTTGTTGTTTTGCCTTGTTACTATTACACTTTTATGGGACTATCAAGTCTAAGTGAACATTTGTTTTAATTTTTAAAAAATATCTTTAAAAGATCCTCAACCATTTTTTCTCAACTAGTGTTTCAAATAGTGGGAAGGATGGCATCAAAATGATCTCAAAAATTCATCCAAAATTTATACAATGATGTATAGATTCTCACAATCTTCCTTAGCCTAATATTTATTTAAATGTAGATGTTATTGATAGTTTTTATAAGTTGTATGAAAATAATTTATTTATTTCTTATTATGTTGGATGTATATTCTCTAATCATTCCCTTAATGCATGGATTCATCACCACTAGGAACTCCTAAGTTTCTAAATCAATGGTATTTGTAACCTGACAAAATGGTTTTTTTTATGTTTTTATTCAAATAACCTTCTCAAGTCCAAGCCCAGCTTTCTAGGTCAAGTTGTTGGTTCTTTAGGAATACCCTTTTTATGTTGTTGCCTTGTAATCACAATTTCAAAGTCTCTAAACAAACCTTCCTTGAGGTGCATGCCTAGGTTGAGCTTCCAAGTCTTATAAATCCTCTATGGGTATTTCTTGAGGAGATTGTTAAATCCATAGGATGGGTTCTTTATGAAGATGTAGATAATATTTATTTTGCATGCCCAAATAAGTGTATTTGTGTCAAGTTTTATTTGAATAAGGATGTGAAAAATTCCATTGCCAATCAAATAAAGACAAATGGATTTTCATAGATATTCACCTATTTCTATCTCTTGAAGACATACTTCAAATGTCAACCCTGAGACTATAGAATTTATAATTTTCCAATTATGGTAATGTCAAAGACTTTTTTTATTAGGAACCATTTGAAAACTAAAAGGTGGTAAATAAAAATAATGGTTAGACAACAATGGATAGTAAAAACATAATGTCCAAAAATGAGGATTTGAACACAACCCATGCCCTTCCTATTGCTGAATCTTCTTAGGTAGACTAGAGTGATCTTTTTTCCCCATGTTAACCCTCTAAGTATTATAGTTCACTAATGGCCTCTTATATCCATGCTTCTCAAGTTAAATTATTATAAATAAGTTATTCTCATTTTGGAACACCTTTTGCATGTAGTCCTACTCTTCAATGGTCTCACAATCCACCTCATGACATCGATTAATCTTATTACAGGTAAAATGGGGTTAAATTAAACTCTATTTTTATTTTATATTTCACTATTCCAAACCAATAATCTATAATGGGTAAGTGATTTGTGGTGCTTGGTTTAGGAGAAGACATAGAGGATGGTCAGGGACAACCTCATGAAGGATTCTCCCAATGAAATTTATCTCTTGGAAAGTTTAAGATCTCATAAAGTCCTCCTAAAAAATATATATGTGCATTGTTTGTTGATGTTTTTGAGGTTTTAATTTCATCTATTTTCAATAAGTTAAGATTTCAGTATATCTTATGTAATCTACTTTGAAAATCATATGGTCTAGCATGCCCCACTTTATTACTTCAGATGAAGATGGACATGGTGGCACATGTATTTTTGTCTCCCAAAAATTCATCACCTTAGTGGTGTCCTTGATGGAAGATCCATCACATCAAGTTATTTCGTAATTAATTGACATTGATGGTCACTTATTAAGGGTTATAAATATTTACACCCTGAATAATGGCCTTGAAAAAAAAGTCATAGCATTGGTTTGTTGAAAGCCTTACTCTCTGCACTTGGATGATATGTGGTGAAATTAATATGATTAAAAGTCTTAAGGAAAAATTTGATGCCCTCATGATGTAGCGGTGTGTGGTAGAACATGAAACAAGCTTATATTTTGAGCAACATTGGGCTTAGAGGACCCACCTCTTTGACAACATGCTTTAAATAATACATGATCATTCATATGGTCTGACTATCATGTTTGCACCAATAAGGTCCTCAAAGGGTTGTATTGTGTCATGTTTCTAGAAAATGTATTCTCATTTTCAATATATGATGGATTAGTTGTCTTTGTACATCCTTAAATTATTCTTTTTGATCATAGTCCCATCACCTATAGAGTGGAAAGGGATAGTGGCCACTCCAAGGTTCTGTGTAATAATTTTTTTATAAATGCATCCCTCCTCTTCTATGAGGGATCCATATATATCATCTCTATATTTTGGAATTCCTCTCCACATCCATGTTATGGTGTTAGTTATATTGAGTGGTGTAATATGGAAATCAACCATGTTGCCACATTTCTTCACTAGTATGGCAAGAAAATTGTGTAGAAGTTTATTACATGATGTAACAATTTTTATAGGATAACCTTAACCTAAATATTCCTTCTACACTAATTAAGAATTAAAATATGAAAATGAAATTCAACATAATAACTGAATTATTCTATTAAAAATTTCCCATTATAATATTAAATCATAAAAATTCTATTAATTCTCCTACTTGATAACAATGTCCACACCTTGCCATATCTTTATAGTAGTTGAGTGAAGGTGAGTGATATATAATTTGTCAAGGTCAAAATAGATTAATCTCTATATAAATAGTAACTACCATGTGTTAAATATCAACATTTGTTACCAAATTAATCATGAACATGTGCAAACCATCTAAGTTAACTAAATTCACACCAACAAATTAGATGTGCATGATAACTCTAGACACTCCAAATGTATACAATAAATGGGTAAACCTAATTTAGGTTAACTTACCTAGATTAAGACACAAGTTAATCTCAACACTAAATTATTACTCTAAAATAGTGTGTGATTCTAGAAATAGGCCAATGGTACTATACTCAAAGAGTGATAAACAATTTATTCAATCCTCGAGGACAACCCTTTTGATTTAAGGTTTATAAATATGACACCTTCTCTCAAGCATAAGATCAAAGTTGTTGATATCCATGTGTCAAGAGTGGCACAAATTAAATCCCACCTTCATTGGCTTAAATTTAGGTACTATGCCTCAAAATAATTCTACAAGTCTCCTTGGGGAAAAAAACTAAGGAACAAATCAAAGCAATCAAAAATTTCCATGAATTCCAACCTAGTCTACATGAAATTTACTTAGCCTTATTACAACATTATTAACTAGTGTTTCAAGAAAAAGAATATTTTTGTGGATAGAGTGTAGGATTTATAATGGTGTTTGGAGTAGTTCCCCATAATTGAAATCTTTCAAACTAGAGAATCTGTGATGGCCCTTTTTATCTTGAGGAACTCTTTCATGAAGTTCAATGCATGGCCAATGAAAATGCTCCAAGTATTCATGTTTCCTTGTGAATTTATAAAGATAATTATAATTTTATAGATCTAAACTTTATACAAGTTGATAAAGGTAATCTCAAGTTTATCCCTAAAGTCAATGACCTAGAGCTTATTACTAGTGTCTGCCTCATCACCCTTCTCAATGTTTCTTATAAAAATCATCACTAAGGCCATTTTCAACCATCTCCACCTTATCTTACATGTCGACATTAGACCAAAAAAACATGGTTTATTAGAAAAAGATATTTTTGTATAATATTGTTGTTGTTTGGTAAGGAATGGAATGGGTTCAAACTTATTGTTATTAATCTATATTCATCAAAAAAGGTTTTGATAAATCCCATGATTATATTTAATAGTTTTTATAATTATTATTATTAAGGATTTAACTTTTTCCCATTCTTAAATATTGGTAGCACAAACCTTATTTTCTGAAGATTTGACTTGCTTCACTATCAATGGTATCAAATTTGATTATTTTGGGGTTTTTTGCTCCATTATGTAGGGATATCTATTGGCTCCATCTTTATGTGTTTTATCAATAAAGTAATTTAGATATATTTTTAATAATAGAGTAGAACAAAGGCTCATTAGAGACATTGTCCTTTATGATCAAACCTATCAACTCATTAATAAACACTTTATTGATGATACCCTTTCTCACTTTTGTTGAAGAATAAGTTTCATTCAAGGAAACTCTTTATTGCCTTGATATATTTTTCAAGGCCTTAGGTTCTATTTTTAAATAGGCCAAAACACAATGCTACAAATAGAGCATGATTCTTATGTGTAAGTGGCTTCATCAATTTTTATAGAAGTGGATATAGTCAAAATTCCTTGGGATTCCCTTCACCTTTAATAATTCTCATTTAGACTTGTTGCAATATTTCATTGATAAAGGTGGAAAAAAAATTTATTGGATGTCTAAACCCCTCTCTTTAGCATGTAAATTTGAGGTTTGTACCAATATTTTTTTATCCACCCATGTTTAATATTCTTCCTATTGGGCTCCTATCAAATCCTTTTGTAATAAATTGACAAAGGCTCTTAGGTATTTTATTTGGGATAATATTAAGCAAAATCAAATTTATCATAGGTTTGATTGGGATATTTAATATCTTCCTCAAGATAAGGGAGGTATGATAATTATTTAAATCCATAGACAAAGTAGTATTCTTTGTGCTAAAGGGGTGGTTTGATTAATTAATGGTAATGAGTCCTAGAAAATTCTCCTAAAACACTGCATTTCTTTAGATATTCCTTACGGTAAGGTTAGTTTAAAAAACATAAATTTTCACTCTCTATTGATTGTGACTACCCTAGTAAAAATTGAAGGTTCATTTATTGGAAAAAAATCACCTTGAAAGCTTTTGAATAAGTCAAACCCTTTCTAAAATGTATTGGCAATGGTTATCATAGTGGTATTTCTTTTAATTATTACAATGTCTGATTGTCTGCCATCATAACCAATATCAATCTTCCCTTAGTGAAAATGTGAGGTATAAAATCTCTACATCTATTTATAAAATTAGACTTCCTCATGTGATTGGATTCCATGACATCTGCTAAAATACATTTATAAGCTACTCAATTTAGACTTACCTTCTATTTTAGATATCCAATAATTGCTTCATGATGTCATGATTCATAATATGGGTCTAAAATATCCACATGTTTGGTGGAAGGACTAGAGGATAAACTAAGACATCGATTTTTAAAACTACTCTCCAATGTTGGAAATATTGTCATTGATGTCAAAGGTCTAGCATTTTTGGTGATAAAGGCCCCATTGGATTTAATGATATTTGTAATAGATATATCTTGGCTAATGTGAGTTAATATTTATTTAATATTAATGAATATATTTTTGGTTGCATATGAGACAAAAGAAGGGCCCATGGAGAAGTCAAAGAGCCACGGGGTAAAGACAAAAGACAGATGGGACACATTTTCCCATGAAGAGTCATCTTGGGGAATTCCAAAAGTCACCAAGTGAAGACAAAAGAGGAAGGGCACAATTTCTCATGAAGGGACACTTTGAGGAATATGAAATGTCACCAAAGTAAAGACAAAAGAAGAAAGGACATTTTTGCTCATGAAGGGTCACCACATGACTTTTCAAAGGCAAGGATATGAAGGGTCATACAAGTTTGGCACCATTTTCCATGAGGATTGAAGGGTCACAAAGGGGGAAGGCCAAAGGTCATTTGAAAAGCTATAAATAAAGGCTTGAGAAGCCATTTTTAATATGAGAAATAGAGGTTGATTTTATATTGTAATATCTAGCTTAGAAGAGCATTTGAGAGAGAAGAATATGATTTGTATTTATTATATCTAGCTTAGAAGAGCAAAGGTGAGAGAGAGGAAAGAGATGTTGTAATGAACTATCATTTGTTGAGATATAAACATTAAGAGATAATTGTGTGGTATACATAAAGGGGTTGGTGCTCCTATGGGTTGGTGCCCCTGTGGGTTGGTGCTCGCGAATAGTTTTTTGGTTGGTGCTTAGCAAAGAGGTTGGTGCTCTTATGGGTTGGTGCTCATGAATAGTTGTTGGGTTGGTGCTCAGCAAAGGTGTTGGTGCCCCTACAAGTTGGTGCTTTCAAATATTTTTTGGGTTGGTGCTCATTCATATACTTGAGATTGTTTTCCATGGTTTTTCCCACATTGGGTTTCCACGTTATATCTGGTGTCTCTCTCTATCTTGTGTGGTTTTTAATGTTTGATTTTTATTGCATATCTTGAATGTTTGATTAAGTGGAATTTGGTTAAGGGAAAGATTTATAAGATATATGATATATTGATTCACCCCCCCCCTCTTAGTATATCCCGTTCTTAATATCCAAGTCTCTTTTATCAAATTATGTTAGTGTATTCTTGTCATCATTGGACAAGTTAAATAGGTATTAGAATTTAAATTATTCTCTTGAGACTTGGCTCATTAGACTTAAAATAATTTCAAATTATAAGGTTGAGCCCAAACTCACTCACTTTATTTGGAGTATGCTTTACCATGATCTCCCTCTTAGGGAGCGTCGTTTACACATTAGGATTTATCAAGCCAAGTGTCTGTGTTTCTCAAGAAATAAGTCCTTCAAAACCCACTTCTAGACTTTCCTAAAATATCAATTTCATTAGCATTGAACTCACAACCATATCTAACCTTTCCATCCACAACCATTCTCATGTGTATGGTCTTCTTAGGAGATACTACTTAATGGTTAGGTTATATTGTTTCTCTTTGGAACTTCTTAAAAGCTATTATTTTATTTTAGCTATGGAAGGATAGAATTGAATCTATGTTTAATAATGAAGAATCGTCTTCTTAGTTCTCTATAAATGACAAGCCCATTATTATCTTTTCTGCTCTTATGTAGATTTAAGCTCAATCGATGAAGGTGGTGCTCAAATTTCAACACTTAAAGAATTTTTGAAAACATTGGAGGAATGCTCCTTACATTATGAATCACACCCTCATAGACCACCCACCTCATGGATCTTTACCTTCACTACCTAGACACTAATGAAGTCACTCTCATTTTCACAATTGCCTCTCTGGTCCTCCTCCTCAATGGGGAAGGTGGGGGTTTTGGAGTTAGTCATCACCTCATAGGAAGTTTATTGTTGGCCCATCACAGTAGAGCTCACTTTTTTAGGGAGGTGTCTTTGTTGGTAGATTTTTTTACTTACAATTTAATTAGGGCACCATTTTTTCTTTGCCCCCCTCTCCTCAAATTCCACTTAGGATCTTTACGTGGTGCCTAATCCTCCTTTAGTTGATCCTTCCTTTTAGATCACTCAGTGTCCCAAATATTATCATATCTTCCTCCTATTGTGGTTGTGCACTATGATTTTGAGATATATGCTTTTTATGTTTATATTTCTTTTGGTAACTCTGAATGGTCATACTTTGTTGACGTTTTTTATATTTTAGCTTTTTTATCCTCCAATGTATAATATAAGTTCTACATTCCAACCAATCACTTTATTATTATAACAATCACTATATGTTATTATGTTATTAATAATAATAACTAAACTAATGAATTTTGATAATAAAAAATTTAAAATTTTATATAATAATAATACCCCCTATTAGCACTCACATAATATTAATATATTATAGTTTTATTTTTTGGCTTATATGATTGAACCTCATTTTCCCACGTTTTTCTCTCATGTAACAAGCAAGCTTTTTTTTTTAAATTTATTAATGTTAGAATTATATTAAAACTACTCACATATTTCTTATGAACACCCTAATCTTTAAATATAAGTGTATTTCATGTGAAGTTACTCTCAGTGATGTTTAGACTTTTGATAAATATGAAATGGCCTCGTTAATTTAAATTGAAACACCAAAATGGAAACTTACATGTTCCACTTCCATCACAATATTATTTATATGAAACTTTTCATATAAGCGCCTTTCCTGTGAACCTAGAGTCACTCTTGCTAAGGATTATGTGGTCTCTTTCAATTTTAATTAATGGGTTAACTTAAGTATGATAGATATTTTATGGGAAAGAAGTTTTACATCAACATATAACATATTAACCCATATAACTTTGTAAATAAGTTTAATTATGTTTTAATAATAAATTTATATTAATTCATAAAATTTTAAAAATAATTTTAACTATATTTTAATAATAAAATTAATTTTATTTATAAAAATAATAAGATAAAGATTAAGAAGTGTATTAAGGAAATCTAGAAATGAAAATAACTAAATACATCAAATTAAATCCTAATATAAACTAACTCAATCTATGATAGAGCTACAAATGAAAGAAACAAAATAAAATTATACCTTATCACATAAAAATTATTCTTGTGTTGCGATGTGATTTTGATTTTATATCTTTGAATTATGGTTGCTCAGTCTTCCAACATAAGGGAAAATAGGCAACATTGTGATATGTAATATCTTATAATCTCAGCATGATAAACCTTTAATGAAGAAGCTTATGAGACATGCTAGAAGAATAATGTTGTAATAAACAAGATTAGGTAAATTGGAGGAACCTCTTATTTATAGAATTTAAAAATAGATGTGAACCCTCCATCTTGAAATGAAGATCAAGGGATGAGAGTAAAAGGTAAATTTTAATTTATAATGGGAATTTTGAATTGAAAATTGGAGTAGAAAATATGCAAGACTCACAAAGGAATATAAAATTCATTTGAGAGTAAGATATGATATAAAATTATTAAGTGGATGTGAGGTGTATTATTAAATTAGAGAAAATTAGATCATGGAAGATAATGTAAATAAAGGTAGATTATTAAATTAGATCATAGAAGATAATGGGAATAAATGTAGATTATTAAATCAAAACATAGAAGATAATGGGAATAAAGGCGGCTTATTAAATTGAATCATGGAGGATAATGGGAATATAGGTGGATTGTTAAATCATATCATGGAAGATAATGGGAATAAAAGTGGATTTTAAACTAATATTGTGGGAGACAGGTGGAGCCATAGGGCATGCGAGGATAATTTTGATTTTTTAGATTTATGAAAATTATGAATTTCCAAAATCCATGGAGTTTTTTTAAAGACAAATATTAGTTAATTAACTTAGGATTAATTTAGGGATAATAAATAGTGAATAGTGCATAGTGAATAGTGACTAATCATGATGAGTAGTGATTAGGTAAAATTAAGGATGAGAGATGATTATGTATTTACTACAAAGAAGGTTAAAATTAACACAAAGTGTCTACATCTTTACCCTCTTTGAGAATTCATTGTGAGACATTGCCAAAGTAATGACTTTTCAAAGAATGAAAAAGTCGATGAAAAGGTGAAAAAAAAATAGATAAATAAATAGTGGATGTTATGCTTTTATTATTTATAACCATTAGGTGATGGAGTTTGGATAGATGAATAAGATAATGATTGGAATAAAATGAGGGACCTATTATGATACCTCCTCAAGTGTTCATTTGGTAAAGTGGAGGAACACTCAAAATGATCTAGGAGGAAAAATAATAAAGTGGTGATAATGAGGGTCAACATGAAATTGAAGCACTATAAATCTATATCATAATTTTAAAATTAAATTTGGTGTAAAATTATTTTCCCCTTGCTAAAAATTAGAGAATATATAGGAAAAATAATATTTCTTACTCAAAAGTTGCATGCTTGGATGGTGATTAGGACTTAGGGGACACATGAGCAGAGATGGGAATGATATATCCCATTATGCTGCAAGCCTGAAAACAAAAAAATATATTCCAATTTGATAGGAAGCTTTTCTAAAATTGATAGTTCTAAGTAGTTAATAAATGTTGATAGCACTTCAATTAATTTTAACCTGAAATTATGGATAAAAATGGTTCTAAAATAAGAAAATGATGGGTTGGAGGGGAAAATATTAGGATGGGAGGGGATGGGCTATAGAGGGAAGATGAATCATAATTTATAAATAGATGGAGATTGTATGGATGGTTGTAAAGTTGACTTATGTTTATTTTTGCATTGATTTAGAATTCCAACATGAATAGGTGAGTAAGAGATGAACAACCTAAATTTTGATTTTGCATAAAAAAATAATCATTAATGATATGGAATAACCATGATGAATATCTATGTTTGATGCATAAAGAATAAAAATATTGTAATATGTGTAAATCAAAGTGCATCATGATATGGAAAAATCATAATCACACTATAATGTAATACAAAAAAGAATATTGACTCAAAAATTGATAAAAAGAATGAAAAACAAACAAGTGAAAATAAGATCAATGCAAATAAAAATTAAAAAAAAAAGTATACACAAACAAAAATGATGAGTGTAAGATAAAATAATTAAATGACAAGACAATCAAGAGTAAATTAATAACAAAGACAAGTTCAAAAAAATCACAACAAAACATAGGTGAAAATAAAAACTAAAGCAATCAACACCTAAAAAAGAAGCAAATGACATGACTGACATCCTAGGCCAGGGTTGATAATTTGGGTAGCCAACATGTATGAAAATATTTAATGATGAATGAGGAAGCCCTTAGATAACCATGAAGTTTTAGATAGAAATGAGAATAAGTGAAATCACATTTTGGATGAATGTAGATGATGGAGATAGTGAACAAACTAACCTCAAGGGTCTAATGCCCCTGAGCATTGCCTACAAAGTCTAAATTCTCTTACCATTTAAAATGGTGTCAATGCCCATGATAATAGGGATAGACTTCAAGCCACATGTAGTTCTCCCATTAAGTGGGAGAAAACAAAATAATGAGGGAATTATAAGAAGAAACAAATAAGATGAGAGGAAGATTGAAATGTACTCAAAAAATAGTGAGTGTGGATAATAATAATACTCATAAAAGGATGAGAGCCTTATGGAAAGAGAAAGAGAGGAATGGGAGAAGATATGAGTATTCACACATTTATTTATGATATAATCAAAGTGTCATCATCTAATTCAAGATAGAGATAATAGATGAGTGGGTACTCATAGAGTGACTGATACAATCATGATGTCCAATTCATCTAGGGTAAATGAGATATAACAAATGAGTGGGAAATCATATAGTGATGTATACAGTCACAATGCCCACTTCATCTATGGTAAGAGAGAGATAACAGACTAGGGGGAGCTCAGATAGTGACATATACATTAGTATCCATTTCATAAATGAGTGGGCATGCATATAGTGACTTATATAGTTATGGTGTCCACTACATATATGGGGAAATATGACACACTATGAAAATTAATGAATATGGTTGCACTAGTATTGAAGGGGAGACAAGACTAACCTAGAGATGGTATGAACTTAGATAAGAAACTTTAGGTTTTAGATATCAATACAAAGTTAACCTAGAGAAAACAACCTTGGGATGAGGTTGTACAATTGATCTTATAGTGGGAAAAAGGGTATAAAATGGTTGTGACGTGATGGAAGCTATTGGAAAGGGACAAGGCATAAAAAGAGTACATGTGTACAATATAAAGACATTGAAGGAAGAAATGGATGTACTATAGTCATTGAAACTAATAAGACTTCATACATTACAACAAGAGAGTGGAAGACATGAGGAAACATGCATGTAGTAACAGTACAAACTAGTGACCACATTCTAATTAGTGAGGAACTTGAATTCTAATGGGTGAATATGAAGAAAAGACAAAAATGGATGATGTAAAGGATGATAAGGAGATGGAGAAGTAAGAGTGATAAGATAGTGAGGTCATAGATAAAGATGATGATGAATATGGATAATGGTTTAAAAATAAAGACATGTAGAAGGAGAATAAAAAGGATCACAAATCATAAGTAATGCCTCCAATTGAAATAAATTAGGACGAGAAAAATGAAATGAAATGGACCAAGGAGAAAATATTTGGTGATGAAAATGAAAAACAAGGAAATACATGGAAGAAAGGTGAATGCAAGCAATAAATAGTGGAAGAAGGACACAAAAAGGATGATAGGAGAGTGAAGAAGTAGGTGGTGTCATGATGAAGTAAGCATTGATATGAGAAATGATGAAAGGCAAGGAGATGAACAATGAAGCAAATCATATGGTGGCATTGGAGATAAGAATGAGATGGAAGATGTGAAATGGGTTAATAAAAATTGGGGGAAGTAGAGGATGGGTGGAAAAGAAGGTGAAGAGACAAGGTAGGTGTTAATCATCTTGTTAGAACAAATTGAAAATCTGAATGGGTGATTAGAAGAGATTGACAAACTAAAAAGTAGTGAGGTGCTGAAGAAATAGTGAATAGAAAATGGAAAATGGATGATAGGAGAGTGAAGAAACAAATTAATATAGAAATATAGTGAAACTGAATTATATGAAAATAAGATATGAAGATAAGTGATGATAAGAACAAAAATAAAGTATTAAGTAATATGGTTGACAAGGATACAAAGCACACACACTCACACAAATGCAAATGATAAGTGCGTACAGAGATGGAAAGAATAAAATGGGAGAATAAAGTACAATTATTACATAGATAAGAATAAAATGAAAATTATGGAAGGATTCTCAAAGAATAAATACCTAGCTAGAAGCTAGTTGTGGAGAAAAAATAAGATATAAAATGTGGAAAGGATGAAAATAAACCCAAAAAAAAGAACATAAAATGGAAAATGTGTGAATAATAGAAAATCAAGAAATAGTGGCACACCGAAGAAGAAAAGATGGGTGCAAAAGGCAAGGGGAAACACAAGAGAAGATGTGCATAGATGGGGGATAGAAGAAATAGAAAGCATGTAAGATGCGAAAGATGAAAAAAAAGAACTGAAAATTGAAATGAAAATGGCTTAGAAGCAGTGGAAGAGAAGTAAGAAGGTGGTAGTGAATAAGAGAAATATGTAAAAATCTCCATCATTGTGCAAAGGAACAGAATGATGTGGAATTGATGAGGAAAATAAAGTGACAAAGAGGATATGATGAATTGCCAAGGGTAACAGAGAATGATGAGGATGGTGAAAGATGACAAAGGAGATAGATGCAAAGGTTAGGAAGAAGTGGAGAGATGGACAGAAATATGAAGAAGTGGATGGGGGAATGAGCGGTAAAATATGCACAAGAAATGTAATAAAAGGTGATGTGAAGAACAACAAAGTGGAGTAGATGATGGATTTATAGGAGATAAGAGATAAAAATGAGGAAGGATGTCAATCCTCATTTTAAAATAGATTGGTAAGTTGGAAAAATGGTTAAAATAGATTAACAAGTTGAAGGGAGGAAGGTGGTGAAGAGATAGGTAGATATATGGAGGAAGAGAAATCAGGTGAGAGAGGAAGATAAAATAATGGGTGTGTGTATCTAAGCTAATATTAATAGTTGAGTGTTGATTACATAGTCCAAAAAGACCTCAGGCCAATGTATTCCTCCCAAAAATGGGAGGAAAATCAAAGAAGTATTAGATGATGTTATAATATAAGGATTTAAACAAAAAATCAAAGTTTCTTTGATGTTGAATTTCCTAAACAAGACGGCGCTATTAGCAAATAAAATTAGTCAGAAGAAAATATGAAGAATAGGGATGGTAATTAGTTGTTAATGGTTGAGTTTCCCTTAGAATTTAAGCAGTGCCTACATAGTCCATGGATATCATGCCAATGTAGTTTAGAACATATGAGAAGTGATGAGAAAATAAGTTGATGGATGAAGTGTTAATATTGACCCATGGATGTTATTAACCCACTTAAGATAATGATTGAACATTGTGATTAGTTATGATGATGGATTAATTTTCCCCCAAGCAATGATATATGCAAGGAATGGACTAGGAATGATATCTCCCAAGATAGGTTGGATGCTTTGAAGTGCCCCACGAATCAGGATTCATAGGAGCAGATGTGGGAATGATTTATCTCATTGAAAAGCTATGAGATCATCTCAATTGACTATTTTAATGACTAATTGAGTGAGTGAGTGACATATTGATAGATAAAGGATGTATATTATGATTTAGTCAGTCCCAATCAATAGGTGTGGGAGATTGAGTGGAAATAGTAAGAAATGATTGTATATGATTGATGTGTAAACATAAATAAAGAATTTAATTGAAAACATGGATTGGATATAAATGGGTGAGAGAGAGGTAATTATGAGATGAATGGTAAAACAAATTTTATTTTCACCATGACACTTTCCCAAAGCACTAGTAAATTGGGTTTCTCATGTGGATGAACTTTTTATTTTCTCTTCTCTTTTTATTTTTTTTTGTTTTTCATTTTGGTTATTGTTTTGTGTTTTTATATTTTTAAATCATGTACACTCTACAAAGATGTATTTTACTAGAGACTTATTATACAAACTCAACATTAGAGGACCAAACATTGATGATATATCAGGTATCTCTATGTTTTTATGATAGTGATATGGAAAATAATTATATATGTGAGAACAAAAATGTATCAAATGGATGTAACATGATATATATGCATAAAACTTTGTGAGTTTGATAACAATTGTTTTGCAGGTGTGACCCAGTTATTTTTTTTACACAACATATGACTTTTAATTTGTAACGAATGAATGAAAGGAGGAATAGAATAAATATGAAATGGTGAAGATGAAAACCAAAAATCAAAATTTTTCATGGAAAAGGATGATGACCTTATCCTTATGTTTAAAAGGGGAAAATGTACTTCTTATTAAACTCATAAAATACTAACTTTACTAGCTACATCTATAGATAACTAACCCAGATAAAATTGGTAAATGGGATAAAGGTATCATTTTCAGCATAGACATATAGACAATATTTTTGAAAAAAAAAATTATTTGGAAAATTTTTGATTTAATATTCAATACATTTATTTGTGAACTCCTACATGTAGTCTCATGTGACTAGGAAGACACATGGGCTCATCACCAAAGACTATACATAGGCGAGAAAGGGAATCTCTCCCCATTGCTAATATCACGCAACTAGTGAGATGTGAGGGATCAATACCAAATATCTATGAAGGGCGAGAGATGTGGAATTTCAATTTATTGTTTTATAAGCTTTAGATAAAGGTATCATTTTATTTGGAAGGATTTTACCCCCAAGTCTTGGCCCCATGCAACTAGTAAGATGGAAGGGCTCATCACCTAAGACAAAGATAGGTGAGTAAAGTTACCATTTTTTTATAGCATGCTAATGTTTTATATATAGAAGTAATTGTAACAAGATACTATGTCATAGACAAGATTCTAGATTAAGTTATAGACTAGTATTTTCAAATGCTTGCAAGAAGATGTAGGGAAAAAAGATGTACTCTATTTGTAAAAACTAAGGTAAGAATCAATGTAATGCTAATTTTCACAATATTTTCCATAATATAATAGGGTGATATGAAAAGTGAAATGATATGATAAGATGAATTTTGAAATTCTTTATTATGCAAACTGACAACTAAATAATCATCAAATATTACATATGATATGCAAGACAAAATGTAAACAATGAAAAATGCAATACAATGAAGGCAATTTGAAATGTAATTATAAATGGGTTGCCCTCAAGTGTCAAGGTAATCATAGAAAACAAGATTTTTTATTTTTTATTTTATAATTTTTTTGGCTTTATTGACATCTTAACCCAATGGAAGGTCACAAGATGCATAATTTATTTTTCGGTTTCTATCCCATGCCAATTCTAGATAATCTCTATCATTCTGACTGGATTTCTTCTTCAATATCAATTTTAATTCTATCATTTACTTTTAATATTAATTTATTAAGATGAGGATTTTAGGCCCACCAAAAGTTATTATTGAACCATCCTAAGTATCATTCATTATCGATAAATCTGTTCTAAATAAATAAATCCATATATAAATTTATTTGGTAGAGTTCTTTGGTAATTTTAATTTTTCTTGGGAATTTTTTTTATCAAATGCACCCACATTAATATACCTAATAGTAAATATAAGCTCTTGAAACATTATAAGATTTTTTCTTATCATCATGGAATTAGGAACCCTATTCCTATAAGGGTTACAAGCAATACTATTAAATAGTATCAAACACTAAGGAGTAATTACTTCACCATGTGTAAAAAAAGTAATATCTCTTATCCAAATAATAATAACCAACCACCAAACACTAAATTTTTTAAAATAAGATAGCTCTATATTTATAATCCTTAATTATTTGGAAAAACTTGAGTATTTAAATTTTCTATGATATGCATCAAATGTGATCTAAAAATCATGATCTAACTCATTATAGTGCCATGCTACTAGATTAGCATAATAAGTATGTAAGATAGGAGTTAGCATGCATTCTTTGATTATAACTTGAAGATCATTCCATATTGTTTCTCTCCTAGTTGTCTTGATGTTTTCATTATCTTCAATATTATCTTCATCAAGCAATGAAGAGATTATTTGTTTATCTAGTGGTGTCTTGAAGAGGTTTCCACCAATAGTATATTTTCTGTTTTAATTTCGTCATAAAGCTTCATAAAAGGTTTTGCTAAGGAGCATTTCTTCAAATTATATGTCTCCTTGGATCTTTATATATGCTACAAGTAATATGCCACCATGTAATAGGTCCAATGATGTGTGTTTCTTTGATTACCAATTGACATGTATAGGAAATGGGATGTTACGATATTGGATGGGAAAAGTAAGGGTAGTGATTTTGGAAGGAGAACATGATGCACCATCCTCATAGAGGTAACCAATAGAACTTGCATCGATGCCAAATGAAGCTTCATTAATAATCATAAAAGGGTCACTAATATTTTCAAATTGATCTATTAATGTGGTTGTTGTTGAGACAAAGGTGAATGTTGATGTTGATGTTGAACTTGTTATTAATGCCAAAATGGATTGTAAATCAGATTTGGATAATAAATTTGATCTTGGTTCGGAAGTGGCCATAAGGAGAGCTTATTGAATTGCTTTATCCACAAGTACCTTTTTTAGTATGCATTTAGAAATGACGGATTTAAGAGGAAGAGTTTTTAATAAATGGGGAATCTTAAGTAACGAACTAAAGATATGCTATTGGCTAATGATGGGTTTTTGATTCATTTTTATAAGTGAATGAGTTTGAATATGAATGAGAAAATACTCTTGGTATATCTCCATTTGCCAAATTTCAGACATAGACACATTTGATTCTTTAGTAGACAAGGGTTATTTGAGGAATTTATAAGGGATATATTTATACATAGATGATGTTTTGAGAATCTATATGATGGGAATATTATTGGGTGTCTTCTCAAGATGGTCAATAATATTATACTTCCATTCAACATTGGATGCTGATGCACTAGAAATGGTAATTTTTTCATGCCTTGTGGTAACAAAGTAATATTTAGATTGTAAATTAATGACATCAAAATGATTATGTGTGTAATCAATATAATTGACTATGGAATCCAAAGGGTGATTTAATTGGTTAACATTACTTGCTTTGGGTTGTTCCTATTTTTGCTTACCTTTTCCTTACTTATGTTTGGGGAATGGATCTTGATATACCCCCAACTTTTGATTATTATTTGGTTGTGTTTGGAATTGGTTGTTGGTGGGTTGTGTTTGGAATTGGTGTTGTCTAAGTGAGTTTTGAATTTTTTTTTGACGTCGATCACACCATCACCAAAAACATTCTCATTCTTGGAAATAAAATTTGGTCTTTTAGTTTGTTTTGAGGGATTATTCTCGTGTTTAAATATCTTGATAAAACATTTATTAATAAAAGTGAATTTAATATGGACCCCCTTTCAATAATTTAATAAAATGACCTTGGATAAAGGAGTGATAAGTGATGTCCCAATTTTGAGTTAAAATTACTCAAAAATATATCGATAAGTTTGATTTAGGGAAAGGACCATGAAAAATGGCTTGCCAATGTCTGCCATATTTATAAGAAGGAGGTAAAGTTTTCTCCATTGCATTATTTGGTGATATGTAATTCTAAGTTGGTCAGATCATTTTCAATATTGTAAGAAAAGTAACAAATAAATTTATAATAAATGTCCTCAAAAGGAAATATAGATGCTTTAGGGAGGCATGGAAATAATTTGAGGGCTTGACCCTTGAGACATCGTGGAAATAGTCATAACATGTACTCATTATTATAAGTAATTTTTGCACACGCATGATAGAAGTCTTTAAGGTCTCCCTAGGATCGCCCCTGGCTTTGTATTTATCAAATTTATAGAAGTTCAAAAATACTTAGGGAAAGGGGTCATCATGGTAGTTTAATAATATGGGTAAGAACAAATTTCTTTAAACTTACATTATTTTTCTAGGAAAATGTTTTATCCTCCATTTGTTTGGTTTGAAAAAGTTAATAGGTTTAGGCCTATGAATGGGTTTGGGTTGGTGTAGGTTTGTGAAAATTGGTAAAGTGGTGGATTATTATTGAAGTGATTAGGGGGTGGGTTTAGAAATTTATCATGTTGTGGATGTGCAAAGTGGTTTGGATTGGTTGGATTAGTGTAAATGTTAAAGTGTGTTGGGTTGGGATTGGTGTTGTAATTAAAATATTGATGGTTTGGATGAGCATTAAAGTTGGGGTTTATTTAATTAAAGTTTGGGTTGGATTGGTTTAGGATTGTTGGGTTAAGGTTAGTGTTAAATTTGAGGAAATTTAGGTTAGGGTTGGTGTATTTGAACTTGGTTCAATTAGGATGTGAATTATTATTAAATGGATTGTTGTTAAGTGATGTTTGGTTTGGATTAAATCCTATAAGAGAATGAGAACACTAATTTTTTGAACCTCCTAGGTTACTATTTGGATTTGGATTGGTAGGAATACTAGAATTAATACCCAAGTTTAGATTTGATAAATGTTGGTTGATTTATGAGTTAGAATAATTATTCAAACTCAAATTATGATTTGGATTGATGATGTTATTGATTGGTGAGTTATGATTACTTGTATTTAAATTAATTGGGGATGTAGAATACTTATCCAAGATCAAATAGTGACTTGGATAGATGATTTTTTTTATTGGTGAGCCATAAAATATAGTACTTATATTGATTTATGAACTTGAATGAATATTCAAACTCAAATTGGATTCATTATAGGTAGGTAAACTTCAATAAATATTCAAATTTGGATTTAACTAAATGATTAGTGAGATTTAATGCACATTCAAACTTAGATTTGGATTTATTGGATGGTTGATTTAATATTGATTCAAATATGCATTTGAATCAAATTTGATTAGATTGAACCCTAGATTAATACTAGGATTTTTTGGATTTGGATTTGTGAATTAATTAATCAATGTATTACTCAACAAAGCAATTTATTTATTGAAAAGTTATATTACTTACAAGAAAGGCTAAGACTCAAAAAATAATTAAAAAAAAAATACTTGACACTTGACTATAAAAAACACCAAAGTATCTAAAAACTTGATTGTCAATTAAATGCTTTTGAATTTGAGTTTAGAGTTATTGGTATATTTTTTAAAGACTCAAAAAAACTTTATTTTAACTCAAAGTTTGTTCAACACATCGTAGATTACAAGAAAATAAACAAAAAAAATTCTACTTTAAATAATCAAGGAATTACATATAAAAGGTGAAAAACTAAGATAAAAATTGTGAATAATATTTGGGCCTTCTAATGTCACTTACTCATTCATGCTTTCAACATTGGATTAATAATTGAAGACACTAAATATGGAGGTTCTTATCATTTCTATGGCCCATTAAGTTCAGTTTTGAGGGTGTGTGGAAGGTAACTTCTTAGTACTAACCACTAACTAATGCACCAAAGTTAAACATTAAAAAATACTTTACTATGCTTAAAATTTAAACAAGATTATGTAAAATGAGTCCTAAAAGATACCTTGTCGTACATTGAAACCCAAAATCATGAAAAAAATAGCTAAAATAGATACACACTATTGGGTCTTGTCTCAAAGTACACAACACAATCATATGGGTTCCAGTTTGTTAACAATCAATGATATTGTATTTTAAAAAAATTATTAAATTCTTTGATATTAGAGAAAGAAATCCTTTCACGTCATGGTGTGCTTAAAATTCATAACCACTTAGGTAATTAAAATAATTAGATCTTAATTTATATACTTCATCGATGCACAGGGTTTGCCTTATTATGTGACAGTAAAATCCACGGTCAATATAGTCTTTATAAAAAAAAAAAATTTTTTTTTTAAAAATTTCTAATTATCATCACCAATGTGATGTGAAGAAAAGAGCATACGTAAATACCCCTTGAGTAACATAGAAAATTATGAAAATATTTTTTATTCCTGAGTATCATCACCAATATGAGACCAAGAGAAAATCATACACAATTTCACAATTACAAATATAATGCTTGAAAAAAAATAATTAACTTCAAACCGAATATGATGTAAGTACTAAAAACTTGAAAAACTGAATTGAAAGTGTTATTAGCAAAATAAAATAAACTAAGTTTTATTTATCCCCTTTGTAGAGATTCTTTGACAAGTGCTCTACAAATAATTTGTTAGAGAGTTTTTTATATTCAAGTAAATTTTCAACAAAATAAAAACAAACCATAAAAATAAGAGAAAACAAAAAAATAATTGAAAACTACTTCTAAATATAACTATGACAAACATGAGTTGAAAAAATATGAGGGAATGTCCCATCAAATGTGCCAAAATGTTCTAAGAAAATACAAAAATGCAAATAAGCTAAGAGATCAAATGAAATCTTAATCTAAACTAACTCAACCTATGATAGAACTATAAATGAAAGAAATAAAACAAAATTATACCTTAGCACAAACATAATCTTCCTCCATTATGATGTGAATTTGATTTGCTCTCTTTCAATTATGGTTGGTCACTCTTATAACACAAGGGAAAATTGGCAGCATTGTGGTATGTGATATTTTATAATCTCAGCATGATAAACTTGTAATAAAGAAACTTCTGAGACATGCTAGTAGAATATCTTTGTAATGAAAAAGCTTAGTTAAATTGGAGAAAAAACCTTCAGTTTATAGAATTTAGAAATGGATGTGAACCGTCCATCTTGAGATAAAGATCAAGGGATGAGAATAAAAGGTAATTTTTTTATTTATAATGAGAATTCTGAAATAAAATCTAGAGTAGAGAACATGTAGGACTCACAAATGAATATAAAATTTATTTGGTAGGAAGATATGATATAAAATTAATAAATAGACGTGACATGAATTATTGAATTAGATAAAATCAAATCATAAAAGATAATAAAAATAAAGGTGGATTATTAAATTGAATCATGGAAGATAATGAGAATAAAGATAGATTATTAAATTAGATCATGAAAGACAATGAAAATAAAAGTGGATTATTGAATTAGATAATGGAGGAAAATAAAAATAAATGTATATTATTTAATCATATTATGAAAGAAAATAGAAATAAAAGTGAATTATTAATTCAAAATGGTAGGGTGAGAGAGGGAACCTTAGGACATGTGAGGGTAATTTTGATTTTTTAAATTTAAAAAAAATTATGAATTTTTAAAATCTAAAAAAATTTTAATTAGAAAAATAGTTAATTAACTTTGAATTAATTTAGGGATAATAAATAGTGAATAGTAAATAGAGATGATAAATAATAATTAAAAATAATTAAGAATTATTAGGGATTTAATATAAATAAAATTAAAATCAACACAAAATGTCTAATTTTAAATATCTACAAGAAGAAAATTTAATTTATCACGAATTATTATTTGTAAAAATAAATATTATAGAGTAAACTCAAATGATTTATTATAAAAGTCCAAAAACTAAATAAAAAGAGGTAGGTATGAAATAAAAATAAATGAAGACCCAAAAACATTAAAAATAGAAGAAAAATGTGTCTATAAAAATCTAATATTAAAGTATAATAAATACAAAAATTTACAAGGCAGATTTTTTTTAATCTTCACTATTAATTGTTAAAATATAAATTAAAAGTCAAAATATTTTTTATATATAAATAAATATCAATTTTTAAAATAATAATAAATTATATTACATATTAATGAAACATCTATTTTATATATTTTAATTTGATGAATTAGAAAATAAATTTAATTTTTTTACTAATGTTTATTATTTCAATTTTCTCATAAATATAATTTGGAAATTTTTTTATTTTTATTATTTACTAGTAAATGTTGAATTTAGATTCTGGGAAGGAGTTTGAAAGTTATTGAAAATGAATTTCATAGAAAAAAATTGGAAGTTATTGAAAATTAGAATTGCATTAACCAATGTCATCTCCTCATTCAAAGTAGAAGTATTCATATATTATTTATAATATAAACAAAATCTTTTGTTGTTTTCATTTCGTTTTATATTTTTTAATTATATTTAATTTTTTGTTTTTTAAATTATAAAATTAAATATATATTATATTTTTTATCAAAACTTTCTTTTATCTTTTTTATAAAAGTTCTATTCACGATTACTTACATTTTAAAAAAACTTTCACATTCTATTTTTTAAAACTCTAATATTTAAATATGATAAATTTTTGTTATATAAAAAAAGTTGTGAATGAATCCAAATTTTATTGATTCATTAAATAGATATCATTATATATTTATATAGATATGTCATATGTATCATGATAAATTTAATTAAAATTTTAAAATATATATTTATTTATTTCATGTATAATTTTTTTTTCCAATTTCATTCTTTTTAGTATGTCAAAGTTTGTTAGTAGCGATGATCCCAATCTCATCCTTTTTAATATGTTAAGGTTTGATAATAACAAGAATTAATCTCTAATTTAACTCTTTGTGAACTAAACAACTTCACCAATTAAACCAACAACCATTCACAATATATATCAAATTTTCAATTATTTTAAATACTAATTTTTAAAAATATATAAAATATTTCTTTAATATACTTTAAAAATAAATAATAACCATATAATTTTTAAAATTTCCTTTTTATAATTTTTAATATTAAACTCCAAATTCCAACTCTTTATAATCAACAAAACTTAAAAATCCTTTAATATAATACAGCTCTACAACTAAATGACTGCAAATACTAACTCGGCATTCTAAAATTAAATGTTCTCTCACACCCATTAAAGTCTTGTTTTTAAATAGCAATGAGACATTACTGCCTTATATGACATTAACTGTAAAGCCTTTTTCTAGTCCATGGGTTGATATCTTTTCCATTTTTAGTCCTGTACCTGGCAATCGTATAAAGTTTACATGATTATCATGGCTGCTTCTGGAATCGAGTTAAAAGGGATGATGCTCGATCTTCCGTCGAAGCATTATGGGTAATATAATTTATAATATTTGAAATTGCTAGAAAGCAAAACTAAACACAAGATTCAATATACAGCACTGTATAGAATTAAATGATCACGAGAGAGAGTTCAAATCAGGGAACGGTGTTTGTGAATCTTTAAGCGTTTCTTCCTAAAACGAGCGTAGAGAGGTTAAACGGATACATAACAGAGGAATCTCCAGTCCAAATCTGATGTGCAAACATGGCATTAACTTTTTCAGTGGGATGAGTTCGATCCCAAAACACGTGTGCCCTTGTGTCGTTGCAAAACACACCCTGCAGACTCCCCTGTCCACACCACACTTGTGCATTGAACATTCCTGATCCACAACATGCCGACTTTGCATCGCTAAATCCTGCACCCAAAATTTACAATCACATTTCAGCCTGTACCAAATCTTTAAAACAACCAAAAATAAATAAATAAATAAATAAATAAAGAACTCCTTTAAAATGTAGCCTACTGTAGGATTCAGCGTTTTGAATTATGTTCATAAAATAATCATTAGCATTAAGCATCATGATCCTTAGTCCATCTAGTTTTTTAATGAGGTGATTCACTAGTGACTTCAAAGCAGTATTGTACGCCACAGCCAGCTGGTTTGCGAACTCCAAACATTCACCTTTGGCTATACTGTATGCAACATATCTGAAATAAGGAGTACATCCCACAGCTGGAATTCCCAATACAAGGAATTTCCGTGCCCCGCCATGGTAAAGCCTCTGTGTTATCACACGGTCATGATTATTCATCAAATGAAGAAAATTATGCACAGTTTTTTTCTTTTCTTTTTAGGTTTAAATCTACAAGCTCAGAACTCTGAAACTTACAGCTATGTATTGATCGAATTTGGCGAGCAGCAAAGTAACCAACTGTTGAGGCGAAGTGCTGTCTTGGAAAGTAGCGTTGGCTATGTAGTCGCTAACATCGTTGCCTCCAATTGTAATGCAATATAAAGACTTGGCTAGGTAGGATTTGGCTTGCTCAGCTCCAGATGGGTGTGTCTTCCTTAGAATATAAGAAAAGTGCTCGAATTGAAATATTTGGCGAGTCAATGTGATAATGCTCTGCAATATCAAAGGAATACAAAGTGAATAACAAAGGGGAATTCACACTCTTAGTTGCAGTATCATTTTAGATCTAGTAGAAGCAATTGTAAAGAAAGAAAAGGGAAAAAGAAGAGACCGCTCCGGCGCCGGTTTTGTCGAGCAATCCGCTACCTCCTGATGCGAAATTTATCCCTCTATTGAAATTTGCAAGTGGTTTTAGATATGGAGGAGGAAATGGTTACCCCAAAAAGGTGGCTGCAGCCACAATCAGACACTGGATTATAATTTAAAACGCTGGATTATATTTCATATAAAATTTAATCGAAAAAAGGAAATATGAACTAAGGGCATTTAGATCTGTAGTAATACCTACCCAGGAAGTCGAAAACAGTGCGCCCATTGGTAAAGCGACCAGTTGGGTAGGGAAAAAAGGAGACGCCATATGGTGGGATGTTTGCACGCGCGGTACAGAGTGGAATGTAATTATTGTTCCCCGCATCTCCTAACGAATCTCCAAACACAAACAAGGCTGGGACGGAAGGGCCTTTTTCAGCTGCTGCAAAACTACTGATTATCCACAGGCCAACTAAAACATTGACAATTGAACCCTCCATTCGTTACAGTACGGTTGCTAAATTAGTAATCTATTCCTTTAATTATAAGAACAATGCTGTCGTATATTTAGCAGGCGCGTATAAACCAACAAAAATCTTTTGCTATGCATCCAGACATCGGATACTTTGAATTCACATGATTTACACACGCTGACACAAAAGTGTTAAAAATAGCAAGTGCCCAAAGTGGCTCAGATAAATGGTGTGAATTCATTCCAATCTGTTTGGAATCTGTAAATGTGGATATCTTATCCTGTTTTCGAAATGATTTGTGTGAGATTTTCAACTGCGCATTTCTTGGATGGAGAATCGGGATATCCCACAGTGCAGATTAAGGTCTGCAGCGGTGGGTGCTCTAAGCCTTTCCACGTGGCGTGCGTTGATAGCGCAGAACAGCTAATAAATAAATTGCGTTTAATGGTGTTCGCTGTGAAAAAGACAAGAATGTTGAATGACAAGTAAAGCGGAGACACCGCTGCGGAATTCGCAGTTTCATGTGGATATGTTCGGGAATGATCAAAGCTGCCATTGCGGCGTACATTTTAAAGCTTTGCATGCTGAATTTTTTTTAAATAGTTTATTATGTTTGGGGATGAATTGCTGGAGGGACTCAAAAATCTTTATTTGGTCTCTGTCAAGCTAAGGTATTATGGTTTTCTTTGAAACTAGCAATTTTCTATTTTATAATTTAATATATTATTTAAATAATTATAAAGTTTGGTATCAAGTGTTTTTTTTTTTTTTTTAATTTTTTTGTTTTTTTTGGTATTTTATAATATTGTAGAATGTTTTATATATTTGTCAATTATTTATTTAAAATTATTATTATTATTATTATTATTATTATTATTATTATTATTGTGGGTAGTATTTGTATAGAATCATTGAATTATATAGAATATCGATATTTTAGTGTATATTTCGAAAATAAATATATAGTAGATTATAATGATGAGTAAGTGTACATCTAAATTAATGAGCTTCTTCCATTAAGTAGAGACAAATAAAGGACATCCATTCCATCAAAGTCACCTAAAACACAATCCTAATCTAATATAATTTAAAAAACTTATTATGTTTCTATTTTAATAATATAATTCATTGTTAAGTTAAATTATTATAACAATATTAATATTTTATTAACAAAAATATTAAAATGTTCCTTATAATAATATTAAAAAATATTCCATTTAATTATTAATAATTAGTTACAATATTTTTTATATAATAAAAAAACTGTATTCTCTAAATTATACTAAGAGTTTATTGTCAATCTTATTATTAAGAATACCATAAAACATTTTTTTTTAAAATTATTTCTTTAATTTTTTTTCAAGACCACATTGTTAGGAGAATTTACTGTTAACATTCATAAAAAAATTGAAAATTTACCGTCCTAATCCTATCTATGATGATGCTTCTTGTTGTAGTTGGGAGCTCTATGTCTATGACAAGAGCAAAAATGTCAGGCCGGAGGTAGCAAGCTTATGCAGAATCTGCCAATGTTGTGAAGCAGATAATCGGTTCAACGAGGATGGTGAGTTTTTTATCAACACGAGAGTTATCATGACCTCATATTGAAAGGTTATATTTTAAATTTTTGGCTGGTTTTATTGTGTTCTTAGGGGTACAAATTGTGTGACAAGGTCATGAAATGCATGCAATTTATTAGGGATGTTTACCAGATTGTGTCTTGTACTAGGGAGAAGAAATCCATAAAAGACCATGAGAAGTCACTTAAGATTGATTACAAAGCTATTGCTCAGCAAGGATTGACAGTTGGGTTTGTTCTATCTATCATGTTCTGTGGCTACACATTGGTTCTTTGGTATGAATCACGGTTACTTTTACCTGGAAGTTATCGTTCTAGTGTTGTAGTTGATGTCATATTCACAGTTCTAATGGGAGGCATGTAAGTTGGTTCTCTGTTTCCCAATGCAGTGTTTTTAGTCAGATAAGAAATCCATTTATATGCATTTGAAATTTTACACTTAATTTTCAAGCCAAATTAATTTTTATTAATGAAAACTGAAGCAAAATTCTTCTAAATTTCAAGACTCTGGGCCAGACATTACCATCTTTAAATGCATTTGTATCCGGACAAGCTGCAACATATAAAATGTTTGAGACTATTGCCAGAAAGTCACCGATTGATTTCTTTAATACATCTAGACTGGTCCTTTAGGATATTAAAGGTAATATTGAGATTAAACATCTGCAGTTCATTTATCTGCTTCTATTCCATTGAGTGAGCTTTATTCAATTTTAAAAAATTAATGCTTCTATTCCATCTATTTAGAAACTTTTGTTCCATAGATTCAGATAGGATTTCAAGTTAGACAGACTAGAAACATAAGATACGCACCTAATGAGGTTGTTCTTTGATGTTTTTCTATTTTGACGGGTTGCAATTGATCAAAATCACTTCAATTATTATTTATATCAAAATTGATGGAAATAAATAAAATAAATTTTAAACATGTAGAATTGAACAATCTCTTTTTTTATTATATAATATAATTTTTATTTTTAATTATTAATTTAGTTCAATTTTTATGTTATATAATTTATTTATTTATATATATTTAATAATATTTAAAGAGGTGATATTACTCTAATTAATATTGAAATTTTTGTTTTGTTGATTTACAATTTAATTTTCAAAATATTATTTCTTTTCAGATATTTATTTTATTGTACTTATTGTACAAATTGACTTAGGTTTGAGGTCACCAATACAATTAATATTACAATTTTTAATACAATCGACAGACTAAAAG
Source organism: Torreya grandis (assembly GCA_037957365.1). Taxonomy (NCBI): domain Eukaryota; kingdom Viridiplantae; phylum Streptophyta; class Pinopsida; order Cupressales; family Taxaceae; genus Torreya; species Torreya grandis. Next base: position 2,259,592 of record JARHVA010001679.1, on the reverse strand, counting down.
TAGAAATTTAGGGACTAGCTGCATCAACAGACTAAAAACAATGACTAGTCGCATTGGCAAAACAAAAGTAGGGACTAGCCACTACAATTTAAGCAAGGACTCCCTAAATAAATTGAACATTCTGGGCATTATAATTTCTATTTAAATTGACACAATTGAGACAGGGACTAGTCACTATGCGGCCCTCGCTGTTAAAAACCACCTCTAACCATATTTTATCATCTCTTTGCAAAGTGATTTCTAACATCTTGACTCTTTCAATTAAAAAAATACCAAAAATTCCAGGTGAAGATATGATTTTTGTAGAGGAAACAAAAACCCTAATCAATGAGCAAAGGGTATAGGTGTCTCAAGTGATTATTGGGTTTCTAGTAGTTCTACAACTTTTCTCCACCCCCTCACTAGTGGTATGTGTCAGGATAGTATGATGTTGGGGTTTTAATGAATCAAGGACCTCTTTTTTATAGGGATGTTGCTTGTTCTAAGACCTCATCAATTTCACCTACAATGTCTCCCACTTCATACATTGTGGAGAAATTAGATGAAGTACATGGAATGGATATTTCTCTTTTTGAGATAACTGGATTAAATTTTGAATTTAAAGATTATGCAATTATTTATAGGTTTAAGGGATTTTGGCCTTGGTTAGAATATTTGACTCAGCGGGTTGAGGCTAACTAGACCAAATACTGTGTCATCTATTTTTTCTCTAAAGGGTTTCTTGTAATCCAGTTTTTTAAACTTAAGGATTATCAGAGAGTTTTTTAGTAGGGACCTTGGTTTTGGAGAAGAGCTACGCTCCTTTTTACCATGTGGTTATTCAATTTTGATCCCTCAACAATAGTGGTGTCCAAAATGTTAGTTTGGGTTCAGGTCTCAATTCTCCCTCTTCTCTTTTGGCACCCCTCAATATGTGAATATATTGGTAACATGCTTGGAAGATTCATCAAGCTAGATTTTGACCAAACTAAGCAAGGGTTGTATACATAAGCTCCTATTTTTTTGGAGGTGGACCTTAGCAAAGGTCTTCCAAATAGAATCCAACTAAAACATGATAACTCCCATTGGTTTCAAACCTTAGATTATGAAAAATTTGCCTTTAGATAACATTTGTGCCACCAAATTGACCATCCCGATAGGGTTTTTCCTCTTGTAAGTAATTCAAAAAAGAAAAAGGATCAATCTTCTCATCCTAAACACTGAAAACCATATGAACATTATAATCCAACCAAGGTATTACAAATATAAAGATGGCATAAGGAAGAAATAAGGTTGATATTTCTTTCGAGAACTAATGGTATTAGTTTCTTCTTTCCAAATGACATCTACATGTAATGATACAGGGAGTGGTATCAAGAGATCACATGATTCCAAAACTTCTATATCTGATAAATACCAACCCTTATTACAACCTTAGTGCAATCATGTGTTTTCGATGGTTATTGCTAACTTGATGGATATATTCATCCAAAATGTTGGACTAAGGCTCAAAGAAAAAGAGCAAAAAAGGCTGTCTTGTGGATACGGGATGTGGCCAATTTTTATTTTTTAAAATTTTCTTTCTCTTGTTGGGTTTTTGGTATGTTGGTTTATTTCACGCAATGTGAGTTGACTTTTAGTGTGTGACTTTTCCTCCCATCTTTTTTTTTTAATGACTATCATTATACTATGGATTGTTTTGTCGATAAAGGTATGCTTTTCAGTCCAAAAAATCTAGCATATTACATCAATCTTTTCATTTATCCACATCTTAAAAGATTCATCAACCATGTTATTTTTACCAACCACTATGCCATTTATTCCACTCATCCAATTATAACATATTACATCAATCTTTTCATTTAGAGACATCTTAAGATCCACATCAACTGTGTTATTTCCCCCCACCACTATGGTGTTTAATTCACTCATCCAGTCCATTACATCTCATGGGAGTTGTACTATATTTATAATATGTCCAACTATCAACACCACCTCCTACATTTGTATCACCCCTACTGATGACTTAAGTGGAAATAGGTTTCTTTGGGAGATAAAACTAGTATTAATTGCATTTATTTTACATTATTTCTCTATTTGTGAAATAACTAGGGTTTTGTAATATGCAAAAGGTTTTCTCTGAAATTGCATTGCATTCTGTTGTGAGTTTTTAGTACTATTTTCAAGGATAATTTTAATTTTGAATTATGATTTGTAATGTAGTTAGAGAGATGATATTATAAGGATGGTGGAGATGCCAACATGTGGTACACATCCTATAAGTGAGTATATTATAGGGATACATATAGGTAACTTATATTATTTATTGAACAATGAGAGGTCCTAAATTAGGATTATAATCAAGAGGTTTATTAGGGGAGTCACTATGTGTTAGAGTAATTAGCTTTAGGTATTGGGATAGACAACGTCGATTTCCCTATAGTTACCCAAAAAGATAAAGGTGAAAAATATTGTAACTATTGTGTATTCTCTAGTAAGAAGGTTTCCATCCCAAAGAGGCCCATGATGGTGGATTTATTCCTTCCCCATAAGATATATTTCATAATGTTTCCCTACTTTAAGAGTACTCTGAATATAATACATGTTTGGTCATCTTGGCCCACTACATATATTTTGTGTTGATATTCGATATATTCTACATATTATTTGGATGGTTTACATTATTATATGTGAGGTTCTTAACACATGGTATTGGAATTATTTCTCGGGGAAGTGTAGATTTTTTTGGAAATATTGTAAAAAAAATTATTTTTCCATAGAATCATGATTATATTTTGTTGAAGATCGATCTCATCACAAATGTGTCTGGTTCATAATATTTTTTCATGGTTAGAAAGTCAAATTCATGAGCTTTTTGAACATTTTGACTAATATCAAGGGAGATATGGTGATTTGAGTTGACCTTGTGAACCTGATTTTTCAAAAAATAATAATTATATGCGCCCTTCAAAAAAATTCATATATTTATTTCTTAGTGAGCAAACTAGAGGTTGTTTTATGAAGTTGAAGATAAAAATTCAAATATATTTTATACATGATTTTATTTTTTGATATGTGGTTGAAATATGTCAAACAAATTCTTTGAAACCCTAGTTTTTATCAATTATTGATGATGAACCTTCAAAATTTTTATGGATATAATGATGTTGATCCTAGAGAATAGTGGTTCTAATTGAAGGATATTTTTTCTTTTTAAATTTTTTGTAAAAATTATTTATCAAATTTTCTCAATGATCTTGCATTGAGATGGTTTGTTCAAATCAAAAATGAACAAAAATATTTTTAATGGAAGAAATGAGACAAGATTTCCTAGATCAATGGGACAATAAGAAAGGAATAATACTAAGGATAAGGATGTAAAAAATAGGCTATAGATGTTTTTTTTCATAAACTTAAAGATGGATTAGTGGATTCTTTTGATAGATTTATTCTTTATGAGAATATAATAATAAGCATATGGAGAGTGAAATAAATGCATGGATTGATTTTGAGGATATGTGTAGAGAGTGGTATGAATATTTATTTCACTTGAATGAGAAGATTTATTTGATATTATCTTCAAATATTCTTCTCTATATAAGATATAAAATTATTTTATTATTAAATTAGATGATTCAAAGTTATCTAAAGAGGTTCTTCCAATTGTTGTCAAAGATTATCCATAAGTGGTTTTCCTTTCATTGGATAATTTTTATCACATGTTTACAATTGATGATATTTTATTGGTTGATCTATCTATATGTTACCTTTGATAATCAAATCCAGGTTAGAGTGATTATTTTTTTAACGTTCATCATAATATTTTTGTGCATGATCATATCCAAGCATATAAAGAAGAATAAAAAGAAGAAGATGATGCATGGATGAGCCTCCGCTTGTTCCTCAAGCTTTGAGGATAAAAATACTTTATAAGAAAAATAAAAAGAAGAAAAAGAATAAGTATATGCATGGAAATGACTCAATTTTGTCCTCAAGCTATGAGGAAAACATATTTTGTTATGTAATACAATTGAGCTTAAAATGAAATTCTCATGTTTCAAGGGAGAAACATGCTAAGGAGGATGGAATGTAATGTATCTAGAGAAATGAAATTATGAGGTTGGTGTATATGAATACATGTGGCACACATCCTCTTAGTGGTTATATTTTACATAGTCATATGGATAACTTGTACTATTTATTGGCAAATGAGAGATCCTACACTGGGATTAGTAATATACCTATCCATATGAGTAACTTGTCATGTTTATTTGTATTGTGTAACAAGTAGATCTACATTGGGATTAGTGATACATATATTTATTATTGTAAGATGGTCTATACAAGGAGGGATATATAATTTTCTAAGATAATCAAGGAGAGGTATTAAAATTGGAGCGTATGTGCTACTAAGGAGGTTTCCTACTCGAAGAGACATACGATAGTGAAGTGATTACTTCCCCATAAGGAATATTATATGGTGTTTCCCTACCTTAAGATTATTCTAAATATAATTCTTATTTTATCACTATGTCCCACCAATTATATTTTGTGTTAATATTCAATATATTATACATATTATTTGGATGGTTTACATTATTATATATTGAGTGTTTTAACATTATTTCATAGTTTAAATTAGATTTATAAGCATTGCACTTAGTTTCCTTGTGTAGACACTTAAATTTATCAAAATATTGTGATTCTCAATGTCTTAATCCTTATTTACAAAGTATTTGGAACACTTATACATTTTATTTGTTTTAAGGACTACTTTGGCCCCATAATATGTCTACACTTGGTCCATTGAGCCTAAAAACACCTCAACGCTTATAAAAAAAGGGTATTTGTTAACATATTTTGACTATTTCTTACTTATCACCTGACTCTACCTTGAAAACACAACTAGGAGCATCTTCTGGTTTAACCCATACACTATACAGGTCTATCTTGGACAACACTACACACCATATGGGTCTATCCATTTTAGTTTACTATTGCACTATATAGGTCTATCTTGGAAAACACTACACACCATATGGGTTTATCCATTTTATTTAAGTTTTTTTCATGAAACTTGCATCTTTACTCTTAGTTTTCTACATTCTCATTATTAGAAAGTGTATAAAAGTTATATTAGCTCATTTTATATAGACAAGGTCTAACCAATCCAATTATAATATATAAGAAAATATAAGACATAGTATACACCTAATATTTTTAATTTTATCACTTTACTGATGCTTTCTATTATAGCGGCATGTTGACACATCAAACTCCCTAAGTACACACCTTAAAGGGTGTACTATGAATGGGGTGAGACCTACTCGTGGTAATTTACAAGATATTTTTCTATTATATTCTATTTTACAATCACTACTATAAGTTTGACCTCCTCTAAGTCTCTATTCATTATACCCTTATATCTACTTCATAATTATATTTCTTATATCATACATTATTAGATTGGATGATATTGTCTATTTCATACTTTTATCCTTCCCATACTGTATTTACTGACCCAATACATTTCTGAGTGTATTTTTTAGCATTTTTAATGTATCAATTTAGATGATACCACACTATATCAGCTAACATCTTCCAACTATATCAAACTATCTAATACCATTGGCTTATAGTTTAGGGTTGCTTTTTGGGTATTAGAACAATATATATGCGCCATATTTCATTCAAAATATATCATATCACATTCATATTGTTAGGGTGTGGAGATAAAAGCTTCAACTATTTGCAGACATGAAGAAAAGGATGCTAAAGAATCAGAAGAATCAGCATCGGCAGCATGACCGACATCGGTCAGATGCAGTGTAGAAGGCAACTGGCGATGGCAGCTAGTCGGCCGACGTCGGTAGCACCAGGCAAGTAGGGACCGGCGTCGGTCGCCTGTGTGTTCCAGAACTGCTATTGACGAACAGTCAGTTAAGTGAAGCAAGTGTTTACATGTCAAATGACTAATTATAGTCACGAGATGCGTGTCTAATTATTGTAGTTAGATTTCTATTTTTGTAACCATGGGATTCTATTTAAAGACCCATGAGGCATGTATTGTAATTATCAAGAAGGCAAGTAAAAGCATTGAAGCAAGCAAGGTCAAGGAGATCTACAGGTGTAAGGTCAAGGAGATCAGCTGAAGCATTCAAGGAGGGATAATAACTCAGGCTATAGAGTTGTTGTGTTGAGCAAGAGAGAGAGGGAAGAAGGTCTTGAGGTGTGGCAAGCCTTTGAGGTGGAGGAAGAAGTGGCATCTTCCTTATTGTATTTTCTTCTAGTAATATCTAATACAATAGTGTGTATTGTCTCTCAAATTCTTTTATGTCTCAAGTTTCTAGTTACTTTATCATTCTGGTATAATTCCGTGTTTAATTGCTTATAAGAAAGTAATCAATTGTGCTTCCGTTGGATAAGGGGTTCCTAACAGTTGGTATGAGAGCTACAGTTTGCAGGAAGTAGGGTATTGTTTTTGATTACAGGTCATTCACAGAGTTTTCTGATTGAGTGGGAGTTCAGCAATGGCAGAATAAAGTAAGCTACGAATGGATAAGTTTAATGGCAAGAATTATCAACACTGGAGGATACAGATTGAGGATTATCTGTATCAAAAGGATCTGTACTTACCGTTGGGTGGGGTTGCATGCAAGCCCACATATATGAAGGATGAAGAATGGAGTCTTCTTGATCGGAAGGCTCTCGGTTCCATAAGGTTGAGCTTTGCATCATCTGTGATTTCCAGCTTATCACAGTGCAAGACAACAGAAGAGTTGATAAAGTCCTTGGCGAATTTATACGAAAAGCCCTCGGCTTCTAATAAGGTATATCTTATGAAGCAACTATTTACTTTGCAAATGCAGGAAGGCGGATCGGTTCATACTCATCTCAGTGATTTCCATGGTTTGGTAAACCAGTTAGCTTCAGTCAATATTGTTTTTGATGATGAGGTAAAGGCTCTCTTGATTTTATGTTCTTTGCCTGAAAGTTGGGATAGTTTGGTTATGGCAGTAAGTAATTCTGCATCTGCTTCTAAAATATTAAAAGTTGATGATGTTGTGAGTGTGATCTTGAATGAGGAAATACGAAGGAGAAGCACAGGTTAATCATTAGGTAATGCTCTAAGTGCAGAAAGCAGGGGAAGGCAAAGGGAGAAGGTTGAGCAAGGGAAATCAAGGTCGAGAAGGATATCTGAGTCTAAAGGTGTTACCTGCTGGTTTTGTGGAAAGAAAGGACATACAAAGAAGGAGTGTTGGTTGAGAGATAAAGAGAATCAACATGCAGGTATTGAAGAGGCAAATGATGCAAATATTGTGGTACAAGATGCTCTCATACTTTCTTTGGATAGTCAGGTAGGATCATGGATTTTAGATTCTGGTTCATCTTTTCATGCATCCCCAAACAGAGATTTGTTCCATGAGTATGAACAGGGAGACTTTGGAGTGCTTTATTTAGGGGATGGTACGCCTTGTCAGATAGTTGGCAAAGGGAAAGTGCAGCTGAGATTGCAGATTGACAACACATGGGTGTTGAAAGAGGTCATGCATGTCCCAATTTTGAAGCAGAGTTTGATTTCTATAGGAAGTTTGGGTGATGAGGGATGCACAATAACCCTCACAGTGGATTCTTGGAAGGTTACCAAGGGTGCACTTGTTCTAGCAAGAGGTAAGAAAGTAGATACTCTTTATCTGTCTACTTGTATTGCTGATTCTACTTTTGGTTTATCTACTTCAGCTGTAGATTCGAAGATGTGGCTTAATAGGCTTGGTCACATGAATAAGAAGGGAATGGACGTTCTTGATTCAAAAGGTATGTGTTCAGATTCAGAAAACATAGATAGAGTTCATTGCAGAAAAAGGAAATTTGATGCTTTTGACAGGAACAAAGAAGCCTTGGTGTTTATGGAGGAGATGAAGGACAAAGATCAGTCACAGGGGCTGAATAAATCTGAGCAAGGCAGTATGGACAGAAGTTTGATCCAAGATGAGCTTGCGGATGAAAAATTCATCACTTGCAGAAAAACACAGGTACCGACGTCGATGCTCCCATGGCACCGACGTCAGCCAGACTAAAACTGACATCGATCATGTGCAGACCAGTAAGGTCGGTAAGTCAGGCAGGAGAAGTCTGACGTCGGTCATTAGGACCGACGTTGGCATGGGGGGGACACCGGCGTCAGCCAGGGAAATGACGTCGACAGTTAGGGTCAGTTCAGGGAACCGACATCGGTCGGGAGCAGACTGGGAGATGGCTGAGATTGGTCACTGGAACGGATGATGGGTGGACAGCTAGCTGTCAATGAGTCTCAAACACCCATATAGAGGTCAAAAATGGTAAGTGAACCTCATATTCATTGTTCACCTTCTTTATATTGCTTACTAATAGTCAAGAACTAGGAAGATGGAAGAAGCAATGCAAGTAGAATCTAGAAACAGTGGGAGCTTGGCATGGATGAGGAGTGTGAGTCCTTGGAGAAGAACCAAATAGGTATTTTTTAGTAGAGTTGTCAGCTGGAAGGAAGCACTAGATAGAGGGATGGATTCCCATATTAGAGAAGAGAGTGAATGGACACATGAGACAGAAGGCTATGGTATATGGTCTTGATTAGGCTGCAAACAATGGAGGTTTGACCATTGTATTTTATCTTTACCAAGTTGGATAATATTAGCTACATTATCCTATTACTGTATTGTGTTACTTGTTTCAGGGTTTCATATATAGGGAGTTTTCTGAGCTAAGGGTAGAGTTGGTTCAGAAGTATGTCATGAAGAATTTGGGAGCAGCAAAATTCTTGTGGCATAAGTGACAGGTATAGCATCACAGGTTTGCATGGTAGTTGCTCTTCAATAGTGACTTTGAAGAGGGATATAGAGCCAAGAGAACAAAATAGATGGTGTGTAGGTACAGGTACAGTAGCAGTTGTTTATCTCCAAGTGGGAGACTGTTAGGGTGTGGAGCTAAAAGCTTCAACTGTTTGCAGACACGAAGAAGAGGATGCTAAAGAATTAGAAGAATCGGCGTCAGCAGCATGACCGACGTCGGTCAGATGCAGTGCAGAAGGCAACCGGCGATGGCAGCTAGTCGGCCGACGTTGGCAGCACCAAGCAAGTAGGGACCAGTGTCAGTCGCCTGTGTGTTCCAAAATTGCTATTGACGAACAGTCAGTTAAGTGAAGCGAGTGTTTGCATGTCGAATGACTAATTATAGTCACCAGCTACGTGTCTAATTATTGTAGTTAGATTTTTATTTTTGTAACCATGGGATTCTATTTAAAGACCCATGAGGCATGTATTGTAATTATCAAAAAGGCAAGTAAAAGCATTGAAGCAAGCAAGGTCAAGGAGATCTACAGGTGTAAGGTCAAGGAGATCAGCTGAAGCATTCAAGGAGGGATAATAACTCAGGCTATAGAGTTGTTGTGTTGAGCAAGAGAGAGAGGGAAGAAGGTCTTGAGGTGTGGCAAGCCTTTGAGGTGGAGGAAGAAGTGGCATCTTCCTTATTGTATTTTCTTCTAGTAATATCTAATACAAGAGTGTGTATTATCTCTCAAATTCTTTGTTGTCTCAAGTTTCTAGTTACTTTATCATTCTGGTATAATTTCGTGTTTAATTGCTTATAAGAAAGTAATCAATTGTGCTTCCGTTGGATAAGGGGTTTCTAACACATATGTAATGCTCTACTTGCACTCACATTTTTACCCTAAGGCATATTTGAGATAATTAGTGAATTATAACCTTATATTGGAGGTCTTATCTTTTGGTGTCATTAAATCTCAATAGGGGAGACCATTAGGATTTCCTAACTAAGTGTGTGTGTGTGTGTGTGTGTGTGTGTGATTTATAATCCTAGACTTTTTATTTTATTTTATTTATGTGTGTGTGTATGTTTATGTGTTTATTACATTGTGTAATTATGTGTGTGTATACTTGTTTAGGATCTTTCCTATAAAAAATAAGTTGGTGTACATAAGATTGTTTAGACTTAGCATTAATCAAGATTTAAGTTACATAGACCCAAATTTGGTTCAACATTGCACGTTAACCACTTTAAAACTGTCTAATCCATAATTTAGTTTATTTTTTACCCATTTACAACCATTTTATTTTATTCCATCTTTACAACCATAGTTACAACCATTTACCTTTATTGAGGTCTAGTGAGAGCTATATCCTTAAGTCATACGCTTAGGATTTCAAACCCTTTCCTCTTAACGTTCAATCTATAGTTTAACCTATGTTAGATCTATAAATAACATTAGTCCTTAATTTATTTCTCAAGTATGAACAATCTCCATTTGATTGACCTTATTCAAGTCCTAATCTATTGAGAGAAGAAATATAGTTGTAGACTTGTCATTCTAACATGTGTATACATTCTAGTGAATGTGACGTGAAATTTATCACTCATTTGGTTTAAATAGTTTCATTTTTTTCCTTTTAAATTCTTATCAACATATTCCAAATCATCATTTATCTTTCATTCAAATTATATTGGCTAGCCCAATACCATTTGGTAATTTTATCTAATTATGTCAGACAACTTAGTACAATTTAGTAGTTTTATCTAAATGTATCGATCAACCTAGTATAGTTCATTAGTTTTATCTAAATGTATCACCTATCCCAGTATAATTTAATAATTTTATCTAAATTTATCGACCAACCTAGTAAAATTAAATAATTTTATTTAATTGTATCTACCAACCGACTACAATTTATTAATTTTATCTAGATTAGTCAGCTCAATGCCATTTTTTAATTTTCCCTAAACTTCTTGCATGTATCAAAATTTCAATTCCATTCACCATGAAATATTTAACCAAATCCATTTTTGCATGTTGTTCTTTTCTTAATTTTATGAACACCATTAAATACAATTCCTCATATTCCAATTATGTTACATCTTTTCTCATGCCTGAGGATCCTAACAATGATATTCCCACTTATGAAGAATATTATAGTGGGACTGAAGATTATCAATATGTCATCCCATTTATGATGATACCTATGAGGATCATAATTACATCACTCTTTATACTCCTAATATTGAAAAATATCACCATGATGATCTTACTCTCTATAACCTCCATGATCCTTAATGATGACACTTAGAGTGGGACTAAATATTATCAGTAAGGTCTCACAATTTTTGACGATCCTAATGATCTTACCTTTACCACTTATCACATGATTGAACTCAATACCATAATTTTCCTATATATGATTATGATTATGACATAGGTAGATACTTTAGCATGATAACATGTGTTCCCACTGATGACATTGATGACATGGATGAAAACCAATCTTTTTATTTTCAAATATTTAACAATCCCCATTACAAATTAATAAATGATGAGCATAGTTTCATTTATGTCTTCCCACCTTAAACCCCTACCTTGAAAGGCCTTATTAAGATATGTCATAAAACCTCAACTCAAATGCAACCAAATTTTCTCAACTCATCAACTTATAAATAAAACCTAATTCAAATGACTAAAACAATACATGTTATAGATTATTATGATCCTCAAGCATATATGAATATTTATGGATATCCTAATTTAGCTATAGTCATTTCAAATATACCCATATCACTATTTTAATCACATCCTTATATCAACCAATCAAATATATTTGAATTGCAACTGATTTCACCCAATGGCTAGTAACCATTATAGATAAATTGTATGGTTCTATTTCCATCATTAAAATATATCAGCAAAGTCACTACAATTAATTTAGTCTTATTTCATGAGAATGTATTGCCCATATTGATATAGTTCAATGTAGTCATGTTTCACCAAAATGTATGACACACAGTAGCATCTTGCTAACCCACAACTATTCCCAAAACTATAAACTTATAAATATTCTTGGGCAAGTGGATCACCAGGATTTTGGCAAGTTTCATGATCCTACTCACTTGAAGACTGTCTAATCAAAGTTCTAGTGTATGATTTTTTTGGGCAAGTGAATTATCGACTTGATTTTAGGTGGCACTACTTGAAAGTGATGTCAATATATCTTTTTAGCCACATTCCCCTAGGGAAGTGAAGTAATAGGATTTTTCCACTTGGCATCATCTCACTCACCTAGATCCTTCACAGTAAGGATAAATGGTATGACACCTCCATGGGGAATATAATTAATATGATCTTACTAAGTGTCATAATCGTGATACCCTAAGATCGATAGGGAGCAAAGGGCATTAAATAAAGATCCCAAGAATCGGTGGAACAATAGAAGTCTACCACATGTCCCCCAAAAGACATGAGGGCCAAATAATAGAAAATTAATACTTTCATTAGAAGTGGAAAAGTGACAAATGTCATGGAGAGGTGATAAATAACTCAAGAAAAAAAAGAAAAATACACCTGACAATAGAAATCATAGAAAGTGTCACTTCATAAGCCAAAATTCAAATATGAAAAAAGTAGAGAAGAAAGGGAGCCAAATCCATTAAAGCCATTAATCTTCATGAATTGACCAACTAAATGCATTCAATTCAGTAGAACTAGTGAATCTAAAGGTAATATATGTGATTGACAAAGTTGATTACAATTACATTTCCCTCAAGCAAACAATAGCAAACATTAATTTGAGCTCTATGATGACCAAGTGATCCTATAGTTTTCAAAGATCCAAATCTCCTTGAGTGCATAAAAATGGTTTCCCCATTACATCTTTCACATTCTCCATTTTAGGTTTTACATAGTACACAAACATAAGGTTATATGAAGTCACTCTCAATTGTGACTTCAATCACTACTCTTTTATATGGGATGAGGTCGATGTAGAAAAACCTTACACTCCTAGGTATAAACTCCCAACATTAATGTAGAGATAAAAATATGACCTATTATCCATCAAATTAGAGGGTTACCATGATGTTGTGGCTAAGCCTAAGTTATTGCCCTGCATTGACCTAATGTTTGATTTATTTATGAATGACCAATTTTTTGGTAAAATTCTACACTTCTGCCAACATACCACACAAGTAAAATACATTAGTGTGCATGCATTTGAGAAATAATATAGGCTCCCCTTTGAGATGGAATATAATTAGGCCCTACTGAATTCATAGATTTAAGTAAATAATATGGATAGTAAGTTGCAAGAGTGGGCGCACAACCCAAGCACCTTTACATTCAAAGGCCTTATTTATGTTATCTCCATTACCATATTTAAGTATAGAATTAGGATTATTGTAGCCTTATTAAATGGAATTTATGGTTTCCATAGTATCACTTATGTTAATGAGAAATTTATTCACATGTTAGACACCATCCTCACTTCTACCAAAATAATTAGTATAGGAGAGATTATTAGTGCCAATGTGATCAACCAAGTCTACAATTCAATACATACAATAAATGGCAACTTCTATATCATATCCTATTTAGTGGATGCCATAAATGGGGCCATTAACTAAACTTTTGAGGATCCATGGGATCTATCAACTTAGTATCCTAAGAACCACATTTACGATGAGTTAAAAATGCTCCATATACATAGGTTCAGAAAGAATATGACTAGACTAACTTAAACCTTCTACCCAATGGTATATCAAGCCATTTATGGAAAGGACATGCTCAGATTATTTTACCAAATTAGGAGAACCATTGGGTAAAATGGGGACTATTGGATCTATCCAGATCACACTATCATTGTGACAAAGAGTACTAGGGCTTTCCCTATGTATCTACCTCAACTAGTCCTAAATAAGGTTGTAGAACAAGATTTTATAGCCTAATTGGTATATTTCATAGATGTTCCATTGAAAGGTGCCAAGAAATAAATTTATCATCCACCTCATATTAGAATTAACAAGATCTAATATACCAAGTGGTAACATTTATATCATGTGGGTAAAATCAAAGTGCACTATCAAATGGGCACCTTACAGGTAGTGGGATCTTAGGAACAAGGCCAGATAATACCTAAATAGAGTAAGGGGAAAAGTGAATATTGATTATGTCCATGTATATTATCCACATGATGAAGTATTTATAAATGCTTTTAATGATATATAATTCCATCTTAGAATGAATGTAGTGAGTATGTATATGGCAGTAGCTAGTCACATACAATATAATTTGTAAACTACTAAAGAAGAAGTAAGATGATTGAAAAGGAGTATTGGGTTTCAAAACCTACTCAAATATCCCTCCCAAGCCAAAATCACAAGGGAAAGAACATGTTGGTCCATTTGGACATGTGATTATGGGAGAGAAAAATGGAATTTACCAATGGTCTCATCAACGACCAACCCAAGTGGTCACCATTGCAATAACCACTCCTCATGAGACTACTGCTACTACATATATTTACACAAGTATAGCTCAATCAAATGGATTATTTTCTATGTTGAAATTTCTTCCCCTCACAACCACACAACAAGTGAGTCTCCCATATTTCCTTCCTCCTATTACTAGTTCCACTCCACGTTCATCCCTATTTATAACCATTGCATCACCATATCCATAAATATTTCCATCTCCTAGAATAGTGTCCACTCCTCGAGATTCACCTCTAGTAGTTATGTATGCTCTCACGTCATCTCCACCTTTCATCTATTATATTAATGTACCACTACCTCACCTCTTCTAGCATAGACTTATACTACCACCAAAACCCCTCTTGTATGAAATATGAAGCCAAAAACTCCTTCAATCTCACTTAGGTACACTAAAAAAAGGAGGCATCTAAGGAGAATTCAGAGGAGGAAGTGAATAAAATAAAAGTTTCAAGAGGGGTGGAGTGCCTATATGTGTTAGATAATGATGAAGAATAAAATAAGTGGTTCATAGAACATTAATGAAAGGATGATACAGAAACACCATTGTCTAAATGCATTAGTGATACCATATAAATTGAATCCAAATATGAATGTTTTTAGGAAGAAGAGGCTCATTCAAGTGAAACTGTTATTTTGAATATCAGTTCAATTTTAATTAAATTACTTCCTGATCCAAATGGAGACACTAGAGATGAATCAAAGTCAAGACCCCTAAATTCAACATAGGGTAAATCATTAAATGTTTTTATAACCTCTTCATCCCAAAGAATAATAATTATATCTACAGCAATATTTCCCCTAGTTACTACTTCACAAGGTGTAAGTACACAAGCTCCTCATCCATTTCTTACTGCTACAACTACTATTATTTTATCTATCACCGTATCACCTATCCCTTATTCTTTGTATTCTTTTGGTCAAGTAAATATGGATCATATTGCGGATCCCCCTAGACAACCTTAAAAGATCCCTAATATTACCCTCAATACTATAGGGGTTGTTTATAAATTAGTAACTAATTATTTTTAAAAATATATCAAAACCCCATCCACATTCTTTGCTTCCACAATCCCTCAAGTCTATTGGCCCAATAAATGGGTGCATTTTGAAAATTTGGTCTCAACCACTATTTTTTCTTATACAACTTCTCTCTCCCATCCATACACTCAATTAGGTCTACCAATTGTTTATGCATCCCAAACACAATGTACTTCAGTTACACTATAGAAGGGGTTTGAAAATGGGAAGATGATAATTGACACAGTGGCACCCAAGAAGGTCACTAGTTGAAGGAGAAAAGTACCTCTTTCCATAACTGGTAACATCTTATACCAAGCCTATTCACCCCCTAATGAAGTATCAATCCTCCACTCTTATATAATAAGTAGAGGTTACAGAATAACTAATTACCTTAAATTTCCCTAAATAAATTCAGAGAATGTAACAAGTATAAGAGGTCAAGCAAGATCTAGTTATTATTGAACATATAGTAGTCAAGTTTTGTTTCAATAGACAAAATAATACTATGTGAAAAGGAAAAATATAATGGACAAGGGGTAGAAGGTATAATTGAAACAAAGTGAGGATGTGTTATCTTTTACCAAGAGAATAAAAAAGCACTCATCCTATGTAATCAATTATAGAGAAGATCAATATAATTTTATGCACTCTATAGGGGGAGTAATAAATGAAATGTTTAATGGAAATGGTTAGGATACTCAGGCACTACAAGAAAGGAATACTATACAATTACCAAGGGACATCATAGATAATGTACAAGGAGCAGCTCAAAAGCTATATGATGTCATCTAGTTAATAAGAAGTACATGAGTGGAATCACAACCAAAATAGGGATATGTATATCACCTTTTTGATAAGATGAATAAAATAAAAATCTAGATTCACTTCTTAAGTTAGGCAACTAGAAATAAGGCCTATGACTACTTAAATTTGATAACTACACCAGACACTACCTAGGCCCAAAATTACCTAGTTATGAGGAGGGATGCTTTAGTTTCATGGCAACAAGAATGCAAACTTTAGTGATGCAACTCATCAATTATGAAAATTAGGCCATTACAATTTTTGGAGATATGAGAATCAATGGTGTAATTAACTAATAGGGAAAATTGGTCCTTGGGGCCATTTTTGAAGACATTGTTTGGATTGGAAAAAAAAATTTCAAGGTAGAGGTTGAAGGCATGGTGTAAAAAACCAATGATGTTGTGTTACAATTGATAAAGTTTGCCAGAAGTCAGGTTCTTAACATAAAGACTCTTTATGTATAACTTGGGGATATGCTAAAAATACATAAGAAGTTGATGGATAAACTCCCCTAGCTTTTCAAAAGACCTCTATTATATTTTGAGGAAATTGAAATTAATTTTTAGGTAAGTCATACTCCATAATTACATATTAGGGCCAACAAGTAGGCATATCCTTGTTAATACCTCCATTAACCACTTTATTTGCAACCACTTATTTAATAATAGGACCAACTACAATTACAAATTTAATTACAAATACAACTCCTATAATGGTTATGAACATGTGTCATATTCTATAATAAGTGCCTCATAGGTAGCTTATCTCAAAGGCTACATACATTAATTGTAAATGTAATTTTATTATAATGATTTTTTCTTCTATGAGTAGTTTCTTATATTGTAAACATAAATGTAATGCACGGTTATTGGCACATGATCCATTCTAATAGGGTGTAACTTCAGACATTGTTTGAGAGATGAGGCATCCCTATCCAAAGCCTTTATATACGTGTAACCTCCTCACTCTAAAGAGAGGAGAATTTTGATATTAAATACATATAATAATTCATTTGGGTTGTTCTTCAAGTGTGTGTTTTATTATTATCTCTTATGTTTCTATATTTCATTGATTATGTAGTTCAATATAGCTGGTGGTTTAGTTATTTTATATGTGTTATACTAATTTCATATATCCTGTGGTTAATTAGTAAAATTTTATCAATCAAGAATATGTAATATCAATTTTAGGCTGAAGAATCTTGGTAATCATTCATGAAATAGGTTTGATAGGCTAATCTTTGAATTTATGTATAAGTATCATTTTGATGTAACCTCCTATACTATGTAATAGCTAGTCAAAGGTGTTTCC
Source organism: Torreya grandis (assembly GCA_037957365.1). NCBI lineage: Eukaryota > Viridiplantae > Streptophyta > Pinopsida > Cupressales > Taxaceae > Torreya > Torreya grandis. The sequence goes on along the minus strand of JARHVA010001679.1, from coordinate 2,242,171 downwards.
TATTTATTAGATATAACCTCTTATTAAGAGTTGCAAAAAACCTTAATGTCAACAATATTTAGCCAATGACTTTGAGTTAATTGTGTTTTAACCCTTAGACTATTTCATCATGTTTTTAAGTTTTGTATACCAAAACAACAAGCTACAAACATTGGTGCTTGGCACTTTTCTTTATTATAGAACTAGTTTGAAAGAAACCATCATGTTTTGCCATAGATCTTCTTTATACCTCAATTTTATCTCTTTTTTTGTTGTTTATTTATGTCTTTCCCACCTTAGGTTAGGTTTATCATCAAACTTCACACCTAAATTAGATAGATAGGATTCCCATCCATATTTGAACCATGCAAGGTTAGTAACTATTTTACTCCTAACCATTCCACAAAAAGGTTATTATAAAACATAATACCCAAAAACTTGTGCCTTGGAGTAAATATTGATTCACTTATCCTAAAATTTCAGAGATTACCTCGTAAGGTTTCATGGTGTGCATAAAATACACATCAATACAATTCTTTCTATTTCTATAAGGAGGGCCTCTTTCATTGCTTAAACATAAATATCACTTGATTTTCATTAGATATATCCATAATATTGACAAGGTCTGCCTATGGAAATAGATTTATACATCAGCCCTTGTAAACCTATAGAAAGGTTAGGTCAAACAAAGGTGTCCTGAAATGATCCTGAGCTCAATCATATTCTTTGAAAAGGCACCCCTTCCATGTTTAATAGACCAACCCTGGTTAACTAGTTTTGCCTTCAACATTATAGGATATGTTCATGACCTCCCCAAAAATCTTAAGAGGTATCTCCCTACCTTTTTCCACTCAAAATTTAGGATTATTGAAGAGAATGTAAAGGCCTTCAAATCTACTTTAGGAATATTGAATGTAATTTGTGAGGATGTAGCTTGAATACTCTTCACTTTTATGTTGAAAGTGCATCTTATGATTGGTTTCTTAATGTTCTTGAATGCTCAATTATATATTTGGATGAGTGTCATACCACCTTTATAAAGAAGTTTGGCCAAGTTACTAGCCACAACATTATATACTAACACTTTTATAGCATGAAAAGGGATCCTAATGAACCTATTAGGGAATTTAATGCATGATTTTAGAAAATGTAGTCATGAAAACACTTCATTTAATCCAAATGATACATTATCCCTTGAAATGTACAAAAATGTTTTAGATCTTATAATTATAGTGTTTGTGCATAGATTATTTATTGTTGTTGATTTCACACATGCTTATGTCGAGGCTATAGAGGTTGAAAATAAAAGAAACCTCAATCTCAAGGTTTAGTAGGGAAAACTATTTATCGAACCTACCCAATGATAAATCCAATCCCAAATGCTACTTAGAATAGTGTGGCTCATAATCAGACCCAGGTCTATATGCTGTTACCTTTGTCTCACATTTTACCTAACTAGAGTTTGGGTTTATTGAATAATTCTATCCAAATACCCAATCCTCATAGAGTTCAAGCTTTATTTCAAGTCAATACTTCTACCACCAAAGGTGTTACCACTAATTATAATAAGGTTGAATTAGACACCATTCAAAGGATGGTAAAAAAATTATGTAAAGAATTCTTGATTATGCAGAAGTGTATGGGAAACACTAGTGGCCAGAACATAAATCAGAGCTTTAGTTACCAAAGTTATAATAGGCTCATCAATAGGTCTAGAAAGAATATTGAGTAGTTACCTAACAATATGCCTAAGATAAACATCTTAGAGGCACCATTGCTTAATTGGTGTAGGGTTCATAGCACAATCCAACATGGATAACTAGATTGGATATAATTATGTATAATGTTTGAAATCTTTGAAAAGGAAATGGATGGTAAATAAAATTTGATAAATCTTCCTAAACCATCTTATTATAGTACTTTTGGTCATTCTATAATGACAATGGTCTTTGAGAGATACAAATTTCCATTCTTTATGGAATATGGGAATGAGCTTGAGGATAAAACAGATGAGATCCATGTATTCAAATAATTTTAGAGGAGTAACTATAATTTGAGTAAAAATATGCCTATCACTAATTATATGCCTCTAAACAACACCACCACCAATATTCCATACCTTAGAGGCAAAAGTAATATGCCTCCTCCAAAGGAGAAATATCAATTATAGACCATAAAATCATAAATCAAAGGAGGTTACAGCATCATGGAGGACATGAATAAGATAAAATCCAATATCACTTTATATGAGTTAGCTCAAATCACTAAGTAAAGATAATTTTTACTTAAAGCCTTATCTGGAAGGTCCTCTATAGTGGACAAGTAAAAGGCTACACATATAAATGAAATGGTATAAAAAGACAAACCTCAAGTCCCACCTTTCTTATTTATATTGAAAATTTTTGGTAAGAATGTTCATAATTATTTGGTAGACTCAATAACTTAAACCAATTTGATGCCAAAAACCTTTTGTAATAAATGGGGTTTTACCCTAGATAACTCAAAAAGTTTAGTGTTACAACTAGACAAGTCCTTAATACCTCATGTTAGGGATTATTGAACTACACATATAACTAGCTCCTCTAAACCATGTGTGCATCAGTATATAGACATCCTAATGGTTGAAATTCTAGATGCTTATGGTCTACTTCTTAATAGGGATTGGTTAAAGACATTAAATGGATACATGGTCATTACTTTTTCACACATGTGACTACCATGGAAGGGATTATCCAATCAGATCAAAGTTAAAAAAGATCCAAAGATGAATTACTTGACCACTTAGTAAAATTATAAGAATGAAAAGGTTACTTTTGTATCCTCACATGCTGGTGTCTATACATTCATAATAGTGCATGGGACTCATAGATGAGATTTTGAAGGTCCTTCATAGTTGTGGACTGTACATTTTGATGGCACCTAGTCCAAACAATGTTCTACTATTGTTGGTTGAATCTAACCAATCCAGATGGAAATCAATATTTTGACGTGTATAAGTTACAATTCCCTTGCACTAATAACTAAGCTGAATATGAAGCATTTATCCTAGGGTTATAGTTTACAATAAAGCATGATGTTAAGCACCTATAAATATTTGGTTATTCAAAGCTAGTGGTTAGATATATAAAAAGTAAATATCAATGCAAGTTGGGATATCTAAGGTAATATAAGCAAAGATATTTAGACCTAATTGACTTCTTTTAAGCCTTCAACATCAGATTTGTTGCAAGAGAATAAAATCAAATAATATATTCACTCGTATCCTTAGTTGCCAACTTAGCACCACTTTAGGAGTCTAAGATGAAGAAATATTCTATGGAATTGGTGCCTTTTCCTTTATTCCCTTACAATTTAGAGAATTTATAGGTCTTTGAAGATTATCAGCAAATCATCTAATTCATAAATAATTTTAGATCTTTTGAAGACCAAATAATAGATCAGAAGGACTTTGGACATATAAATGTAGAAGACCTTGGGTATGATGGTATTCTATAGTTCAAAGAAAATATAATTCCATGGGGATGGTGTCTTTAGAGAGAATATTTGGCATAGATCCATAAGTTGAAACTAAAAAACAAACAAATAAAAATTAGTCTGATTTTGTCAAAGAGAATTTGGGAACTAAAAAATGCCTTTAGTATGTCAATATTGGTCTATCTTGCATTTAAAATGAGAAAGAAAAGTTGAAAGGTCTATTGATAGAATACAAAGATGTAATTTCTTGGACTTATGGAGACTTGAATACTTTTAATCCTAGGGTAATTAACCATACCATTCCTTTGAATCAAAGGATCAAGCCCTTTAGACAATGCCAAAGACCATTAAATCCCATTTTAGAGACTCTCATCCAAACTGAATTCCATAAGTTTTTGGATTCCAAGATCACATTCTCCATTAGACATTATAATTTAAGTGGCTAACTTGGCACCAATTATGAATAAGAATAGTGAAACTAGGCTATGTGTAAACTTTGGGAACATGAATACATCCTCAAAGATGGAAAATTATCCTCTACCCTCCTTATATGAGGTAATCCAAATCATTAGTGGGTCTAAGATGATTTCATCCTTGGACAATTTCTTAGGATATAACCAAGTTTTGGTGAAAGTAGAAGATCTAATGAAGACAATTTTCACTAACAAAAGGATTCCTCTTAGCCTTATAAAAGGATTCCTTTTAGCCTCATTAACATTGGGGAAACATTCCATTGAGCCATGTATTATGCATTCCAAGGACTTATTGTCAAGTGTGTGTGTGTGTGTGTGTGTGTGTGTGTGTGTGTGTGTGTGTGTGTGTGTGTGTGTGTGTGTGTGTGTGTGTGTGTGTATATATATATATATATATATATATATATATATATATATATATATATATATATATATATATATATATATATATATATATATATATATATATATATATATATATATATGACCTCATAGTATTCTAAAAGAATAGAGCAGCTCATGTAGATTAGCTATAGAGAGTGTCTGTCAGATGTAGGAGATATGGATCATCCCTAAACCCAAATAAGAATAACTTTAGAGTATCATAAGGTAATTTATTGGGGCATATCATCACTAGAGATGGGATTTATATTGATCCAGAATGAATTCAATCCATTTAAAAGATAATGCCTCTTAATAATAGAAAAGAGTTGAAGTCATTCTTTGGTAACATCAATTTTGTATAGAAATTCATTTCTAGATTTTTATAAATCCTCAATCCATTGAGTGCCATGATGAAGAGGTACACTAAAATAGAGTGGAAAACTAAAGCTAGGAATTCAATCCAAGATATCAAGACAACTATTATTCAAGCCCCAATGTTGAGTAGTCTTAATTTCAAAAAGGATTTATTTTTATATTCCTTTACATCAAAGCAAACTATAGTTGTAGTTATCAAAAAAAATTAAAAAATAATGAACATCCAATTTCTTTCATGAGTACTAACCTAAAGGATGTAGAATTTGAGTATTCAATGATAGACAAGCAGATCTATGTAGTAATCAAGTTTGTGAAAATTTTTAGGCACTACATACTGAGAAACAAGATGTATATTATCATCTAGACCCAATAATTAAGTTCATGCTCAGTTAGAATGAGCTAGGTGAAAAAAGATGAAAATGGATGGCAAAGCTACAAGTGTTTCATCTAAATATCAAACCATCATAGATGGTGAGAAGCCAGGGTCTAATCTAACTCATGACTAAAATAGATCCATGTATTCAGATTGAGCAAATCAAGGAAGTTCAAGTGGATATAAGTGAATTATATACTCAAATAATTCATTATTTAGTCACATGGGCATTCCCCCTAAACTGAACAAAGAACAAAATTGAGCTTTGAGGCACAACTCAACCCATTATAGATTAAAAAGGGAGTCCTTTATCTCAAAAATTATGGAGGCATCTACCTAAGGCATGTATAAAGATAATAAGATGTATAAATAGGTCCTTTAACCATGAAAATGCTTTGGTCGTGTATACTCAAATCATTCATAAGATAGAAGATATAACTTGAAATAAGCCTAAGTATATCTTTGGTTCATAATGTAAAAACACCAACATGCAAGTCTAGTCTTTAATAATAACTTTTGGCTACTATATAAAGTTGTAAGAGTGGGAACACAACCAAATAAATTTCATGGTCAAAGGACCTATTTCTACTATCCCCATTTTCATATTTAGGCTTTGAATTGGGATTACCATGACCTTGCCAAACCAAATTTATGGTTTCCCTAGTATCACTTACATCAATGAGGGTTGAATCTACCTATTGGAAACCATCCTCACTTATACCAAAATCATTTATATAAGAGCAATTATTAGTGCCAATTTGATAATCAAATTTATAAATTCAAAAAATATACCAGATGGAAACTTCTATATAATATTTGATCTAGTGGATGCCATAACTTAGACTAGTCACTCAAATTTTGAGGAACCATGGGAGGCATCGACTGAGTATCCTAATAATCATTTTTGTGATGATTTAAATGTGCTCCATATACATAGGTTTAGAAATAATATGACAATACTAAAATAAACCTTCTACCCAATGGTATATCAAGTAATTTATGACAAGGACATGCCTATACTATCTAATCAAATTAGAAGAACCATTGATAAGATCAGGGACTATTAGATCCACCCTAATCACACTATCATTATGATAAAAGGTAATAGGGATTTACCTATGTATGGAAATTTAATATTCATGTATTAGGTTATAATACAAATTATTGTGATGAAATTGGTAGATTCCATAGATTTTTCATGGAGAGCTTCCAAGCAAGGACTTTTTCATCCACTTCTTATTAGAATTGGTAGGATCCAATACACTAGGTGGGAAAATTACTAGCCTATGGGTAAAATTAGAGTTCACTATGATTTCAAATGGGCACATTATAGGTAGCAAGATCCTAGGAATAACTTCAAACAAAACCTGAATAGAGTTAGGGGAAAAGTTAATATTGACTATGACAATGTATCTTATCTACATTATGAAGTATTTATGAATGATTTGGATGATACATAATTCTATACTAAAATGACTAAAATGATTATGTCTATGGTAATATCTATAAACATACAATATAATCTAGAGACTACCAAACAATATGATAGGATGATTAAAAAGGAGTACGAGTAACAAAACTTGCTCAAGCATCCCTCCCACAGATAGAAGTAGAAAGGGAAGAACATGTTGGTCCATCAAGACAAGTAGTTATAGGAGAGGAAAAAGGAATTGGCGAAGGGACTCCTTAGTAGCTGACCATAGTGGTCACCATTAAAATAAACACTATTGTAATTGCTCCTCCTCAAACTGCCACTACTACACAGAGTTTAACAAGTGAATCTCAGTTAGGTCGATTATTTTCTATGTCATAACTTCCTCCCCTCAAATCCATGCAATATGTGAGTCTCCCATCTTTCCTTCTTCATGTTTTTAGTTTCAGTCCACATTCATCCCTAGTATAAGCCATTCAACCACCACCTCCATCATCATCTCCATCTATTAGACAAGTGTCCACTCCTCTAGATTCACCCCTAATAGTTATTGTTGCTCTCAACTCATGTCCACTTGTTGTTCCATCAAATTCATATACTACTAATTCACCTATTCCATCATATAATTCTAATCCCACCTAACCCCTATTGTATACAAGAAGAAGCTAAAAACTCCTTCAATATCACTCAAGATTACACCAACAAATAATACACTTGAGGAGAAGTCATTGGAAGAAGTGAATAAAATAAAAGGTTGTAGAAGGGCAGAGCCCCAATATGTTCTAGATAATGATGAAGAAGAAAATAAGTGGTTCATAGAAGAGGAGTGAGAGGATGAGACAAAAAATCATTATTTGAATGCATTAGTGAGACCATACAAAGTGATATTGTATATAAATCGATTCAGGAAGAATAGGCTCAGTTGGGTGATATGAAGATTTTGAAGATTGGTTCAGTTTCACCTAAACTACTTATAAACCTAAATGGATACACTAGGGATAAAGCAAAGTCAAGACCATAGACTTTAACACAAGGGAAATCATTTAATGTGAAACAATGATATCTATAACAATGGTTACACTAATTTCTATTTCACAAGGTGTAAGTAACAAGCTCCTCATCCCTTGCCTACTGCTATAATTACTCTTATTTTAGCTAGTACCATAGAACCTATCCCTCATTCTTTGTATTCTTTAGGATAAATAAATATGGCTCAAATTGTGGCTGCCCCAATCAATATTCAAAGAGGCCTACTACTACCATCATTACTAAAGGGATTGTTTATACATTAGTAATTTATTATTTACATTTTTTTCTCAATACCCCTACCATTTATTCATTCTTTGCTTCCATAATTTGTCAATCCTTTGGGCGCAATAAATGGGTGCATTTTGAAATTTTGGTCTCCCCCACTATTTTTGATTCCATATCTATCCCCTCCTATCCATCCACTCAATTAAGTCTACCAATTGGTCATTCAACCCAAATAGAGTATGATTCAATTACAATGCATAAGGGGTGTGAAAAGAGAAAGCTGATAATTGACACAATGTCACCCAAGTAGGTCATTGGTTAGATGAGAGTAATCCCCCCTTTCCTTAGTTGGTAACATACTCTCCCAAGCCTATACTTCCCATAGGTAAGTCTTAATCTTCCATTCTTATAGAACAAACAAAGGTTAGAGAACAACTAGTTTCCTTACACATACTTGAATAATTCAAAGAATGCAATAAGCAGAAGAGGATATGAAAGATCTGGTTATTGTTGAACATCTAGTAGTCAATTTTCATTTTGAGATAGAAATTAAGACCATAAGGAAAGTGAAAGAGAAAATTATAATGGTTGAGGGATAATGACAAAATTAGAACAAAGAGAGGATGTGTTCTCTTTGACTAAGAGAATAAAAAATCACCCCTCTGATGTAATCAATTATAGAGAGGACCCCTATAATTTTGTGGACTGAAAGGGGTGTAGTAAAGGAAATGTTTAAGTGTTATGATCAAGATATTTATGCACTACAAGAAAGGAATACCATATATCTATTGAGGGACAACATAGATAATATACAAGGAGTACTTCAAAAGTTACATGATGTCTTCTAGTTAATAAGAAGTGCAATTGGGGAATCATAGCCAAAATGAGGAGAGGCATTTCCCCTTGTTGATAAGATGAATAAAATTTAATGCCATCCCTATTTATAAAGCAAGACAATAAGAAATAAGGCCTATGACCAAGTTTGAATTTGATAACTACACCATATGCTCTATGGGATTAAAATTACATAGCTATTAAGAAGGATGATTTAGTTTCATGGCTTCAGGAGATATGAAATTTAGTGATGCATTTCATCTGTTATGAAAATTAGGCAATTATAATTTTAGGAGATATGAGAATCAATGGTGTAATTAACTAACATGGAGAATTGGTCCTTAGGGCCTTTTTTAAGACCTTCTTCAAACTCTATCAAATAGTTTCAAGGTAGAGGTTAAAGGCATTATGTATGAAACCAATGATGACATGTTATAATAGATAAATTTTACTAGAAGATGGATTCTTAGCACAAAGAATATTTATATATAACTTGGGGCTACACTAAAAATTAATAAGAAGTTGATGGATAAACTCCCCCAACTTTTCAAAATACCTCTGTTGGATCTTGAGGCAATTGTAATTGCTTTTCAATCAAGTCATACTTTATACTTATAGGTTTAGGTGAATAAATAAGTATCTTCTTCTAAAATTCCTCCACCAACCACTTCTTCAACAATAGGGCCCACTAAAACTACTACTTCAATTACAACTATAATGGCTACAATGATTACCAACACACAAGTGTAATCTTCTACAATAACCCCCTCATAGGGAGATTCTCTCAAAGGTTGTACACATTAGTTGTAACTATAATTTTTTTATAATGGTTTTTTATTTTATGAGTAGTTAGTTATATTATAATCATACATGTTACAGATGGTTCTTGGAGTGTGATCCATTCTAAGGCAATGTAAATTTAGACCTTACTTTAGAGATGAGGCATCCCCATCCCGAGCCTTTATATACATGTACCATCCTCATTCCAAAGAGGAGAATATATATATTCAATATAGATAATAAATCCTTCAAGTTATTCTACAAGTGCATGTTATATGATTGTCTCTTCCATTTCTATATTTTATTGATTATATGGTTCAATATAACTTGTAGTTTAGTTATTTGATGTATTGTAGCAGTTTAAGACAAACTAGGTTAATTATTAAAATTTTGTCGATCAAGAATATGCAATAACAGTTTTAGGTTGATGAATCTTGGTAATCATTCATGCAGTAATTTCTCTAAGATAATGTTTGGATTTGTGTATAGGTATCATGTTGATGCAATCTCCTAGACTATGCAATTTCCAGTTAAAGGTGGTTTTAATTTATTAGCTATAACCCTTATTAGGAGCTACAACAAAAAATTTAATATCAAAAATATTTACCCAATGAATTCAAGCTAATTGTGTTTTATGCCTTAGAATGTTTCACCATTTTTGTAAGTTATGTGTGCTAAAGAAACATGTTATAAACATAGGTTCTTGGTAATTGTCCTTATTTTGGAACCAATTTGAAAGAACCCATTCTCTTTGTTTATAAATACTATTTCTTCCTTACTCTTCTCTCTTTTTTTTAGTTTCTTTAATTCATACCGACCTTAGGTTAAGTCCATCACCAATCCACTCATCTTAATTAGATCTAGGATTCCCATCCATATTGGAACCATCCAAGGTTATAAATTATTTTACTCCCACCCATTCCACCAAAAGGTTATTATAAAACCCAATACCTAGAAACTCATGTCTTGGAGTGAATATTGATTCACTTATCCTAAGATGTTAGAGGTTACCTCATAATGTTCCTTAATGTGTATAAAACCCACATCAACACAATGATCTAAACATTACCTTGGATTCCACATTTCCTAATACCACATTGAAAACATTACTAGACCATTTGATATTGATGTTAACTCCAATCCACTTAAATCTTGCATATTGGGGAATATTTAAATGCATATCATTATTATAGGTATAATCACTAAGGAAGGGGGGGGGGGGTGAATCAGTGATCCTATATATTCTAATTTCAATCTTTATCTTTATAAACACTTAATCAATTACCACAAGCATTCATGAATCATACACATCATTCATAGCAATGAGAAAGAGAGACAATGTAAGATCAATCACATAATACATGACATACATGGGAAACCCTTTTGGGGGAAAAAACCCATTAGAACCTACAATTATAATACTATCTTATAATAGCAATATCCAATTTAGACCAACTCCAACTGATTAAGGAACTACAATCCCTATTTAGTGAGACTACAAACCCACAAGGTGCTACAACACTTATCTAGCTGAGCTACAACAACAACCATACTTTTAGCAAGTTTCACCTTACAAGGGGTTGTAACCACCTTAGAGGTTGTTATGGGCCATAAAAACATCTATGAACACATCCACTTTTAGATTTATGTCAACAACACTTGATGATGGACCTGTGCTTAACACACTTCACCTTCACTCACACTCAATTTATAAGAGCACTATTCTGACAATAGAATTATGACTTGCAGAACATATAAATAGTCCTCAATCTATTCTTCTCTTAAAATCATCCTTAGGGAACTCTACCCCTCCTTTTCTCCATAATCCACACACATAATCCTCTCTCAAATCTTTCCTAAATGTCTCATTTACTAGACTAGAAACCAACACATTTGGTTCACTATTTATAAAACAATCATGATTAACACCATCTTGGTTGGCCATTAGGCATGAATTAAACCTTAATGCATCTATCTCATTGATACATAGATCAAATCAATCTTTATAGGTTGGCCATATAATCTATGTGTCACCCTTAAGTAGCTACACCTTTTAATAAGGGCCTTGTAGCTCTTATAGGTCTCATGGAGACCTATTCACCCATTTATCACTTCATCTATAAAAAAAATAACACATGAAAACTTCAAAAAGCATGGGTCCACTACTTATCTCCCTTGTGACATCCTTAATTTATTCAATTCATGTTTTCTCATCTCTACATATGATCAAACTACTTAATCACAGACTTTATACATAGGAACACCATTACCAAACACATAGTCAACTTATTATGCATTGTTCATACTCAAGTTATATTGATCACACATATAAAATACTAATAGATTATCCTAATAGAGTCTAAAATACTCATAAATATCCAATTCTCCATGAAACCTTGAAACAACATCCATATAAGCTCAAACAATCTTTTTAAGTCACTTATAGTCCATGCACAAACACATAGTCAACTTTGAACCTTAATATATTTAATTATACACACTTTAAGATCTTCAAATCAATATTTATAAATGAACATTAGATTATTTTTCAGCTTTTCTTCTTACTTCATGAGTAAATTCATCTTCTATCAAAATATATAGCCCAAAGACCAGTTTTTCCCTTATTAATTTTAAATATTTAAATGACAATGGTAACAGTTACACTTTTGAAAACTTTTCTTGCTTCCCATGTCCTCATTTATCAAATTAATTATGCACCATTGATCTTATCTAAAATTTAATGTATATACACCAATTCTCAAATGTTAAACCTCATTAATCTTGCCCTCATCTCGTACAATCTTAAAACTTTGACTCAACGAGCATCATTGATCTCTATAGATCAGTCAGGTCATTATCATGTAGCTCCCACCATTTGATCAATTTGTAAAAATGCCAAATCATTTTTGGATCCTTATCCTATACCTTTTCTTATTTCTTAAACATCATTCACTTTTCCTTATCCCCTTGCATCTTGACATCTTAGAACACACACGCTCCATTAATCTTCTGTAAGATGCTCTATCTTTATCTTTGCTAAACAACTATCATATTGACCCATTTAAATCAACACACACCATTGGATCTAGAATTATGAACTCCCATGAGCCATTATATCTCCACTAGGTCTATATATTTAATATTATGAAAATTGACTAAGTATAGGGACCTTGCTTATCTACCTAAGTAGCTAGTTTTGAACCTTAATAACTTCTTTTATGCTTTGATGCATGATCTCAAATTTAGATCAGATGATATAATCACATAGGAGGATCCAACCATATGACACAATATTCCTAAAACCTTATCATTTTTGATATGTATCTCCATTAAAATGCCTTCTCAAAATCTTCTATCACAGAGTCAACTATGCTTAGAACTTTCTTATGAGGCGAACTCTACTCCTGCATAACTTTGTTCATGCTTCATCACAAGATCTCAAATTTAGTGAAAATAAACCAAGATCAAAATTGAACAAACCCATATGATCACCTCCACACATGCGAGATATTCAACCATTAATCTTCTTACTTGGGTCTTTTGACCACATTGCAAAATTGGCTAAGTATAAAAAATAATGTCAAATTTCCTGGGAGCCCAACTTTGCATTTTCATATCTTTTGTCATGCTTCAGTGCTTGACCTAAAAATTAGCATAAAATAATTAGGCACAAAAATAAATAAACCCATATGATCACCTTATCCTAAAACATTCACACATGTGAGATATTCCACCATCAAAACTCTTACTTGACTCTTCTTACCACATTGTAAATTTGGCTAAGTATGGGAAAACACTATCAAAATGCCTAGGAGCCCAAATTTGCACTTACGTATATTTTTGAAACACTTAGGTGGATGACTTGAGATCTAGATCATAACATATGGGGACTGATTTTATCACATCCATTTGACCAAATCCCCTTGAATCATTCACATGTGGCAATGGTGATGTCATCAAATTACCTACTCAAATTTTCTACCATTGGACCCAAAGTTTCTAGATGAAAAACTATGGATAACCAAATTAATTTAACTTATGCACACAAAAATTCAAAGCATATAAGTCATTTTAGGAACCATTTTCACATGATTAATACTCCATACTCATCCATGAAAAACTCTAACCATGTCAAACTCTGGAGATCAAGCAAGCCTACTTCAAGCATACTTTATCAAGCATATTACACACTTTGTCACTATCACATAGAATATGAAGGTTATTCATCCACTCACCAAGATACCTTCATGTCATCACCTTGACGTTACTAACAAATATCCAACAATATCTCCCTTTTTCATTGATGTCAAAAACCATCATATATAGCAATATATAGCTCACCTTCTCTCTCTTCAAGCACTCCCATAATATGAACTTTCTCCCCCTTTGACACAATGAAAAAGTGGGCACCAAGTTATCTTTAGGAATTTAAAATAATATCAAATAACAAAGTACCCTCTTATAAATATGATACAAACTCCCTCTTACCTTGATCCTACCTCTGTTTACCTTGGCAAACTCCTCTCATTCCATGCCAACACTCTTCTTCAACCAAGCAATGAAACCAATGAATAAGGAAAAAAACCCACATAAATCTGATGGAATACGTCAATAAATATTTAAGAGGGACTCCCCCTAATATCTCTGAGAAATTTCACCTTCTGATCATCTTCAAATCTCTATACACCATGAAGAATCAACACATAAGCTTAATATCCTTATCTCTCAAACCACCTCAAGGACCAACAATAGGAATTCATTCCACTAATAAAATAATAATCATGGTCTAAATTAACTTAATAATTCTCTTTGAAATAAACATACCTTACTTTTTTGGAAAAACTGAGCAAAAATCACTCTTCTTCAAACTAGGCCTATCTGGCCTCCTTGTAGCCCTACCTAGAACTTGTTGAGCCCAAAATTTTAAATAGACAAAAATTCAAGACATTAAACTCCATATATGAATCAATCTCATATTTCCCCTCAAGCACACCAAAATGCATCACCAAGATCATCCTCTACAACATACTTCCTTCATAAACCTACTAGCCAATTAACCCATAATATTGACTTAAACTTGAATAAATTAAGAAACACAAACCTTAAAAACTCTATTATTATTAATTTTATAACCCATTTGGTTCATTAAACATATTAAGAATCCTCAAACCTCAATTCAATAGGCATACCACTTTTCTAGTAAAGCCCAAAACCCTAGAATCTCAAAAATAAATAGGGTTAACAAACCTCCTTCTGGTCAACACACATCTTTGAAAATTATTACACACATAGAGACAGCCATCACACACTTATTCATACCAAAAAATCACCTGGATTACATCATAAATAAATTCATATACCTTTATGATCACCACACACTTCTTGACATTGCATCAAACTCATTATGCCATCTAAAACCACCCATTCTAATTCTGCACAATATCTCCTTCACAAAAATATGGAAGAGGCTCATGAACTTGTTTCTCCAAATTAACCAAATACATCTTATTATAATTGCCATATTTATCACACAAAATTTCTTCTCAACAATAAAGGAGTCTCTTAAGAAGCAAATATAGAGACCTCCTCTACACCACAATGCTCTACCATGGTGTGTAACCAGGGGTTGCCCATAACTCCTCATATTCCATCTCCTTCTTGGTCATCTAATACTTTTATTTATTATTCTTATTATTATTTGTCTTAATATAAACAACTTCCTCGTCCACTACAATATTAGCTTTTTCTTTTATGATTGGATTGATAATACATGGAGATAACATAATTCCTGACATACCTTTTCTTCTGAAAAATCCATCTTGCAGTTTAAAACTAAATCATTAGGCATAGATAATTAATTTTATTTGCATGATACATGATCAACAACACCAGGGAGTTAATTTGGATCCATATATTCCTCAAGACTAGCCTCAACTAACACCTTGGTCTTCTCTTTGAGCTTGGTCCCTTCGTTTTCAACATGAGAAGACAATGAGACCTCTTGGTATTCTTCAATTTTTGTAGGATTCTATACCATAGAAAATAGATTACTTGGAATTGCATTCTCATCATTACTCACACTTTTCACCTTTGTCTTCCATGTGTTAACATGCCTTCCTTCTTGTACTCTAGGAGCCTGATTAAACCCATTCTGACTTGTAGACCTTTACTTAAAGAACCTAGCAATGTGACATCTTTGTTCACAATTTTACTACACAAAAATCCTTGATGGAAATATAGTTTTTCTTACTATGTTTGGATAGAAAATTATACTATGTCCTTTATCATGAAAAATAAAACAACTTCCCCCTTTTGAACAGGACTCACCTTGTCTAATTTTATGTGGACAAAGATTTATAAAGAGTCACACATCAAGACAATTAAATCACTTAACTCTATTCATGCATTTTGACTGATGAATCCCATCATAGTTTTATGCAAACTCATTTCTAATATGTCTCTTGCATTCTCTACCCCTATGACCAAATTGATTACATGTGAAATAGTAACCATTTAAACTTTCATACTTAATGGCATTTGGCTATCTAATTTTATTACTCTTTACTCTACTAGCACCTTCATTCCTTGTTTGATGATTTGTCTTCATTCTACCAGCACCTTCAGCTCTTATCTATGATTTGTCTTCAAATTATGATTGTCTTGGTTTAAATTAGTCTTCATCTTATCTTGAGTAACATTCTTTTATTTTTATTCATATCTAAGACCAATTCTATCACTAGCATGCTTTTGACCACTCAAAATGTTGTCTAGATCACATGATCTTTTTTAAAATCTCACAAATGACTTCACTTTACTATATGTCTTCTCCAACTCATATCTCAATGACTCATTTTCAATTACATACCTTGAACATTCATCTTCTTTAGATTTTAGTCTTATAGATATGACTTCTAATTAACAACTGAGATGCTTGACCATCTCTTCATGATCCTTGGCATCTTCATCCATTATTGCCTCAAACACACTAAATTATTTATCATAATCCTTGAGTTTATATTTCATCTTCTTATTTATATTCTTTTCAATCTTCATTTCTTCAAGAGCATTCATTAGTACAGTCTCACAATCAACTTCATCATCATCTGAATCACTCCAAGTAGACACCTTATGATGTGAGCAAATTCCTTCCTCGGCCATGAATAGAACTTCATCTTGAGTAGGAACATCATCTTCATGATCATATTTTGAGTTACTATACTCACTCTCATCTGATGATCTACAATCTTCTTTAGTGTAGATACTCTTCTTGTTCTTGAAGGAATTCTTGTTTTTATACTTTCTAGATCATTTATTCCTATATGTCTTCTTCTCTTCATCTTGACCTTCACCATGATATTCATCATTATTATTCTCATTCTTATGAGGGTACTTTTGATCAAAATTTCCTATCTCTCCATAGTTAAAACATTTGAAGGGCAGTTTATCTTTATACTTCCCTAAGCCTGTGTTCAACTTAATAGAAATCAAAGTAATTAGTTCATCCTCATCAATATTAGATATGCCATCCTCTTTGGGTTTCTTACCTTGGAAATTATTCTTCGGCTTCACCTTTGTCTTAAAGGCAACTTCCTTCATTAGTATTATATCATCATTTAAGCTCATCTCATATGTAGTAAGGATACCATGAAATCGATCCATCTTCAACTAAGTAAGATCATGACTTTCTTCTATAGTAGATACTTTTGGATAAAACTTGAGAGATAAAAACATTAATACGTTTTGGAATATATTAGTCTCTTCAATATTCTCTCCAAGACCTCTGATGATGTTCATAGTCTCATCATCTCTTTATAAAAAGGATGCCACAAAATATTCTTCCTTCATCTTGAGACTTTCAAATTGCCTTCTATAAGTCTAGAACTTAACAAGCTTCACCTTTGAATATCCTTCATAAATGATCTACATTTTTACCATATATTTGTAGAAGACTTACAATGGATTATTTTTCTAAACTCAATCTCTGTAATCCCACAAGTGATGGTATTTATTGCCTTAGAATTATTCTCAAAAAGCTTCTTATTTACAGTACTAGATGGAGGAATAGTAGGAGCAACATAACTATCCAAAATAGATTAGCACACATTAATCCCTAGGGACATATTATATTTCCTCATCCTTGTACTAAAAAAACATAACTAGATCCATTGAACATTGGTTCTTGCTTAGTAGTCAAACCTCCTTGATGAATATGAATATTTTACCTTGGATCACCTTCAATCTGTCAAGCCTTTACCAAAGGACCTACTCTGATACCAATTGTTAGAGTTAAAATAATTGAGAGGGGTGTAAATCAGTGATCCCAAATATTTCAATTTCAATTTTGATTTTTTCAAACACTTAATCAGTTACCAAAAGCATTCATGAAGCATACACATCATTCATAGCAATGAGTAAGAGATATAATGCAAGATCAATCACATAACACATGATATATCTAGGAAACCATATTCAGAAAGAAAAACCACTAGAACCTAAAATTGGACTACTATCCTAGAATAATAAGATCTAATTTAGACCATATCTAATTGATCAAGTAACTATAATCCCTATTGAGTGAGACTACAATCCCATAAGGTGCTACAACATCTGTCTAGCTGAGCCACAACAACAACCAAACTTTTAACAATTTTCACCTTATAAGGAGGCTAAAACCACCTTATATTCTGAGTTTCCACAACAACATCTATGAACACATCCACCTTTGGACTAATGTCAACAACACCTGATGATGGACCTCTGCTTATCACACTTTACCTTCACTCACACTCAATCTATAAGAGCACTATTATAACAATTGAATTATGACCTATATGTCATAAAAATAATCCTTAATCTCTTATTATCTTCAACTCATCCTGAATGCACTCTATTCCTCCTTCACTCCACAATCCACATGCACAAGCCTCACTCAAATATGTTCCAAACCTCTCACTTACTAGACCAAAAACTAACACATTTAGTTCAGCTATTTATAGATAAATCATGATCAATACCATCTTGGTCAACAATTAGGCATGACATAACCCTTAAGGCATATATCTCATTGACACACATCTCAAAACAATATTCATAGGCAGCCATATCATTTATGGGTCACCCTTAAGTAGCTACACCTTTTAATAAGGCTTTTATAGCTCTTATAGGTCTCATGGAGACCTATTCACCCAATTATCACTTCATCAATAAAAAAATAAAATAAGACCAATTTCAAAATCATGGGCCACTCCTTGTCCCCTATGACATCCTCAAATGATCATAGTCATATTTACTTACCTCTGTGTATGATCAAACTATTCAAACAAAGACCTTATACATAGGAATACCATTACCAAACACATAGTCAATTCTTAAACATTATTCATACTCAATATAGATTTATAACACCTAAAAAATACTCACACATGATTATCATGGAGTCTACAATACTTAAAAATATCCAATTCACCATGAAACCTTGAAACAACATCCATAGAAGCTCAAACAATCTTCTCAGGTCACTTATAGTCTATGCACAAACACATAGTCAACTTTAAACATTAATATCTTTGATTATACACAATATAATCTCTTCAAATATATATTTACAAATGTACCTTAGAGTCTTATACCACTTTGTTTTTAACTACATGAGTAAATTCATCTTCTATCAAAAGATATGGCCCAAAGACGAATTTACACCACTTTTATCACATATCATGTCCTAAATAATTAGATCAATTATGAACCATTGATATTTTCCAAACTTTAATGTATAGGCACCAATTCTCAAACATTAAACCTTAGTCACCTTGACCTCATCTTGTGCAATCTTGAAACTTTGACTCAATGAGCTCCGTTGATCTCTACAGATCAGTCAACTCTTTATCATGTAGCTCATACCATTTAATCAATATGTATGAATTCCCACTCACCATTGGATCCTTATATTTTACCTTTTATTAGTCATTAAACATTGTGCACTTGTCATTATCCATTAAATCCTAACATCTTGGAACACACATGCTATGTTGATCTTCTGTAAGATGCTTAGTCTTTATCTTTGCTAAACAACTATCATATTAACCCATTTGACTCAACACGTACCATTAGATCTATAAGTACGAACTCTCATGAACTATTGTATCTCCACTAGGTATTTATCTTTAACATTATGAAAATTGACTAAGTATAGGGACATTGTTTATCTACCTAAGTAGCCATTTTTGAACCTCAATAACTTCTTCTGCACTTCAATGCATCATTTAAAATTTGGACCAGATGATCTCCTCACGTAGGAGAATACAACCATGTGACACACTATTCTTAAATCCTTATCATGTGCAAGATATATCACCATTAAAATTCCTTATCAAAATCTTTTGTCACATAACCAACTATGCTTAGAACCTGCTTATGAGGCCAACTTTACTCCTGCATAACATTTTCCACACTTCATCGTAAGATCTCAAATTTAGTACAAATAAACTAGGATCAAAAATAAATAAACACATATGATCACCTTCTCTTGAATCATTCAAATGTGTGAGATATTCCACCATCAAAATACTTACCTGGATCTTCTAGCCACATTTCAAAATTCGCTATGGGAAAATAATGTCAAACTCCCTAGGAGCCCAACATTGCATTTGCATATCTTTTGTTCTACTTTGGTGATTGAACTAAAAATTAGTTAAAATCAACTATGCATAAAAATAAACAAACCCATATGATCACCTTATCCTAAAATTTTCACATGTGTGAGTTATGCCACCATCAAAATTCTTACTTGGATCTTCTTTCCATATTGAAAATTTAGCTAAGTATTGGAAAACATTGTCAGAATGCCTAGGAACCCAAATTTGTAATTTCATATCTTTTTGATGAACTTAGGTGGATGATTTGAGATATAGTGCATAATAATTAGGGAATAATGTGATCTTAATAATATTACCAACTCCCCTTGACTCATTCACACATGGAAATGGTGATGTCATTAAACTTCCTACTCAAATTTTTTGCCACTAGAACCAAAGTGTCTAGATGAAAAACTATGGACAACTAGATGAATTCCACTTATGCACATAAGAATTAAAATAATATAAATCATCTTAGGAACCATTTTCACATGATTAATACTTAATATTCATCCTTTAATAACTCTAACCATGCCAAACTCTGAATATCAACCACGCCTACTTCAAAAATACTTTGTCAAGCATATTGCACACTTTGTCATTATCACATAGACTATCAAGGTTTTTCATCCATTCACTAGAACACCTTCATGGAATCACCATGGCATCACTAAAAAATCTCTAATAATCATCTTCTTATTACACATATTGGTGTACCTTGCATTACCCACACGTAAACACCCTAATTTGGTTAAGTGACCAAAAATACTATGTCTTTTATTTCTCTTTCACATAAAGGTCTTAGTGATGAATATTGTCCTTGTTCACATGGTCATTTTAAGTATTTTTATATTTCATATGTCTTATCTTTCCTATTTTTTTACCTCTAATAGTCCTAAGTCACCTCCTCCCATTGATAGGGGCCCCTAGACTATCCTTCCTTTTTTACATTTATTTTTAGGCTTCAGGACACTAGTGCCATTTTTATGATAATATCACCATGTGGTGCTAGTGTCTAATTATGAATCTAGTGTTAAATGGGAATTTTATCCCATGTTTGGGTTCTAATCATACCTTGATCCTTATCTTATGTTTTTTTATCCCTCTTTTATAATTTGTCCACTAGTGAACAAGGTATTATTTTTAAATCATAGTTCCTTCTATATAAAGAGCCTCACAAGGCACACTTACTATTTTGGCACATAATAACATAAAATTAATCAATAGTATAGTTAAATAATCTACATACTACTTAACATATCACACATATACATTACATTCTTGATCAAATAAAGGCCTAATTAAAGGTCATTCTAGCATACATTGTAAGTTGATTATGGACATTCCCTATGGGAGAACTACATGCGGTTTGAGACCCCTAATATTGGGTTTGATGTAGGTAGTGACCAAGATAATAGGGGTTCTAACCCATGAAATTATACCATCCCACAACCTACTTTTTTCCTTCCTTTTTTCATTTGATTCCAAAAAAAATTCATGTGTGTAGGTATTCATTAGGGTTTTGGAAGATAGTCAACTAAAATAGTGACACGGATGAGCTCCTGAATGATGCATAACCACCTAAAAGACTATTATAACCTCCTAAAGGTTCCCTAAACATTCTAAAAAATTATTATAGGAGGGACAATAATGCCATAATTAGACACTAGAACCACATGACACTATTGTCTTGATATTGATACTACTATCCTAGACCAGATTTCAACCACAATCACATAATGAAAGGTGTCTACATGTTTCCCTATCTTGTTTTATCCCCCTAATATACATAAATACCAATTTTATTATAGATAAGTGTTCCTTCTCACTATTATTTCTATTTTGGGAAATGTTTATAAAATCAATTATTTGTATTTTTCATTTTAGATTATTGTCATACTTGGCCATTTAACAACAAAGTATTTAAACCATATAAGTCCTAAAAGGTTAAAACACCACACTTTTCTTATTTTAACCTTTGTGATATCTTGTAATTCACATCCTTAACCTTTTTCATGCTTTAGGGGAATGTTTATATGCCCATCCTCATTATCTTGGATTCTTAATATCTCATCCTTACCATAAGGAAATGATCAAAAACCTTTCACATATTAAAAATAAACATATTCAGCTTCAATAAAATTTCACATGCTCTTATTTGATGTAGTTGTTAGCATATATGATGCTTGTTATTTTTTCTCATGTTCATTTTATTTCCTTAAAATATTTTATTTTACCATTTCTTCCTTTTTGATTATTTGGTATCTTATAATTGGCCTTTTTTTCCCTAATGGATCTCAGGTATCACCTTTAAGTTTTCCTTAAATTGTTTATTTCAATTTATAATTAGTGTTTATTTATCTATTTGATCATAGATATCACCTTCAAGATTTATTTATATCATTTATATAACTTTAAATTTGGCCTTAGTTTCCCTTACGATATTATATTTGGGGTTAATTTCACACATTTTAACTATTTTTCATTATGACTTAGTTTCTTTATGATCCTTTGGCCCTTTCTACGTATTCCCCCCCTTTTGGGATGTTTTATCCTATTAATGATTGTGATAGACCTATTGTAGGTTTGCATACCCTATCTAGTGACATAACCACCATGTTATTCATATTATATATCATTTTCATGCTTACGATTAGTTTATATATTCTATTGTGCTAACCTTTATTACAAATACTACTATGGCTTTCTTGTTGTAGCTTAGCATTAATTTTTTATACATATCTCCATGTTTATTTTACAAATAATCCTTAGTACCTATACTTGATATTTAGGTATTTTTTCATTATTACACCTCTTAGTTTTTTAATTTGTGAGTTGCATTATAACACTTGGGGAATACAATTAGACCTTCCTCACAAATGTCCATTCCCCCCTACACTCAACAATTATTTCTTTTGTGATTATTTGGGCTATTTTATACACCATTTGGGTATTTTTCTATCATTATTTTATTTCATATATTTATCCTACTTGTGCCTCTTGTTTTTTCAATTTTTGAGTTGTATGGTAACACATGGGGAATTAACTAGGCCCTTTTCACAAATGCCCATCATTTTTATACATATATTGATTTTGCTCCCAAATTTAGCTAGGTTTCTTCCTAGAAACATAAATAAATGGTTGAGAGTAGTGATTTTTATCATTTATAATTAGTGATATTAATTTTTGGTAAAATTAAAGAAGTCTATCTTCATGTCCTCATCCACAATTTACCTTTTATTATGATGTTGTTTCATAGTAAATTATCACTATACTATTTACCTTCACATATTTTTTGTAATAAGGGTAACCCAATCTTCATATGATCATTTCCATCATTTCATGCTATTCATTTACCTTTTAGGGCTCACCAAGGTTGCTTTCAAGATTGCACTCTTTTATAAAGTGTAATTTTAGGAGTTTTTAGGCACCATGGTATTTAGTTTCTCATCTTTAGTGGCCAAGTGTAAGTTTTCATGTGATAGTCATTTTTAACTCTCATAGTTGCTTTTTCCAAATTCATATGGAGGAGGAAAATAGAAAAATCCTAAATAAGTTAAAACTCATATCATAATAAAACACAATGTTAAAAGGAAAATTAAATCTTAAAAGTTAAATCACATCAAAAGACGTGATTTTTTAGCACCTCTTATTTATAGTCAAAGCTGAAAATCCATAGTTGGCCTCATGATAGAGATGAGGTCTATTTGGTTGAAGTAGGTCAGTAGACTATGGTAAAATGTCTCATTATATCATTCTATCTTATAAGATTCTAGTGCCACCTAATTTCTCACATAAGTACCCAATACTCAAAGTAGACTAATGGGTTTGTAAGGGGTCCTAAGGAGAAGGGAATGCATTGTGGGAGTATAGGTTCATTTTAACTTTTATTAATGCTAGCCTTCATGGTATCCTATATTTACTTCACTTATTATCTCATTTTTATGTTTTATAGGTATGGTTCTTTAAGGCCATCGATGTTGAAAACTCACAATCTTGCTAACGTGATTAGAGTGTCTTATTTCTAATAGAGATCATGTTTTCTCCTTGGTGACACCTTATTTTCTCTACCTCCTTTTGTACTGCTTGATAGACACATTTGATTATACAAATTTCCATATTCTTGATGTTAAATTATCTATCTCTTCCATATATGGTAGTAATTTGGTATTTCTATCTTTTCCATATTTAGAGTAGAAGCTAAATATTTGAGTTATAACAAGATACTCTCTTGGTTATTGCCTTATTTATATAGTATTTATCTTCATTATGTTTGGGACCTTGATTTTTATATTCTCTTTTTGTGGTCCATTTGGTCATGTTTTTTTATTTTCATGTTTTCACATTTTCGTTTGAATATGGTTTGTTATTTCTCTTACATAATGTTTTTTTTATCATAAATCAGATCTCTATTTTCCTTGTTTAATTTGTATTGTTACTTATCTTAGTTTGAATGCATTTTTTTTGTTTTTTGTCCTAAGTGAGCTTGGATTTTAGGCTTACCAATTTTACTTCTTTTTTATTTGATTATTTAGATATTTTATTTAGACCTAGTCTTATCAATCTCATATTTATATTTTTTCTAAACTTTTCAATCATTTCTAAGAGTGTTTCATTTACATCACTTTATTTGACCATCCTATGTTTATGTGCATTATTTTTATTATTTTTAGCCTTTTATCATTAGGGTTTCTCAAATTTATTTATTGTGCCCTCCAAGATTGAGAATATGGTATTTAAATTAAGTCATTCAATGAAAGGGTAAATCAAATTATGCATATGTTACTTTTAGTTATTCATTTATCAAGAATTATTTCAACATTTATTTTTAGTTGTGTTTTTAGGTGTTTTCATGTTTCTATCCCATAGCACAATTTCATGTTACACTATTTTCACATGTGATGAGATTTAGATGGGGCATATGTATACACCTAATATTGTTAAATTTATCACTTTATTGATTCTTTATCTTGAAACAAATTTTTAATGCATAAATCTCCTTAAATGGTACAATGAGGATGGGGTGGGACCAAATTTTGGTGCTTTAAAGTATATGTTATTATGTTATCCTATTACACCATCACTACTATTAGTAACACCTATTATAAGTGTCTATTTGTCACCTTTATGTCTACCTACTATCGAGATTTAGTAGCTTCTATATATACTAAAATATCAGCCTACATGATACAATTTATTTCATGAATTTATCCTTCTAATATTGTATTGGTTAGCCTGATACAATTATGACTGTATTTATGAAATTTGTAATATATCAACTTAACCGATACTGTATAATACTATCCAACATATTATAAATATATCAAACTAGATGATACCATCAAATTAGAGTTTAGGAATGGTTTTGGGTATAAGAATAACATATATCTAGGTCATATTTCATTCCAAACATATCATATCACATTCATATGCTTTTTTGTGCTCACATTTCTGCCCTATAGATTATTTTTGAGAGTTAGTGGATTAGAACCTTATCTTAGATTTATTGTCTTATGGTGTCATTGAATCTCAATAGAAGAGGTAATTTAGAGTTCCTAACTAAGGGTCTCTAGGTTTTCATCCAATTATTCAAGGTCTTCATCTTATAACAATATCTTGAAAAGTGCCATTTGAGCCAAAGGGGAATATTTAAGCATCAATAGGTCCAACTAAAGGCAATGTTTTCTATCTCTACACTCCTTTTATTTACTTAGTATATTTGTATTGTTTTATTTATTTCATTGTGGACATATATGTGTGTATATCCTTATTTAGGCTCTTCTCTATATTGAATATTTTCGTGTAGACATAAGATTTATTATACTTTTAATTAATTACTTTAGATTTCATAGACCCTAATTTATATGATCATTGAAAATTAACCCTTATATAACCATCTAGCATTTCATTTAATTTATTTTTTACACATTTAAAACCATTTACTTTACTTGCATATATACAGCCATAGTTACAACCATTTACCTCTATTGAAGTCTAGTGAGATTTTTATCCTTTTGTCATAGGCTTAGGTTTTTTAACCCTTTCCCCTTTAAATTTTAATTGTATTTTACCATATATTATATCTATGAATATCATTGGTCTTTACCTTAATTTCAAATTATATGTAAACTCTATTTGATTGACCTTGATCAAGTAATAATATATTGAGAGAAAGAGGATAGTTGTAAGTCATCCTATCCCATGCATACAACCACCTCCAAATACCAAAAATCAAGTCACATACATAGTCAAGCCTAGATATAAATATTAATCTAGTCAAGCTTCATTAAATCTTATACATTTGTGCCATTAGAATTCTATCTTGGTTTCTCTACATTTCCCTTGTACCAAAGGAGGGTATTAAATTATGTGTAGTTTCATCATCACTTATAGGTAAGAGAAGGTTCACAAAATCTCATTGAATCTATTCCATTAACAGACATAAAAATATGTGGAGGTCTATTTTCATGTGTGTGGAATACATAATTTATAAAATTACCTCGATGATTTCCCAACTCCATAACTATTTATTTTATTTTCGAGTGAAAGATAGGTCAATGAGGAGACTCATATATTTTTCACATTCCTCTCATCATATATGAAAATAGAAGGTTAAATGGTAATAGGAAAGAAAAATAACATAGGCAACAAAAAAATAAACTATGAAACACTAGCATGACAAACTAAGCCATAGTTAGACAATCACAACCATATTAGTATATCTCAATAGGATCAACATAAGAACAAGTTCATCATAATGAAAATGGATATCCCAAAGCATCGTATAGTTTCCAAAATTTAGGATTGATTTTCACATAATTTGAATAGTCCTTTAAAGTGTCAGATTTTTTTAAAAACAAATAAGTGTGATATTCCTTACCTCCTTTTCTTTTACCTTTATCAACCTAATTTCATTTATATAATTTGGAATCGCTTTTCATCTTAACTGGTTAGATAGATATGAATTATATATATTCATTCATATACTTAGATATATTTAATTTCAATTAGTTTATAATTTATTATGTTTAAAACTAGAAGTAGGGTAAACATCCTACTACTGCATTTATTTTCCTAAAAATTCTAGATACTAACTAAAGTCAAACATGGAGTTGTAAACCACTTATTATGCTTTGTTGTAGTGTCTAATATTGTTTTGAGGGATAGAGAAAAAGGTTACACACCCTATCTAATAATTATTTTTAAATAATTACCTAAAGGGCTCAAATATCTTTTGCAAATTTAGACTTTTCATTAGTCCCCAAGTTTGGCTTCTTGTGCTTGAGGTATGTAATTATTTTTATGTCATTTTTTCCCAATTTTTTAAAAATGTTTTCTTACTTTTTCTTAGGTTTACATTGGTTGTCCTTTCAATACTAAATATAATAAATTTAATCTTTGTATCCCTTTCAAGTATGTGTTTTCTATGAATTATTATTATTTTAGATCTAGTAGAAGTTATTTTAAAGAAATAAAAGAGGAAAAGAATATACCTCTTCAACAATGGTTGAGTTGAGCAAAGAACTACTCCCTGGTGTAAAATTTAACCCTTTATTAAAATTTTCCTTTGGTTTCAAATATGTAGGGAGAAATGGGAGCCTCAAGTAGGTAACTACAACCAAAATTATACAATGCATTATAATTTAAATTTTTGGATTAGATTTCACATTAAATATAACACAATAAAATGAAACATGTATTAATAACATTTAAATATATAATACTACCAATAAAATTTCAAATCAGTGTGACCATTAGTAAAGTAACAGATTAGGTAGAGGAAAAATAAGATGCCATAAGATATGAAGTTTGCATGTATGATATAGTGTGTAATGTAATTATTTTTCCCTATGTCTTCTAATTATCAAGCATGTAAGGCCTCTTTTCACCTGCTACAAAATGCCTAAACTTAACCAACACTCAAATAATTTGTGGGGTCCACACTCTCCACAAATCACAAAATCCATACCAAGAAGTGTTAAATATTATAAATATTATTATTGGTTCCAAAATAAATTCTAAGAGTTTGTGAATTTTGTATAAGCTCTTCCCTATAAAATTATGAATTGTCCACATGCTAATTATAATATTCACCTTTGAGATATTCATTCTCACCTTAATAAATAACTCTTTCCACACACTTTTTAAATATCTAATTTTTTCCATTATTTATATTTAGCACATACATATAATAAAAAATTAAAATATTACTTCTATACATATAGACATTAGATACTCTGAATTCACACGTGTATTACACTAATAGCATGATCTATAGATGATGATGTATAAAAATAGAAACACCATAAACTAGATAGATAAACAATATAGATTTGTTCCAATATGTTTGGAATATAAAAATGTGGGTCCTATTTTTAAAGTGTATTATCTTTTTGGACACAATAAACCCACAATCTGGAATTTTATTCCAATAGGGAGTGTGATCCATGTATACCACCAATCGGCTTCTTCACTTTGTGAACTTTTTTATTTATTTATTTTATTATTAATAGTAATAATGAAATGTTTCATATTATTTTTAAATTTATTTCTCTATTAAATATTTCCAAATATATATTTATTGTAGGGGAGATTGTAATATAATTGTTTAAGCACAAAAATAGGCATGCCCAACAAGTTGCTTTCTATGGTTTCCTCTCATCTCTTTGTAAATAGATTACATTTATAAGGAAAGACAATAAAAATTTAAAAAAGGTAAACTAATATTTTTATGGACATAAATTATACATGTAAAGAAATATTAATGGTGTTTCATGTTGATAAGTTTAGGATGAAATATGATCAAATTGGTAAACTATGGCATGAATTAATAATGTTCAATCTAAGGGAGTGAATGTTAGAATTTGACTGGTTTAAATTTGCATAAACTAAACACAACAAAAATGAGATCGAATACAAGACCATATTAGAATTATATTATATTAATCATATAAAGATAAATACATATAGGATAACCTATTCCTATATCCAAGGAGAGTTAATCTCCATAAATAACTCCTAAAATAACTCTATGCTATTGTACATGAGTTGTTATAACTCACAAAACTAATATTGTTATATGATTTGTTTATTCAACAAATCTTAGCTATATTTACATTTACTATTTACTTGAGTAATTATCACATTATTAAAAACACAATTAATAATGTTAGCACTATAAAATTATAAGATTCACCACATTAGAGTGAACATTATTAATTCCTAGCATATAACTGCTTTATGTGAACATGGGGGAAAAATCAATCTCGTATCTCTACCTGTGTTCATGATTTGGTGATTTTCTCATAACAACCACAAACCTTAATGATGGTTTTGCATATGGATTACCAACAACCAAAAAGGGATGCTTTAAAGTGGTTTACTAACAATCACAAAAGATGGTTTTGTAAGTGGCTTACCACTAACCACATCATGATGTGCAATACTTTTATCACATCTCTTCACTATCTCATATTTAGGGAAAATACAAAAGAAATTTCATCTCACTTGTTACAAATGTGAACAAGAGTATATCATTTGTTCTTATTCACACACAACTAAAAAAATTTCCATCAAAGCATATGGGCCCTTTCATTAGTGACTGATGAGAGACTTAAAAGGCCTCTTTTCTATATTGGCTCAAACCTCCTTCAATGATATTCACTTAGAATAATAAATATTCAAAATTATAGATGCTATCCTCATTCATTGGTTCATCCTCATTATCTGATTCTTCTTTAGTGATTACATTGACTTCATTTTTTTTAGAGTTTTCCATTGAGAAAATATTTAGCTTTAATTCTACAATATGAAGATTTATGCCCCTTTTTATTTAAATAGAAGCATGAAATTTCCTCCTTGTCTTTGGAAAAATTATTATAGTTTGTTCTTATACATATTCTTTAGTCATTTTTTTTTCAACTAGAAGATATAAAATAATATCTTCTAGTGACTGTGAAGACATTTGTCGAAGACTGAAAACAACAATATTGTATTTGGAGGGCATGTTATTCAACAATATGGATTTTGATTTTTATATTAGAAATAGGAATTCTTCTAGTTGTATCAGAAGAGATCTTAGATCATTAATGTGACCAGACATGGTGACCCCATAATTCATTTTTAATCTAAACAACTAGATTTTTAATGAAAACTTTGAGTTGACTACTTTTACTCCAAAGAATTTGTTCATATTTTCCCACATTAAATTTTATGATTTTTCAAGATATGCATAATGTAACTCAAAGTTGAAAAGAGCCAGTCCAATAATGGCCTTGGATTTATCATCCCTATTTTTCCATTCTAACAACTTTGTTGCATCTATGATTGCTACTTCATTTCCATTCACTATCCTCCATAAATTTTTGTTCATTAATTGGATCTAAATTTAGGATTTTCATTTGTGGAAATTGATCCTAATAAATTTTTCCAATGGAATGCCCATTATGTCCTTAGACTAACATAGGATGTCAATTTCTAATGATAATGTGTCCTTTACAAAAATATGACTCAACACTTTGGGATTTTTATCGACATTGACCAATTTGACATAATTTTTTTTTTAACTCTTACATTTGAATTTAATAAATTGACTTAAATCATTTGATTCATTTTATAATGATAAAAAGATAATGAATTTTTAGACATCAATATTACACATTAAAAAACTACAACTTTTGATAACTATGAACATAAAAAAAAACTATTTAAAACTAAATGACATGATATAATTAAATAAAACTATACTAGACTCAATCATACTTAAAATAATAAAAGACCACTATTTAACATATCAAGCATAACCTAAAACCATGGTTCATTCAAAACACTGAACATAAGCATTATGTGAGTTTTGATGAATGGTGAAGATGTCTATAAAAGCCACATTGGAAATGAGAGGTCCTAACCTTGAATTATACATAGATCTAAGAAAAATTAGCCAAATAGAAAAATAGGATGATGTTCAAGTGAGTTTAATGGTACTTGGTTCAGGGGAGATAAAGTTGGCATGGAAGATTGAGAGCTATCTGGACTTTATCACTATTTGCTAAGTTGGATTTATGTCAAAACTATTAAGGTTGATGAAGAAGTGAATGGATTTGTCAGTGTTCAAAAAAATTCAAAAATTTATGTCATGTCACTTGAACACTTAGATTTTAGTTAATATGTGAGAGTATTTTTAATGGTGTCAACTTGATATAAAAATGTCATCTAACTACTTCACTCATACAACCAAGAACTATAAAATCACCCATAAAAGACTCTCATGATTAGAGGATACTAGTTCTAATACCAGATAATGAGACTAATTTTGATCTGCATAAACTAAATATAGAAAAAATAAGATCAAATACAAGAACACAATAGAGTTATATTGTATTAAATATGCAACATATATTTTTTTTTTTTGTGTGTGTGTCTACACACACACACACACACACACACACACACACACACACACACACACACACACACACACACACACACACACACACACACACACACACACACACACACACACACACACACACACACACACACACACACACACACACACACACACACACACTCACACACACACACACACACACACACATATACATATATACAAGGAGGGTGAATCTCCATAAATAACTCCTATAACAACTCTATGTGATTCTATTTCAGTTGTTGTAACTCACAAAACTAATATTGTTATATGAGTTTTTTATTCAACAACTCTTAACAACATTTACATTTACTATCTGTGAGAGTAACTCTCACATTATTACAAACACATAATTAATAATTTTAAAACTATTAAATATTAATAAAAATTTTGTGTATTTCCAAGGTATAGCTTAACTAATTGTCCTGATGGAGTCATGTGCCAATTAATAATATTTAGAATATGTTGATAATTTTTCTTTCATAGTTTATCAACTTCATAAATGACAACTCAGAGTAGAGGAATAAAATTCAAACTAGGGAGTGGGAAGGAACTTGTCAGTGAGGAGGAATGAGGTAGAGATGAGGAGGATGACAAAGATCAGGGACCAAATCAATTAGCATGTGTCCTTACTGTGGTGTGGCATGGAGACATTTGGCTTGGAACATTTATAGATGTTTGGATAAGTGCCTATATAATAGAGGAGTCTAGTATTACATGAAGTAAACATTGGGATTTCAAATTACCTAGGGGATGATTTAGAACTTGATCACTCCTAGTGACAATGCATCTACTCTAGATAAGGGATAACTCTCATCATGTTCAGAAGAACAAGGGTGTTGTTTGGGGAAGTAGTACCCTATTTGGAGTGGAGGTGGTTGATAGGGTTATAGAGTAATGGTCGGTAGATAGATTCAACAAGGATTATATATTTAATCCACTATTGAAGGGATATGACTTGAATCTACCAAGTAAGGAAATTATTAATGACAATCATGTTAAAGGAAGCCAACTATGGAAGAGTACACACTACAATATTAGGAATGAGCTTTTAATTACTCATAGCTCTTGGTTGATTCTTTCAAGAGACCTAACATAGTCATGGAATGGGTCCACTTGGGGTTATTATAATAAATCCTTGAAGGTTGTAAGGATTGACACTATAGTAGATATAAATGGATTGGAACCAATAGGTATCAAAGGTACCAATAATTATGCTACCCAAACAAATCATAGAGTCTGCAAAGGATGGGTGAATATCTTGATGAAGATCGGACCTATAAGGGAGTATTTTTAGTCTCATCTAGATTTCATTATGGTGGACAAAAGAAACCAAATCAAATATTTCCTTATTAGATCATAAGATAAAGGATTATGATCTTGCCTCTTCTGGGTCATGGGGTTTACCCTTGAATTTAAGGATATTGTTCATGCTTGGATAAGAAACCCTATGTTATTTAAAAATATGGCTAGGATGTTTAGTATGAGTTAGATATGTCCTTGTTTCTATCCTACCATTAATGGTTCTAGTGGGAGGAAAATTGAACTTGTAGTGTCTCAGATGTGTGGTGGTTGTGTGGAAGTCTCAGGTAATAGAATACCTTCTAATCTTGTAGACTCTTGTTTTTTAGTGTGAGATTCAGGGAATTCATGCTGAAGGGCATTAGTTGGGGTCTGGGTTTATATAAAAAAATATTGAAGCCCTTTTTTGGCCAATCTTAGGTCACTATCTGAAACATGGGTGGTAGTCTCACTAAGTGATTACATATGGTCACTTGTAGCTTAGAGTTTATAGAGGATTGGTGAATATCTTATTGAAGACCAAACTTATGGGGGACTATTTTTAGTAACACCCAGATTTGATTATAATGGATAGAGGAAACCAAATAAAATCTTTCCTTATTAGATAAGATGATATATGGTTCTATTCTTGTTTCTTTTAGGCCACGGGGTTTATATATGAATTTAATAATATTTCTCATCCCTGGAAAAAAAACCCTATTTTGTTTCAATATATGAACAAAATGCTGAGGATGGGTTAGATAGGTACTCATTATGATCTTGTCATTGATTATTTCATTTGGATTAAAATCCCACTTGTATAATCTCTAATGCATGGTGGTTTTTTACAAGTTTGAAGTAGCAGAAGACCTTTTGCTCCTAGTAGATTCTTGTCTTGCAGTGTAAACTTCATGGAAGTCCTGTTAAAGGATGTCAGCTTTTCAAGTGTCATTGATTTGTAACATCCATGGTTGTAATAAGGTTTTAGGAACCTTAAAACCCTCATATTATGATTTTGGGATCCTTAAAACCCTCCTATGATTAGTTTTTCCTAGGTTGTGGGACCTTCCAAATCCTCTTGGTATGCGTGTTATGGTTTTGGGAGCCTTAAAACCCTCTAGTTGTGCCTTATAAAGGTTGGGAGAGCCTCCAAACCTCTTAGTGATGGGTCTATATATCAAAATCCTCTCTTTGGTTGTGGGTCCATTTATCAAAACCCTCACTTTCTTGGCTTATAACTCTAGCTTGAAAAGTATTTACCTCATCAAATAATTTTTTGTCATAGATTATTAAACTGCAAAAGGCTATGTTATTTATTCATATATATTTATCTCAATATTAATGGAATTTGAATTTGGGGAATACCTTATAGAGTTTAAATCATATAATAACCTGGTATATATAAATTTTGACATGCACATAAACACCTAGCTAGGAAAAAAAGCCCACCATAATGAAAGGAACATGTTTTATCAAGGGAAAATCCTCATTACTCATGACAATCAATAAATTTTCAAAGCAACCCTGGAAAACATTTTATAGAATTAGATAATAGTTTACCATATATGGAAAGTTGTAAAATAAACAAAAAATAGTGGACTCCCATAATTCACAAAGCACATAGTCCATGAAAAAGGTATAGATCTGAGAGGGGAAATATAAGTAGTTTTTTGATAAGTTTATGGTACGATGAAGAGTGTGTTATGCCTATTTTCAACACCCCTTTAATTTTTTTGAATGTATTGATATACTTAATTATGCCATATTAATGAATATAGTAATAAAGTTTAAAACTATTGGTAGGGTACAACTCATTTGAATGTTCATCATTTTTGTGCATGTGCAATAATTAATGATGATTTGCTAAATATTTATTACTCTTGATGTTGATTAAGTGATTTTTATAGCATAACTAAATCATTAAGTAAAAATATATTTAGTATACATATGATCTAATTTGTTTTTAGATTTGATCCTATTGTAAATAGTGCCAATTGTGAGATGCCAACATTCCTTTTCAGTTGCAAATAATACAACTCCACTCTATATTGATTCAATATGTGTAAGAAGTAATAATTTAAATTTATAATATTGTTGATTATTTTACATTTGTCATATTTTTAAAACAATGAGATTGTCACATGATAAGTATCTAGAAGTAATTGAGATGTAGATAATTCATGCATGCACATTTAATTTTGGCTTAATAGAAAAAGAGGCAATAGCAAAAATGTCTTTTATTGTCTACAACACATAGTACATGGTTTCATGAATGGAAAAACTTATAAGCTAAAACATCTATGTATATTTAGGGGTGTTTTCTTATTGCAATGATTGTCTGTTTATTGCAAATATTGTCTTTTAGAACATATTTTTAAGCTTGATTGCTTACATTATTTAAATTTATTAAATGGAATTTGATATCACCAATGGCCTAGAATATATTATCTAAGTCATTTTAATTTAAAACCTAATTTCTAAGGTTGACATGACTTAGGTCATGATAGATTGGTTGATTAGAGTGAGTAACTTTGAATGCATTAAAAGTGGTAGATATAATGTGAAGTGAAAAATATATTAACAAGGTAGTGAATTTGGTAACCTTAGAGTTAAGATAGTAGTTTTGAACTAGCCCAAACATTGAATGAAATTGGTGTTGATCCATCAAGCATAATCGAAATGTGTATATTCAATGATATCATATCTTATTGTTTAATTTTTCTAGATCTTATGAAAATTAGTAATAACATAGAGTTTAATGTTCATCACTTGCATTAATTTTTTGTTTGGGTAGTAAATTTAGTTATATGGATAAATGGATCTCTAAGCTAGATAGTAGAGCCACTAACATTGGTCAAGCCAACTATGATGTTCATGGAATCTATAAATAAATTAAAGGTAAACATGTCATCGAGAAGTATTAAATTTTAGTTACTTAAATATAAAAAAGTGATTTTATTTGGTTCTATTTATCATTTTTCAATATTATCAAGTGGAAGTGGAGCTCTACTAATTTGGATGTGTGATGAGGAATCTTAGAATGTTTTTGAATAAGATTTCAATGCCCTGTGTGAAGTATTAATGTATGGTTTTAATGTGTAAATAAGCTCTCATATGGTTTTCACAAAATAGTTTCATTATTTCTAAGAATATTTGGAAGATAAACTTTTTCGAATGGTGTTTGGTTAGATAATGCAGTATCATTTGACATTTATTTATCTTTTGGTTATTTTATTGTGAAATATGTGAAATAAAATTTTCTAGGAAGTAATAGTCTTGCAGTTGACCCATGGAGGCTATTTATTTGGTTTATGTAATTCTCTTAGTTTTGGGTGTTTGAAGGCTTGCATGTGTTATGAAATAATGAATGTATTTGATTAGTATTTTTAGTTGTTGTCTTCTGGTGTTGATGTTGTAACATGTTTGCATGTATATTTTTTTATTTTATCTACTTGAAAAAATATAAATGGTAAAAATATTGCATGCATTTATTAAAGTAAGTTGTTACAATTTTAATGTTATAAATTAGTATGAAATTTCATAATTAAAAACCATATTCATATTTGGTTTGATTCTTTGGTTCTTGGCATAGAAGTATTGAGTATTGATTTACCTATTTGGCTTAGATAAATTCTGCATGCATAATTTTTGTTTGAAGAAGTCATTATGAGTTGGGTTTTATGATTATCTTAGGGAAATATCTTCTTGAATGTGGCTCACATGCATAAAGTCAAAAAAATAGTCATATGATACATTTGTTTTAAAAATATATAGTTTGTGGCTTTCAACCTACTCTAAAAATCAAACTTTCAAGGGGTTTATTTTTTTTGTTCAGGGGATTTTGGAATATATGGTTTGGTACACCTATCATATGATGTAGTTTTTATCTTTTATGTTAAAGATAAGTGTTTGAATGTGCTCGATTATTCATTCTATGGAAAATTTTGTATTCATTGATTATTTTAGAATGATGAGTTTTAAGAGTTAACATAGTTATGGCTATTAGTCTCAGTTTGAGGCTATGGATGCATGTAGTCATTTTGTTTTATTTTTCATATCAATATTGGGTAAATTCATAGCTAAAATTATAAGGTCAAATGGATATTTCCTGAATTATATATTATGTATATAATATTGATTACAATTTTCTAATAA
Organism: Torreya grandis; assembly: GCA_037957365.1. Lineage (NCBI taxonomy): Eukaryota > Viridiplantae > Streptophyta > Pinopsida > Cupressales > Taxaceae > Torreya > Torreya grandis. The sequence continues at coordinate 2,205,315 of JARHVA010001679.1, read as the reverse complement.
TTTCAGAAAGTGATACAATAAAAGGTTGTGAAAGTAGTGGTGTATCTCATTTTGGTTGTTGATATGTGTACCTTTATTTTTATCCATTTGCCAATGTATGAATATTTTATCTAATATCAAGGTTCTATGTCATTTTTTGAGTGAAATATACAAAGGTTTTAAACTCTTGGTTTTGTGGATAATAGAAAATGGTTCATCCTGTACTTGGTGATTTTAATTTAATGATCATGGAAAATTCTTTGCATATTTTAAATAAGTAATGATTTACAAGTATATATGGAAATAACATTGATCAAGTTTCATTTAATGCATGGTAAAATTGATTGGTTGGTACATTTAATCCTTGGTTCCTATTTTAGAAATATGTATTGGGGGTATATGCAATTATATGATAAATGGGACAATTTTGGTTGTAAAGCATTTGTGTGTTATATTGATTTTTTATCTCCTTTGAATGGCATCTTATATTGGTTAATATTTTATATGGTTGGTAAAGATGCAGACACTGAATATATTATAGTTCTGTATTATATATTTTGAGATGTCAACAAGATATGAAAGAGAGTTTGGTTGTTTGACTTATTTATACACACATTTTGATGGTGATATAATGGTAATTTTATTCTAAATATGACAAAGTTTTAGTGAATATGCATTCAATAAGTCATGAAAATCTAAGTATTGAAAATCTAATAAGCTTAATTATGGGTATTTGATCATGTCAAATATTATCTGTATAGTTATTTTGAATGCTTATTTCAGTATATTTATTTTAGAATGTCAGAGTGGACTCTAAAATCACATGAATTAGGAAGAAATTTTTCAAGCAAAGGTAATGATCAACACAATGAGAACAATCATTTTCAAGGTAGTTATCAAGGTCAATTCTTTCACGATCATAGGGCTACAAACACTTCTTGGCCATTTAACCATAGAACTTGAGTATCCATTCATTTTGATGCTATTGATCCAATTTTATAGAATGTACATGACTCTTTGCCTATGATTTTTGAATTTCCTTGGTAATATAGGATTGAAAAGTGCATATTGGAGACATCGTCCTCATAGGCAAGGCACTCCAAGTGAATCTTCTCAACATATGTCTACTATTATCTAGTTTGATCCACACAATATTCCATTACCTGAGTAACCTAAAAATGTACTTGAAGTAATTACAAAATCAAATTCCCATTCACTTGTGACACTTAATACTAGAATTACTTAGCCTAAACCTGAAAGACCTACATCTTTTACTAGGAAATGTGTTAATATACCTATAACACAACAATTGGTGACTAGGATCTTGAAGAAGGTTAAATTGGAAATGAATTATTCTAAAGGCACTCGCTTGGTTGAACTTTCCATTGCATCTATGGAATAAATGGAGTACTAAATTGATAAGGGTGTTCCACTGATAGATTTAATTTTTGACATAGATTTTGATTAAATAGTTGCTTAATTTATGTTCATAGTTCATACTTAGACTTTCTATCATGGTGATGATTTTTTAAAATGTTCATATGTTTTCAATGATTTTTGATGTGTGGTAGTGTTTTTAGTTTATTTAGAATAGTTTATTAAGATGTTTACTTTATTATTATGAAAAATGCTCATGAAATTTAATGTTAGAAGTATTTAAATTTTATTTAGTTATTATAATAATTAAAATTATTTTTCATAGTTATAATGTTTATTTAAATGTATTGAATTGAGTCAAGGGACCCCACCCATTAGAAATTTTATTGATTTATTATATTTAAATTTGATCTATTATACATTATATTAAGTCTAAATTTATAAAGATACATGTCATAAAGTTAACTAATTGAATTTTAAAAGTCAATTATAGTTAAAAACAACTAACCAAAGTTAGTTGGAACTTATTTTCTAACTATTTATAGAAGACATTGCTTTATAAATAGAACAATGAGACATTACAAAGGGAGAAACATATACAAGTGAAGAGCTCTCTTTGAATTTGAATGTTATATGTCCTTATTTTAATTTTTGTGCAAATGTCTCTGATATTAAATGACTACTTTAAAATATACCAAACAATAGATTATCTGATGGTGAAGCAATTAAATTATTTAATGCATGTATATCCATGTTTCCTATTTATTTCATAAACCAGTAATCCGATATCTAATAGACTTTAATATTTTTTTGATGATTACAAATATGGAATCATATGAACATAAATTAATGTAATTTTCCTAAACAATAATGAATACATTATATCTTGTAACATTTTTTTGATATTCTAATTGTAATTTGTCATATTTTTGAAGATTGTTTGTACTTTGAATTTCAATTTCTCAATAAAAGCAATATTATTTTATATTAAGATGACTCTTGTCTCAAGACTCATAATTTTCTATTTGATTTTGTTTATTTAATTTTATTCCCTATTTTAGATTAGTTTAGTTTAGATAAATATAAACCCACATTTGACTAGTGTGGAATCTTGTCCCAAACCTAAAATGGAGGTCTGGGTCTCTCACCAAATAACCATGAGAGGACAAAAGAAATAACAAATAGAGGAGTAGACACAAACACCAAAACTAGTCTAGGGAATAAAAAATCCCCCAAACTAATAAAAACAAAAATCCTAGAGGAGATAGCTTGGGCACACTATGAGGAAGGCCTAGAACCCCAAGGAAATAAGTGACAATAACAAAAACCAAAATGAAAACAAGCAGGGGTCCTAACTAAACCCAATTCCATCAGAACTCACTATAACAGTTAATATAATATATGTAAACCCCAAAATAACTAAAATATATACTAGAGACTAGACACAAACCTAAAAGGACCCTAGTACCTAAAGGGCCAAAGAAGATCCAAGATGGTGCCTACTAGGTTGAACAAGCCTATCATGTCATCATGTTATCTAGACGAATAATATTTGACATATTAGAGGAGAGTAAGTGAGTTTCCCTAATATCCCAAGTTTTGAATTCACATGAAACCCCCAAGTTTGTTAGGAGGTTCACACAACTATTACCTTCTATATAGACATAGCCAAGGCAATAATCCTAAAAGGAGGCCAAAAGGGTTGTTGCATCCCTAATATCATTTTAAATGGTCTAAGAGGTCCAAAAATTTCCTTTAAGGAAATTATGATATTTAAGGATTCTCCTTCCCAAACCAACCTAAGATTACATTTATCTATTATTAATTTAATTCCACAAAGAGCAGCCATGGCTTCTAGCATAGAAATGTTTTAGACCCTCATTTTACCAGTGTAAGCAACCACCAAATTAATTTTTTTTATCTCTCATCATTCTCACACCTCTTACAAGCTTAGGATTACCTTTAAAATCTTTGTTAAAGTTTATTTTAAACTAGTTGTTAGCAGAGGAGATCATTTGGTAGAATATTGAATGACATTATTTATTAATCTAGGTTCCTTGGGGATTTTGAGGTCCCAAAAATGAATCACACTCAAAAGTTCTCCATTAGCTTCCTAAAATTTTATTGATCATAAAAGGTTATAATTATCCTTAATGGCCTCAAAAATTTTACCTTTGGTGATCCACCAGTCTGAACATTTGTCTTTGAAGATTATATGATTTATTTCCTTCTAGATGCCCCAAAAGAAATGAGGAAGAGATAAATTTTAAAGCAACTTTAAGTTCTTGTTCTTCCAAGATGGATTCCATTTATTTAAATATCCCAAAGAGAGCCAAGGGGTAACTAGGAGATCTTGAGAGCATAAATAATGAGTGAAAAATAGAAATAACATATATACATTCCAAGAATAAGTTATAAATCATTTCTTCCACCTTGAGTCATAATTAAAACTTGATGTGCAATTGGAAACCCTTTTTTATTATATTATCAATGGTAAGAACTTTATTTTTATAGGCTAGCCATGAAAAGATACCAACTTTTGGAATCAAAATTTTATCCCGGAATTGAAACCAATAAGGGTCATGATCTAGAATCTCTTAATCAAATAGGAATTCAAATTTAATAGTGTAATCCCCTAAGTTTTTTGATAAAAAAATGTTCTTACCATATTTATGAAATATATGGATGTGGGTCTCATAAATTTTGTTTCTCTATTGATCTAGGAACCTATTTTGATCCTTAGTCACTTCTATAAAATGGATCCTTTCCCAACTAGAAATCAAATTATGAGGAGGCCAATAATTACTGACTTTATCCTTAAGTGTGGATTTAAATAATTTAACAAGAGCTTCATAGCCATCAATGATTGATATAGGGAACTTGAATATCTATGAGTCCTAAAAATCAATATTTATTTCATTTCCAACAATCCATTTATATCCTTTATAAAGATGGTCCCTTACTTTTACTACCTTAAAAAATTTGGAACCTTAGAGAAGGACATTATTTTAGGAAGTAGTCCTCATCCCTTTTGGTTATATACTTGAATTCAATGATCTTGGTCCATAATTTATTCTATTTTATAATTTTGTAGGCCTAATTTTATAAAAGTGCATGATTCATACTTCAACATGGTGAAGCCTTGAACCCCCTCTATATTTAGGTATGCATACCTTGTCCCAAGTAACTAGGGGAATTCTATCAAACTGATCCTTACTAGAACAAATAAATCTTATTTTAATTTTCTCAATTTTATCTTCTAATTTTGAAGGATTTATTAAAATAAACATCTAATAAATTTGGATATTCTACAATAAAATTTTATCTAAAAATTTATTTCCTTCTTGACATAACCAGTCATATTTCCATCTGGATAACTTTTTTTGTATTTTGCCTAGTAGTGGGTTTCAGTATACAATACTCAACTTATCCTTGGATAAGGGCATACCAAAATATAAAGTAGTTAGAGATTTAATTGGATAGTTTAGTATGTTGTAGATGCTATGTTGTAATTCAGGCTTGGTATGAGTAAAGAAGATCAAACTTTTGGCCATACTGAAACTCTATCCAGATCTAAAACTTCATAGTTTTCTATAATTCCTTTGATGGCTTTAGCTTCCCTCATTGAAGAAATCCCAAGGATGAAATTGTCATCACTATTTCAGTATGGGGAGAAATTTGAAGAACCTTAATTAGGCCTTATGTCATGGCTTTCTGAAGCATCTATCCAAGAGCCTCTACCATAATGATAAATAGGCATGGGAATAGAGGATCCCCCTACTGGAGTTCTTTATCTAAACCAAAATATCCCTCAATACATCCATTGATAATAACTAAGAAATTAGGGGTGGAAATACAATTAATAATGAGATTTCTAAGGAAGTTATTGAAGCCAAGATTCTTAAGAATCATAATGAACTACTAGGATGCTCTATCATAAGCCTTCTAAACATCTAGTTTGAGGAACATACTAGATATTTTAGACTGATCTATAAAATGGAGGGCTTCATGGATAAGGATAATATTGTCAGTGATTTTTCTACCAAAGATGAAAGAACTTTACTAACCCAAAATGATCTGCTAGAGTAAAGGTTGAAGTATCAGTATGAACATCTTGGTACATAACTTGTATAAGGTATTATAAAGGATGATAGTTTTAAAATTCTTAAGGTTAATAGCTCCTTATTTCTTAGGAATCAACACCAAGAAAGTTCTATTGATCTCTTTGAGAATAGATCCCATTCTAAAGAATTCATAAAAAATAGCTACCACACCATGTTGGATGATTTCTCATTAATGTTAGAATAAAAAGGGATGGAAACTGTCTGGACCTATTGTCTTATCCCTTTTCATGGAGAACATTACACTTTTCACCCTCATCATGTTTAGGTTTTTTAAGAAGGTCAAAATTGTCCTTAAAGTCAAGAATCCTATCAAACAATGAAATAAATATTTCCTCAGGACCCTAGGGTTGGGATGGGGCTCTAGAGAGGAAATTATTAAAGAAATCTCCAGCTTAATTTATGTTTCTTCCTTGCATTTGGAACCATCATTTTTGAAAATATCCTTAATTTTAAAGGTATTCCTATTTTTGCAAGCCATTTAAAAAAAGAATTTTTAATTTCTATCTCATTGTTTAAGCCAAGTATTTATTGATCTTTGTCTCTAGTATGTTTTTTCCATGGATTCCAAGTTATCAAAAGTACTCAAGAGTTCTTTCTCCTTCCAATATAATTCTTGATTCATACCATTTGTTTAGAATAATTGATCCATCTCTATAAGGGACTCTGATATTTCCTATTTTCTCAAAAAAATGTTGCCAAAAACCTTCTTATTCTAAATTTTTAGGTTCATATTAATCTTTTTAAGTTTGGTTACAAGGATAAACATCTCCTATCCCTCGATATCAATAGTCCACCAACTCTTCATGGTTAGCCATAGCTCTAGATATTCCAACCACATATTTTCAAATATGAAAGGAAGACTTATAACTCTTAGGACAACTTCCTTGGTGAGAACCAGAAGATTTTGGTTGGATGTTATAACCTTTCCTTAGAGTGCATTATGTTTTTTGTTGGCATGTTGACTTAGTAGGGTTGTCTTATCCCGATTGGCATTTTGCCTACTCATTATAGTTGATTGTTCTATTTTTGATACTATGATTATGTTATCATGATTATTGGTTATGATCAACTCATTATCTCTATTCATGTATATGTTTATTTCATTTATATCATATTTCTTATTCTATTCATATCAAATTTTATTACTATTTGGTATGTATCCCTTGAGCAGGTACTATTGATGTTCTATTTGGTGATTGTAGGAATAGGCTGAGTGAGCTAGACTCGGTGGTGGATTTTATCCACTAAGAAAATATGGGAAAGGTCTATGAGAAGTTAGATTTGTAATTATAGCTAAAATAACATATGATAATTATATCCATTGATTGTGTTGAGTCCTTTTTATTGTGGTTACTTCATATTTTATTGCCTTCTTATTATTATGCATATGATTACATGTGTATTCATTTCACACTTACCTTATTCTTTGCTTAGATTTAATGAGTCATCAAGTCATTATTATTGGTCTCTATTCATATTGCATGTTTGAACTCCATTTTGTGTGTGTTTATGTATGGGGTCTCCTTGATGTTATTGGTTTGGACTTTCTCTTTCTCCCTATTATATTTAATTATTTGATCCTTGGACCTTAGCCATGGCATTATAATTTTTATATTGGGTTATTTTGGCATGGATATACCATGAATTGGTTCATTGACTCCCATAGACTTATGTTGAGTATTATTCCATTGAAATTTCTTGGATTATGTAATAATGAATTGGTTTGACTTGGCATCTTAGAGAACTTTTGTGAAAAGTTAGAGAAGGGCCATTACTAAGCATGAGCAAAAAATTAAGGGAATTATTTGAAATTTTTATTATTTTAATCTAATGCCCCATGCCACCATGTTCTCTAACTAATTTTTGGGGAAAATTATGGCATGGAGCTCTTTACTTGGGATAAAACCCTAGGAAAGCAATATGGCATAGGGGTGGAGATTTTTTATGAGGTGAAGGTCTTATATAGAGGATGGCACATTCTACCCAGACAAGCAGGGTAGGGGAAAGAGCCCAAATTGGATATAAAGGGGGTCTTGAATCTTCCATGGTATGGGAAAAGACTGCAACAAGTAGAGAAAATTAGAATCAATTATTAACTCAGCCCTACCAATATACAAATCTTATATAATTAAATGGCATCCTTAATATTAAACTGATAATGATGATATTTCTAGTTTTTTGTGGTTTATGAAATTTTGTTTTGATATAAATGAACCACATGGGTTCATGGGGAAGTCAAGAGACTTCATGATAAACCCATGACAGTGTATATGTATATAAATAGATTAAATCAATTATGCATATTTTGGGATCAGTTACCACTATATATGTTTCGATTGTGTTAAGTCACCTTGTTGGGGTGGACTATAATTAAAATTTTAGGAATGATTATATGAAAATAAATATGTAACATTATACCCAATATGGGTTAGATTTTGATTCCTATTGAGTAGGGTATCATTGAATATCAATTTTTGTGTATTTTTTAAAAAACCCAATGGGCATTCGTAAGTGGAATTTTTGTTATTATGAAACCACTATAGATTTTATGAGTTTTTATATGGCTATAGTGGTGTGCCTTGCTCCAAATTCTCATCTTGGTTTGGTTCTAGAAATTCTATATAATACTCTTGTCTCCAAATCTTACACCCTAGAAGATGGTTGTTCAGTCCTCCTCTAGATTTGGGAAATGTTGGGACATCTACAAGCCTATGGGTGTGCTTGTAAGTGGAAATGAACCTCTAGGTTGAAAGGAATAAGTCCCTGTATTAGGTTTTTGTGTGATAAAACTTTTGAACTAGTTTTTATGAGTGAAAAGAGTCAGAAGTTTGCATAATTGAAAAGCCTAGTCTAATATGGTGATCCACTAAGACTTAGAATCCACATGTATGCCCTATACTTATGCATAATACAACATAATATAGTCTATAACTCAAGCTCTAGAAGATACCAACATAAATATTTCAATGTACAGACAAAATGAATGAGAACACACAAGGTAAATAACTGGAAAAAAGAACTTGTGTAGTCCAAAAAAGGGTTACACATGTGCAAAATCTCATACAGTTAGAATGCACTCTACATGACCTATTGGATCAACTCTTTTCTCAAAAATATGAATAAAAAAGAATATAAGGATAAAACATCACTTGTCACTTTGTGTCTCTTACATGCCCAGGCAAATGTCTAAAACTTAGAAAGAAAATATACTTATACTTCTTTGTTCAAAGGCAAAAAAATGGCAAAAAATTCTAGCAAGGCTTCACCATATTATTTGTGGATGATAAAAAAAGAGCCCAAGGGTCCTATTTATAGAAAAAGAGGGAGAGAAGAGAGAGCTCTTGGGCACCAAAATAGAAGACTCCAAAATGGTTTACAGTCACCATCCTGGTGAAACTGATTCCAATTATTCTCTCATTCAGTTGGAGTTTGTCCTTATCTTTGATTCATCCTCTTGAAATGACCAGGATCATTATAAAAACAATGGTGAGATGACCCTCCATAAGAAATGGCTTAGATCATTACTGTTAACCTTAGAGTATTCCTAAAAGCTCCTACATTTTGTACTATAGACCCATTCATGTTTTCCAAGTGACTTTACTTCTGACTTGCTTCTTTGAGTTCTTTGATTGCTTTTACTTGTAAAAGTCATAAGAAAAGCTTGTTTGAAAACTTAATTTGCACTATCTCTACCCTTTCAAGTTTTTTGATTGATTTTTTTTTATAAAAATCATAAGTAAAGCTCTTTGAAAAACCCAATTTTGCTTTGCTTAAGACTAATTTAGGTTCTCTGAATGACTCAACTTATAAAAATTTCATGAGTAGAAGTAATTTGGGTTTATGAACCTGAATTACTCCTTCCAATGCTTTACAAAATTTTAATGATGCATGACTTTGGGTTTTCCAAAGATCAAGGCTTAAATTGCTATATAAGTAGCGAGCAATGAGAGGTCTGAAGTAAGTAATAGGGCTTTGAAAAAGCAAAATGGCCTTGATAATGCCTCTCAGAAGTGGCCCTTCAAAACTTTTCTAAAGGGCCTTTCTTTCCTTGTCCCCCCCCCCCAGGTGTCCCTTCAAAATTTTTTGAAGGAAACTTTTCTTTCTAAGTGACCCTTGGAAAAAAATTTGAAGGGCACTTTTCTGAAGGACACTTTATTGTCTAAGTGACCCTTTGAAAAAAAAATTGAAGAGCACTTTTATTCCCAAGTGACCCTAAATTTTTTTTGAAGGGTACTTTGTCTTTGGAAATACCCTTCAAAAAAGTTTTAAAGGTTGAAGGGTACTTTGTCTTTGGAAATACCCTTCAAAAAAGTTTTAAAGGGCCATTTCCTTTGGAAATGCCCTTCATAATTTTCTGAAGAGACCCTGTGCCTTCTAGAACTATCCTTCAAGAAAAAATATTGAAGGAACTAGCCATTGCCTTTTGGGAAAAATCCCCAAAATAATTCCTTTCAAAAAATTATCCAAAGGAATTACTTTGGGAAAATTGCTCAAAACATAAACTCAACCCAATGGATCCCCATGACATGTTGTAGGATGTCAAGTTTAATATAACCAACTAGCCATTGGGGTGAAAAGATGATATGTCATAGGACATCAAATTTAGGGTGGCCAACTAGCCGTTTGGATTTAAAGACATGATGTACCATAGGATGTCAAATTTAGGGTGGAAAACTAGCCATTGAGATTCAAAGATGACATGTCATAGGATGTCAAATTCATGCCTAAAGTCTTCAAGCAAGGAGTAAATCCATTCAAAGAACCTGATAGGGTCTTAAGTAAAGCAAAATTAAGTTTTCACAAGAGCTTTGCTTATGACTTTTATAAGTAAAATTAATCAAAAAACTTGAAAGGGTAGAGATAGTGTAAATTGGGTTTTCAAACAAGCTTTGATTATGACTTTTACAAGTATAAGCAATCAAAGAACCCGAATAAGCAAGTAAGAAGTAAAGTCACCCAGAAAACCTGAATGGGTCTGTAGTGCAAAACATGGGAACTTTTAGGAAGAATCTAAAGCTTTTAGCAGTGATCTGGGCCATTTTTTATGGAGGGTCATTTCACTATTGATTTTTTAGTGATCCTAGTCATTTCAAGAGGGAAAATCAAAGAGAAGAACAAACTCCAACCAAATGAGAGAATAACTGTAATTAGTTTTACCAGGATGGTAACTACAAACCATTTTGGATACTTCTATTTTGGTCCCCAATAGCTCTCTATTCTTTGCCTCTTTTGCTATAAATAGGACCCTTGGGCTTTGGTTTATCATCCATAGATATTACAACGAAGCCTTGCTAGAATGTTTTGCCATTTTCTTACCTTTGAGTAAAGAAGCATAAATCTATTTTCTTTCTAAGTTCTAGACAATTTCATAGGCATGCAAGAGATACAGAGTGACAACAAGTGATGTTTTATCCTTCCGTTCTCTATCCTTGATGTTTTGGGGGAAATATTTGATCTAACAGGTCAATTTAGAGTGCATTCTAGTTGTATGAGATTTTACACACGTGTAACCCTTTTTTTGGACTATACATGTTGTCTTTTCCAATTATTTACCTTGTGTGATCTCATTCATTTTGTCTCTTCATTGAAATATTTATGTTCAAACCTTATATATCTTGATTTATAGACTATATTATATTATATTACACATAAGTATAGGGCATACATGTGGATACTAATTCTTGGTGTATCACCATCTTAGACTAGGATTTTCATTTATGAAAACTTTTGACTCTTTTCACTCATATAAACTGGTTTAGTAGTTTTATTGCACAAAAAGATAATACAGGGAGCTATCCCTTTGAACCTAGAAGTTCATTTCCACTTATAGGCATACCCACAGTCCTGTAAATGTCCCAACATTACCCAAATTTATAAGAGGCCTAGACATCCCTCTTTTAGGGTGTAAGATTTAGAGATAAAAACTCTTTTGTAGTAGCTCTGACACCTCAAATTAATACAATTTTTGGTTGATTTATTATGAGAATATGATTTTTATATTTCTATGTAATAATGAGATTATAGAGGCCATTATAGTCACTTAAAACAAAATATGTACCTTACTCTGGTTTAATGGTCTTGGCCTATACTCAATGATGGATTAGCATTATCTTGTATTTCACCCCCCTTTTCTTTTGGTCATGTTGTGGGTGCATGCTTTTATTATTAATAATATAAATTTATATTTTTAGATGCATTAGGATATATGTTGATGATTTGGGGGTTTTTTTCTTGGGCTATGCATAATCTCTTGATATTTGAGATTGCCCTTTATAAATTTTATGTAAACTATGGAATATGGTGTAAACCAAGATAATTGGTTAAATTTTAAAATGAATATGGGTTGTGTGATGTTGATTTGGGAAGCATTTATTGGCTACGTTCTATTAAATGATGACATGAATTCCAAATTCTCCTTTTAATTATGTTATAATAAGATTACTCTATCAAGATCTTTGAGTTGGTTGTTGGATATGTTAATTTGTGTAAGGTTAAGGTGGCTTGAGAAATTTATGGGAAACACAATCTAGCTTGACATATCAAGCATTGAGGCTTCAAATTCATGAATTTAGATTTATCTCTAAATCTATCTTCCCGAGTCTAAAGCTAATAATAAAAGGCTGAGCAGAGATCATATGCTTCCTTGGATGAATGTCTCTTCATTATCTCGTATGTAACTTTGGTGTTGTAAATACTATTATTTATTGTTTGTCTTGGTTATTGTGTTGGACCTAGTATTTATTATCTATTAATCTGAGTCCTTTTATCGAGTGCTTGATCGACATGATGTGGACCATGGCTTGTGTCACTTGTAAGCTCATAATTTATTGGTAAAACCCAAACACCTAATTTCACCATCTAGATGATGGTTATAGTGGTCAAGGCCACTAATGATTGGGCTCATTATAATATACCTTGTGGCTTTGGCATCTTTCATATTATGTATTCATCTCTTATTTAATTAGTTTCTTATGCTTTTGATAGCTTATTCTAGTATGTTTCATATATTGCATATTGTTAATGTTTAGAGATGATTACATAAGTTTCATTGATGTAACTAAATATTGTGATTATGATACATATTATGGTGTTATGTTAACACTTTGAAGTAATTTGAGTGTATGGTGATGCATAACATAATACAGGGTAGCATCACAATACACAGGCATCAAACCTTCATTAACTCTATTATGTAATTCTAATTTTCCATCTTGTTGTATGGTTATAAGGATTGTACTCTTTTAATTACATTATGAAAATAATGTTGATGTTATAATCTTGTCGTTCCTTCTATTTATTAATGATAGATGAATTATTATGAGCAATAGCATTCTTGAGCTAATCCTCCTTAAACTCATCTTCAGGTATGTTGTATTCTTAAATTTTAGCATAAAAAAGTGAAATATACTAATGTTATTCTTGTTTATATTTTGGACATGATGAGTATCTTACCTTGAGATTCATTATATTCTTAAGTTATAAATATTTTGATTATTTTGATAAATTTATATAGTTATATTGAAAACCATAAAGAAGATTACAATAGTATGAATAAGGATACAAATTGGTCTTGAGGTGAAATTGATCATTGTTACTAAGTTATTGATTCAATTTAATTTCAGTGATTGACTGCTTGTTTTAATAAGTACAAGGAGTTGACCTTAATTGAAGAATTTTCTTGTTGAGTATAAATCCATGATGAAGGTTTGCTAAACATGTTTTCTGGTTATTGATTCATGGAATGCTATGTAGGCTGAGTTGGGTTTGCAAAATGTATTACATGGTGAATTATTATTTTGGTTGAGCTATAAACATAATATTTTTACCTTTCTAGTTATGATGAAATTTTGATATTTTTCAATGAGAAGTTGTAACAATATTGATTTGATGTTGCTGCTGGAAAAATTACAACTAGTCGTCCCAAACGTCTTATTAGTTACCTAAATAAATTATACCTATAATTAGTTTTATGCATTTCTTGTATACTATTGAGAATAAGAGAATTATACATAGCCATATTTTCATCTATTCTAACCTCTTGGGTTGTCTTTATTTTATTTCCCTATGGTCATACCAAATTATAATGGATATGTCATATGGCTGAAACTACTGTGGAAAATTATTTATGACTTTGGATGTTCAAATTCCTTGAAATTTATATAATAAATGAACATTCAAGGATTGATACATGGGTATATTTATTGGATAAATTTATTCTACTTTTTTACATAATTCAACTAATATTATCTCCTTGAAATGAGTCTAACTTGGTGGTTATAAAAATTTATTTAATCTGCTCTCACCAGTATAGGAAAGTACTTGGTGTCAATTTGATTTGGTAATTTTGAGATATTCATGGAATAATGGTGTTTATTTTATCTTGTTAGAGATGGGAAAGTTTCCTATAGGTGTACTAATCTATTTTTTATTTCCTAGTTAGTTCTAGTTCAGATTAATGGATTCAATACGCTTGTTGGGGTATACTCATCCTTTCTTATTTTGGTCATACTCACTAATAGATGATGATTCTTTATTAATGATTATGGATTCATTTTTATGAGTAGTTATATCACTTAATGTATTGGAATGAATTAATTTTATATATTTGGAACATGTTGATCATATAATTTCAATTCAATGAAGTCATAATTTGCATAATATCTACTTTTCATTAGTAAGCCTATGAGTATGTTGGCAAGTTGTTTTGGCATATGGTGCCTATACATCAAAGGATTGGATGTAACCATTTTAATATAATGAACTCATTTTCATGTTCACTTATTTCTAAATCAATTAAGTGTATAAGTTGATTTTAGTTAGATGAATGGCTATGTCAAGTTAAATCTAACATGTGCTAGAAAGAACCTAACCTAGATGCATAATGTTATGGGAATGTGGAATTGTTTTAATAATAAAAATATTATAGATGTAAATGTATTCATATTTCTTATAAATTAATCCTAAATTTGTCATTGACTACTATCCCTTTTAATGGGGCATTGATTTAATCATTTGAGTAATGTAAGTATAAAGGCTTGTACTCAATAAGTAAGGTAATACTGCTTACCTCTTGTCTTATTAATATATTTGAGATCAAATGGGACTAGTGATATAGTCAGAGTCATTTGACAATGGTGAAATTACCAATCTTAAACCTTTGTTATTGAAATTCTCTCTCTTTTAGGATTATTATTATCTAAGGCTAAGTGTACCTAAGCTCCTTGGGATAAGTGTATGGTGTTATGGCTATAAAATTTGAGATTAGATTATAGAATCTTGATGAGTAGATCGATAGAGTTACCTGGTATATTATTGGTTACATTGGTAATCAATAGGGCATCTCATGCTAGTTGGTCAATTTTTCTAAAGTGTCAATATGTATAGCTATGAATGAAGTCCACCTTTAGGATATCTTTCATATCGGATAGTTGATTGACTCAAAGGTTGATTGATATATATATTTTAGATTGAATAATTTCTTTTTCACTTTTACCATGCTTGGGTTTAAGATAGAGTTAGATTATATAGTTGTCTACTATAATACTCTTGGCTATTACATATGTAGTAGTTGTTGGTATGTTAGGGAGTAGCCATTATCTTCAGCTCTCAAATATGACTCTATTATATGCTCAAGATATTTGAGTAGGGTTAACTAACCACTAAATATTCCTATTGATGGGATTTACTATTAACTATGTAGAGTTTGGAGTATATAAATGTTCTCATGTATACTAATAAGCCCCAAACTATATACTCATTGGCAAGGATGTACTCCCATATATAACTCTTTACTAGTGACTTAATCCTAGTTAAATGTCTACTACCAACAAATAGAGTATTGGTTGGGAACACCATAGTGGGCAATCCATTAATATGGTATCTCACATCATCAAGTTGTGATTGGGCTTAGAACACAGTGCCAATTTATACTCTAAAATGAAGTAATTCCCAAATTTGTTTGAGGGTTATTTCATTTTGTATCAAATCAGTGTTTTTACTCTAGGGAAATCTAGGACTTGAAAGATTTATAACATTAATATTAGTGAGTTGTTCCAATCAAGTAGAATTGTGAAATGATCTATAAGGTCACTTAGCCTTTTTATTATGAATAATAAATTATTGTTATATAATATTATTATACTAAAATTTCTATATAGGAATTTGAATGATAGCTACTATCTCCCCTAGTCTTGGTTGGGTTAGACCTTCCCAAATCTAATTGCATCAAGGAAAGCCTCACCTACTGACCATTCAATTGTATGGCTAAGTTGATGGGATATATGTGATAAAGGATTCACTCTTAGAATTATGGGAATAATGTTTGGTATATTTTTATAGCTTGTATGGGCAATCCATCACTAGATGCTTGGAATATTATGACCTAAGGAAGACCAAGGATTTAACCTAAACTTAGAGGACTAAATAGGGAGCGAGATGTTGAATTTCTTAGCTATGTCAGTAGAGTTGGATCTCTCTACTTCTAAATGGAGTACCTTGATTCCTTTGGGAAACTAAAAAACATAAATGATTGTTGATTTTACAAAAAAGATTGTTGAAAAATCTTTCTTAGGGAGCTAAATATTCTGTTATTAATTGATTAGAAGAGCTCAAATGCTGATTATTACATATTGAGTATGACAATTTAAAGGTGAATGGTTTTAGTGGAGTAAAAATCATCTCCATGTGTTTAAGTTGCTCATAGGTTAGCAAGGCTTCCTGTTACCTCTTTTTTTAAATATAAAAAAAATGTGATGGTTTAGCAGAAAAAAGCATGTAGTTGCATTGTTTGAAATTTGTGATAAGTAGCTATAAATTATGGCTTGGCCTAGGTGTCACTATATATGACTGGTGGTAGCATTGCAAAAGTTTTGAATGTTGTGACAAGTGTGTGGGGAACATTGTTTGGTCCAAGGAAATATAATTATAAGCAAATACTGAGAAGGTTTTGCTATCTAAAAAGTTGTTATGGTTGGTTGATTGCAACCATTATGTATCCTAAAAATTGATAAGTATTATGTATCATAATATTGAGGTGATAGAAAGTATATGCATTTTAATTGAATTAGGGCTTGATATTATTATGAACATTTGGCCTCCTTTGAGTTTAAATAAGAATCCTATGGTTCCATATCTCTAAAAGGCTAGAATTTATCAAGTGTGTGAGTATGTTTTGATTCCATTATATTGTTTATTTGATCATGGATATGTTTTGTATTAGTAAGGATGATTAATTAATATTGAGTAAAGTTTTGGCATCTATGAGAATGTCTATTTTAATTGAATTTAATGATTGAGGGGGATTTTAATTACCACTATAACTTTCACCTTGATCCTTGGCTAATCTCACCCTTTTCCAAAGTGATGTTTCATCAAAACAAGTGTCATTATTCAACATTTAACTTATTGCAGCAAGTTAGTTAAAATAATATCAGTGTAAGCTTATTGTTGGAATCAAGCGACCATGTCAGGGTGACCATTGATAGTTTGCATGAGTGAGTTATCCAATTATGCTAAGGCATAATATGTTATGAGGTATAAGGGTGCAGTTCAAGCCTGGAGGGCTTGGTAGGGTGAATGTGACTAAATTTATTGGACAAGTTAGAGAATTTTGAGGATCTCTTATTAATATCAGGTACCATGAGATTTTTAATCCATGAAGCATGAACATTTTTGGAAAATTTTGAAACTCATGAAAATATCTTTTGGGTTATGTTGGAACATGACCTTCCTTGAAAGAAGGTGATCTTAAACTAAAGATCACTATGACTGAGCATGTGGTATTATATGATGAATATTTTAGTGTCATTAAGATTCCATCTAGACATCAGATGGACTAATGGAAATACTAGACTCTTGTGCTTCACTGACAAGTGTGCTTAGTTGTTGTGATGTGAAACTACCTTGGCAAAACTACCTGAATCTGAATGTGTGACCTATACTATGTAGTTATATCATACATATACATTGTTATATATTGTATAAACCCCTTGTGTTGTTTGGAAGTAATTAACCATATGAAACAGGTGAATACTTTATGTTAGCAATCTCATTGTCTGGGTATTCAAGTAAATATATCATGCTATATATGTGATCTTGTGTTTTCAAACCCTAGGATTGTAAATGAAATTTGTGACCACTAATCACTTACATAATGTAACTCCTATTCTAAAATTTAATCATGTGATTGAAAACAACCAAGGTGTAGTGTCATAATGTATCATGTAATCCCACATTGCTATTCTAGTTATGATCATTGATGCAAGTATGAGGTTGAGGGTAGACAAGCAATATATTTTTAATGGTGTATACCAAGGATGGGTTAGGGAGTGGAGTCTCTTGAAGGGTTTTCTCCCCTTTGCATGAGGCAATCACTTGATTCATTTAGAGTGTGCACCATGAGAGCCACATATTAGCCATGAGATATTTGTGCATAATGGTTGCCTTATGGTTAAGTGTTTCTTTAGCTACCTTTCCAAGGTTGTATAATGAACCTTATGAAATTTATTTGGCATAGCCTTGGGAAGCACTAGTTGTTCCTACAATTTGGACTTTTATGCAAATCAATAAGGTGGTACTTGCTAGACCACAATAATGTGATTGGTTGGTTGGTATAACCAATTGTGAAAAAGGTATTGTTATGTATACCTAGAATAGATATTCTAAAATGAATATTATAATTTGTTTAAGGAATGACTTTAATGAATGTTGAATATATTCTTAGAAGGAAAAATGTAAGTCCTGATTAGGCAAATTATAGAATCTTAAGTACTTCTAAATGCTACTAAGAAGTAAGTGTAGAACAATGATGAGATTGTGATCCCTAAAATCATTTTGTGAAATCAAAATTTTTATGGAAAGCATCTTGTAATCCTTGGGGTTACATGTGAATTCCTATTATGTCTTATCTAATATTCAGTGTGGTTAGTGTAGGACTTTGTACTAACCCATGAATGGTGATTGTTGAATTAAAATCAATTGTACAATATGGGTTACTATATTTTGCTAACATTCTATGATGAATGTAGATAAAGTTTTGCATAAGACATAACATGTGTTGGGAAAAACACTAATTGATATTCTAAAATATGATGGAATCCATTCAGATTGTACTATTGCAATTATTCTCATAAAGAGTGGTAGATTTTTTGTGATAATGTATCCTGATAATAAGAGAATGATTAGCTAAAAACTAGTTCACTATCAAAAAATTGGATCTTGAATACATGTTTAAAATGAAAATATTTGAATGCTTTTATATATGATCTAACAACAATAATTTTTTTCTTAAAAGGTATCAAAGCTCTTTTGTTGGCAAAAAATGAGGTGAAAATTTGATCACCATGGCCAGTAATGTCTAATTTTTCTAGATTATCTTAAAAGACACACCTATACTAATGGCCAAATTTTGGTAATATCAGAAGAGTTGTGTTTAAAATGATTTCATACCAATGGTTTATGCTAAATTAAGAGCAAGTTTGGGCTTTTAGGCCTATTACCAAGGTGGTTAATAATTGTTTGGGCTGAAAAAAATGTCCATGTGAGTCATAAACACAAAAATTATGCCTTAAATAAGGATATTTGTGGACATATAATTCTATAATGGCTTATATATCTCTCCATTATTAATCTTGGTGTCAAAATAATGATACGTGAATTGATAAAACATTTCTTATGGCTTGGTTTAAATAAAGACATGGTTGTCTTTATGATCATGATTAGAACATTAAAGTAATTAAGGATGAATGTTCTTACCTAGAGGTATGTTACATCCTCACATTATGTTGATAGGTAAGTTGGTTGTGTTCTCAATGGATTTTAATATTGGGTTGTGAAAGTACAAAATAGGCATGTCAATACTTGGAGGATTATGGTGAAATTCCAAGGATGGATACCCCTTGTTGGAAAACTTAACCATTAGTGGTTGTGTAGTAACTCATGTTGTGAAAATAAGGTTAAATTTATTTGGACAACTTGGTCCTTGGTTTTTTAAATGGTCGCTAGGATGGATCCTCACTAAGAGGGGGGGGATGTTATAACCATGCCTTAAGAGTACATTATGTTTATTGTTGGCATGTTGACTTAGTAGGGTTGTCTTAGCCCAATTATCACTTTGATTACTTAGTACAAATAATTTTTCTATTTTTAATACTATGATTATGCTATCATGATTATTGTTTATGAGTGACTCATTATCTCAGTTAATGTATATGCTTATTTTAATTGTGGCACATTTCTTACTCTATTCATATCAAATTTTATTATTATTTGATGTGTATACCTTTAGCAGGTACATTTGATTTTCTATTCAGTGTTTTTAGGAACAAGTCAAGTAAGTGAGGCTTGATTGTGGATTTTGGCCACTAGGAAAATGATAGGAAAGGTATATGAGAAGCTGGATTTCTTCTAATAAGTAAAATGACATATGATAGTTGTAGCCATTGGTCATGTTAAGTCTTTTTTATTATGATTGCTTCATCTTGTATTACCTTCTTATTATTGTGTGTGTGATTACTTATGTCATCATTTCACACTTACCTTATTCTTTTCTTGGAATTAATGAGTCATTTGGTCATTATTATTTGTCTCTTTTGATATTGCATGTTCAAACTCAATTTTGTGTGTGTTTGTGATGGGGTCCCCTTGATGTTGTTGGTTTGGATTTTCTCTTTCTCCCTATTATATTTAATTGGTTGACCTTTGGACCTTAACCATGACCTTATAATTTTTATAGTGGGTTAATTTGGCATGGATAGACCACAACTTGGTTCATTGACTCCCATAGCCTTATGTTGAGTATTATTTCATTGAAATGACTTGGATTATGTAATAATGAAGTAGCTTGACTTATCACCTTAGAAAAGTTTGGTGGAAAGTTTGGGAAGGTCCATTGCTAAACATAAGTAAAAAATTAAGGGTAGTAGTTGAAATTTTTATTGTTCTGATCTAGCACCCCATACTGCCACTTGCTATAATTACGTTTTTGGAAAACCTATGGCATGAAACTCCCTACCTAGGACAAAACCCTAGGAAAGCATCATGGTGTGGGGGTGGAGAGTTTTTTTAAGGTGAAGGTTTTATATAAAGACCATAGCATTCTACCTAGACATGGATAGTTGGGGAAGAGACAAGATTAGCTATGAAGGGGGTATTGAGTCCTCCATAGTGTTGGGAAAGAATGTAGTGGGTATATAAAAGTGGAATCAATGATTAACTTAGCCCTACCAACCTGAATTTTTTTTACAAATAAGTGATGTCCTTAATATTAAATTGATAAGGATGATATTGCTAGTTTTTTTGTGGTTTATGAAATTTTGTTTTGATATAAATGAACCACATATATTCCTATTTAAGTCAAGAGACTTTATGATAAACCCATGATGGTGTATATGTATATAAATGGATTAAATTAATTATGCCTATTTTTGGATGAGTTGGAAATATATATGTTTCTATTGTGTTAAGCCGCCTTGTTGGGTGGACTAAAATTAGAATTTTTGGAATGGTTTTATGAAAATAAAGATATAGGGTTACTCCAAATATGGGTTAGATTTTGATTCCTATTGAGCAATATATCATTGAATACAATTTTATGTGTATTTTTTTTCAAACCCAATGGGCATTTATAAGTGGTATTTTAGTAATTATCAATCCACCATAGATTTTATGAGTTTTTATATGGTTGTAGTGGTGTGTCCTGCTACAAATTATCCTCTTGGTTTGGTTTTAGCAATTCTATATAATGATCTTCTTTAGTAGTTTGGATACCCTAAATTAAACCTAGTTTTGGTTGATTTATTATGAGACTATGATTTTTATGTTTATATTTTATAATGAGATTATAGAGGTCTTTGTAGTTTCTGAAAATAAAATGTGTACCATAGTCTATTTTAATGGTCTTAGCATATTTTCAAAGGTGGATTAACATTATCTTGTATTTCAACCTCTTTTCTTTTGGTCATGTTGTGGGTGCATGATTTTATTAGTAGGAATATCAATTTGTCATTTTAGATGCATTGGGCTATATGTTGATGTTTTGGGGATTTTTGCTTGGGTTGTGCATAGCCTCTTGATATTTGAGACTACCCTTTATAACTTATCTTTAGATCATGGAATATGATGTAAACCTAAACGATTGGTTTTATTAAATTTTTAAAATGCATAAGGGTCATGAGATGTTGATTTGGGAAGTAGTTGTTTGTTATGTTTTACTAAATGATTACTTG
Source organism: Torreya grandis (assembly GCA_037957365.1). Lineage (NCBI taxonomy): Eukaryota > Viridiplantae > Streptophyta > Pinopsida > Cupressales > Taxaceae > Torreya > Torreya grandis. The sequence goes on along the minus strand of JARHVA010001679.1, from coordinate 2,183,612 downwards.
AATTCCAAATTCTTTTTTCATTATACTATAATTGGATTACTCTATCAAAAATTTTGAGTTAGTTGTTGGATATATTACTTTGTGCAAGGTTGAGGTGACATGAGAAATTTCTAGGCAACATAATCTATATTGACATATCAAGCATTAAGGCTTCATGAACTCATATTTATCTCTAAATATTCCTTCATAAGTTTGAAGCTAATAATAAAAGGTTGAGCAAAGCTATTATGCTTCATTGGATGAATGTCTCTTCCTTATCTCATGTGTAACTTTGGTGTTGTAAATACTATTATTTATTTTTGGTCTTGGTTGGTGTTTTGAACCTAGTATTTATTATCTATTGATTTGAGTTTTTTTATTGAGTTCTTGACTTTAATGATTTGGACCATGGCTTGTGTCACTTGTAAGCTCATAATTTCCCAATAAAATCTAGATTCCTGATTCCACCATCTAGATGATGGTTGGGGTGGTTATGACCATGGATAGTTGGGATCATCAGACTATATGTTGGCGCTTTGCTATCTTATGGATTATGTATTCATCTACTATTGAATTTATTTTATATGCTTGGAACTTCTTATTCTAGCATGTTGAATATATTATATATTGCTGATGTTTATAGATGATTATAATAGTTTCATTGATGTAATTAATAAATGTGATTATGCTACAGATTATGGTGTTATGTTAACACTTTGAAGTGATTCATGTGTATGTTAATGGATACCATAATATAGGGTAACATCATGATGCATGGGTATCAAACCTCCATTAACTCTATTATGTAATTCTAATTTTCCATCTTGTTGTATGGCTGTAGTAAATGTACTTTTGTAATTACATTGTGAAATTAATGATAATGTTATAATCTTATTGTTCCTTCTATTAAATAATGATATATGAATTATTATGAGCAATAGAATTCTTTAGCTAATCCTCCTTAAACTCATCTTTAGGAATGTTGTATTCTTACATTTTAGCATATGAAAGTGAACTATAGTGATGTTATTCTTATTTAAATTTTGGACTAGAAGAGTATCTTTCTTTGAGGTGTGTTATATGATTAAGTATGAAATCTCTTGATTACTTTGATAAACTTATATGGTTATATTTAAAACCATAAATAATATTAAAATAGTATGAATAAGGATAAAAATTGCTCTTGAGGTGAAATTGATCATTGTTACCAAGTTATTGATTCAGTTTGATTTCATTGATTACCTCTTTGTTTTAATAAGTATGAGGAGTTGGCTTTAATTGGTGAATTTTTTTGTTGAGTATCAAAAACATGATGAAGTTTTGTTAAACATGCTTTCTAGTTATTTATTCATGGAATGCTATGTAGGTCGAGTAAGGTTTGCAAAAGTGTATTACTTGGTAATTATTATTTCGATTGAGTTACAAAAATAATATTGTTACCTTTCTGGTTATAATGAAATTTTTATATTTTTATATGAGAAGTTGTAACAATATGGATATGATGTTGCTATTGGCAAAATTTCAACTAGTCATGCTAAGCCTCTTATGAGTTGACTGAATAACTTATACCTACAACCAATTTTATGCCTTTATAATATACTCTAAAGAATAAGGGAATTATACACATCCATAGTTTTGGTTGTGCTAACATCTTGGGTTGACTTTATTTTATTGACTTATGGTCATACCAAACCATAATAGATCTATCATATGGCTGAAACTACTCTTTCGAATTCTTTACAACTTTGCATGTTTAACTTCCTTGAGTTTGATATAATAAATGAACATTCAGGTATTGATATATGGGTCTCTTTATTGGATCAGTTGTTAGAATTTTGTGAGCAATTTAATTGATATTATCTCTTTGAAATGGGTCTAACTTGGTGGTTATAATAATTTATTTAATCTAATCTCATTGGTATAGGAAAGTATTTGGTGTCAATTTGATTTGGTACTTATGATATATCCATGGAATCATGGTGTTTGTTGTATCTTGTTAGAGTTGGGAAAGTTTCCTATAGGTGTACTATTTTATTGATGATTGCCTAGTTAGCTCTAGTTTAGATTAATGGATTCAATATTCTTGTTGGGGTATATTTGGCCTTCCTTATTTTGGTCATATTCACTAGATAAATGGCAACCCTTTCTTAATTATTATGGATTCATTTTTATGATCATCTATATCACTTAATGTATTGGAATGAATAATTTTTATATAGATGGAATATGTTGATCATATAATTTCAACTCAATGAAATCATAATTTGCATAATATCTAATTTTCATTAGTAATCCTATGAGTATGTTGGAAAGCTATTTTGACATATGGTGTCTATAACTCAAAGTTTTGAAATTAATCATTTTAATTTAACGAAATAATTTTCATGTTCACTTATTACTAAATTAGTTAAGTGTATAAGTCAATTTTAGTCAGATGAATGTCAATGGCAAGTTAAATCTAACATGTGTTGGAAAAAACCTAACCTAGTTACATAATGTTGAGGGAATGTGGAATTGCTTTATTAACAAGGAATATTATAGTTGTACATGTATTCATATTTCTTAGCAATTAAGCTGAAAGTTACCATTGACTACTTTCCCTTTTAATAGGGCATTGATTTAATCATTTGATTAATGTAAGTATAAAGGCTTGTACTCAATAAGTAAGCTAATAATTCTTGCCTCTTGGATTTTTATTATTTTTGAGATCATATGGGACTAGTGGTATTGTCAGACTTGTTTGATAATGGTGAAATTACCAATCATAAACCCTTGTTATTGAAATTATCTCTCTTGTAGGATTATTTTTATCTAAAGCTAGGTGTACCTAAGCTCCTTGGGACAAGTGAATGGAATATCAATGAGTAGATCTATAGAGTTACCTAGTCTATTATTGGTTACATTGGTAATTGGTTGGGTATATCATGCTAGTTGGTCAATTTTCCTAAAGTGACCGATCTGTATGGCTATGAATGAAGTACACCTTAGAATGTCTTTGATATCAGATAATTAAATGACTCAAAGGTTGATATATGTACATATATATATATATATATATATATATATATATATATATATATATATATATATATATATATATCAAATAATATTTTTTATTTTCCCTCTTTTCATGCTCAGGTTTAACACCAAGTTAGATTCTAGGGTTGTCTACTTTAGTACTCTTAGATGTTACATACACAGTAGCTATGAGTATGTCAAGGAGTAGTTAGAATTTTTAGCTCTCAAATGTGACTCTATTAGATGCCTAAGCTATTTGAGTAATGTTAACTAAAAACTTAATATTCCTATTATTTGGAGTTACTAGTAATTATATAGAGTTCAAAGTCTATCGGTGTGCTCATGCATACTGATACACCCCACACTATATACTCTTTGGCAAGGACACACTCCCATATATAACTCTTTACCAGTGAATTAATCCTAATTAAACACCTAATAATGATAGATAGAGTGTTATTTATGATAACCCTAGTGATAAATCCATTAATATGTTGTCTCACATCATCAAGTTGTGTTTGGGCCTAGCATGCAATGCCACTTTGTACTTTGAAATGAAGTAATTCATAAAAAAAATTGGGTTGTTATCTCATTGGATCCTATTTTTGGGAGAACCAAAAGTTTGTAGAAAAAACTACGATCCCAATCATTTATGATCAGTAATATATCCAGTCTAACCTAAATGTTATCACCCATGATATTTGATTAGGCTAGGTATAAGAAGCCTATATAGTTCCACATCTTGAAGGTCATTACTCATAATAAAATATTTAAAATATGTCATACTATTGTTGTATTAGGTGTCTCCTCCATTCTTTTCTCATATATTTAGGGGAGTGTTGAAATCTCCCACCACCATCCAATTCCATCTTGAAGTGAGGGATCTAAAATCAAAAAAATCTTTCCAAAACTTACGTCTCCTTATTTTTGAGTTTAGGGCATAAACATTGGATAAAATACACTTATTTTTGGTAGCTAGGTAGGTAATTGCCACCGTAATATGACCTTGTTTATTCTAGATAACCCTTCCATTAGAATTTATGGGATCCCAAGAAAAATTGAGGCATTTGGAAGCACCAACAGTTCCAAATCTCACATGAGAAGACTGATTCTAGATATAACATTTCAAATTATCCAAGGATTATATGGATTGTTTAGTTTCTTGGAGAAGAAGGAAATTGGGTTTATGAAGTTTCTTAAGATTCATAACTAATTTCTACTTAGTGTGGTTATTAATCCCCCTAATATTCCAAGAAATAACTTTCATTGATAAAAGGAGAAGGAAGCCCTACATTATTCCAATATGATGTTGGGTTCCTTTACCCATTCCATGTTAGACCTTGATCCAATACTCAACTAAGATCTACTAGATCTATCCTTTCCATCTACCTCCAATTCATATTATCTTTTGTTATAATCTCTCCAATTCTTGGAAGGCTCCTGGTCATAATCTCTTGGATTCCTTAAGGTTTTCTTGAATGTGTTTGATTTTGGAGATCCATAAAACCAAAACACCATCCCCATTTTGAAATTTAAGGGTTCTTTAACTGGATTTTTTACTAAAAAATTGGGGACATTAAAAAGTTCTTGCTATTTACAATTTTTCGAGACTAGAACCTAGATCCTATTATGTTGTGATCAACAAGATTGTTCATACTTAAAGGGTCCCTGAGATTAATTTATTTATCCTTTCCAAGATTATTTTTAGGCTATCCTCTTTTATCCCTCACATTATGAATTCTTGAAGGATTAAATTCACCTTACTGATTTAGAAGTTTCTCCTATCTTAGGGAGGTAGTTATTCTCAAAATTGAGGCAATATGGATATTTGTGACCCACAAAACCATTTAATTTGAAATTCTAACCTATTTTTCATATTATATCTATTGTACCCACTTACTGAGACTAGATCATAGTGAAACTAATCTCAACACCAATTTTTTTTACTTTTACCAGGATGTAAATTCTAGCTTCTATGCGGCATTTCTTCAATAATGAGATTGGTTAAATCTTAATAAGGTGGCCAATGGCAATATTAATCCCAAAAATGACATATTCATGCCAAAATTCTAGTAGGAGTCCTAAAATATTATCCTAGGTCGACTATTATTTTGGGAGCATGCTAGATACGTCTAATCTCATTCTCCATTTTTATGATGAATATCCAAGATTTACCCATAAACAATGGGCCTCTCACCAAATATATTTAAAAAATAACTCATCAAAAAAAAATGACAACAAAAAACATGTTAGATGTGATGCTCATATCTACCTTCCAAGGCCCATTTTTTTATTAACCTGTTCCTAAAAGATTTCAATGTTTCGATGAAATCTTGGGAACCTGACAAGAAAGGCCATCTCAAGATTTATAGTGGCACTATCAATAACAATATTTTGAATCTAAATATAGGCCAACTTACCATTTTAATGAGCTAGTAGAGTGACAAAATCTCCTTATATAGCCTGATCCTAGGTCCTAACTTGGACACCTCCACCCAAGACTCAAAATGCCTTTCTCGCTCATTCAAAAGTTCAAAATCATAACCAATATTACATACCCCTTCTTTGTATACCATTATAATAATTTAAATTTTGTTCAAGATAATTATTTTATTTAGATTAGATTAACTTAGATAATTAGTTTATATTTAATTATCATTTTTATTCTTTTTGATTTTGATTTATTTAGTTATTTTAGGTAATATTTTTATTTTATTTTCTCTTTAATTTTAAAATATTTTCATTATATTACTATTTTTTTAGATTATAATAATTTAACCAATACTTCTTTACTTAAATATTTAATTTGGTTTGCTTTCATTTATTAGTTAGTTTTTTATTTAACTTAGTTGATTTTTATAATATTCTTATATTGAATTTCTATTACTTTCTAGATTAATATTTATTCCTCTTTCATTTCATTTTGTCTTACTAAGATATAATTTTATAGGATAGATAAATAATTAGACATTTACTTGTTTATTTCATAGTTTAAAGTTAGATTAATTTAGTTTTGTTTTTAGTTATTTTTCAATTAATATGTTAGTTTCTATTTCCATATCTCTACCTAGTTTCTGCTTTCATTTGTTTTACTTGTTCTTTGGCTTGTTTCATTTATTTTATTTTAATTTATTTTGAGCCTATTAATAGATATCAATACATTATAAAATATTTGATTCAACATAATTAAAAAATATCAAATATCTTTCTATCAAGGGACTAACTCTTATATAGGTTTTCTTTGTTAGATAGGTTAGATTACATAATCATGTTTTGATGCCTTTTATATTTAAAGACATTTAATTTATAAATTTTAATTTTATATTGTTTGATATTTTAATTTTTATTTATTTCCCAAAACTATTTAAAAAATCCATGTTTTGCATATTTGGAATCAATTCTCATTCCCTAAACCCGTATTATTAAATTGGTACTATTCCATCTTAACCTTCATAATATTTGAAATGGTTGATTCCTACATTAACCTCCCATCTATTTTATATATTACTAACTAAAAATCCCTCAAATTTCTTTATTTTCAGCTATTGATCTTGTTTTTACAAGGTTAGTTTTTTTTTATGATTTTTGCCTAGTTAGTACTATATCATATAGAGATAAACAAAAGTATGAGATAACCTTTTTTATATTTTTTAGTGAAAAGATAAAATTTTGATATTTTAAATTTATAATTGCAAAAAATACATTTACTCTATGAAATCAATAAATTAATCTAGGAAATCATAAAACTTAATCTAGGAAAACAAGAAATTTAACCAACATTCTTAGATTACTATTACTTGAAACCTTCCATAGAAACAACACCAAAATGATGAGAATAAATTTTACCACCAATTAAACCTAACAACATTGTACATCCTCACTTTTTCTCATTGGATGAATTGACCACTTGGTATATAAAACAACTACTTCAATAATTGTCAACCCAAGGTGCATTTTACTTGATAATGTGTTGATACTATATGTGCATCACTATTATATTTTGAATGTTATATCCTAATCATTGTGTAAATATAAACACACTTTCATAAATTAAACTTAATGAAAATAAATGATATAAATAAATCTAATCTATTCCAAAATTGAACAACAATTGTAAAAAGACTCTTGAACTCAATGGATTAAATACACAAAATGAAAGAATGCTTATTCACATATGAAATAATACACACAACATATTTAACATTAAATAGTAAATAAATTCATAAATAAATATATAAATATAACTAATACTAACAAATGAGAAATTATTCTACCATATCTGTACGAGTGGGCCCTACCTCATTTAGACTAGAGTTGATCTCCATCCTTTTATATAATAAAGTTACTTATTTAAACTAAATTTTATTTCATAATATTATTTATATATTATAATTATATTAATATAATATTCAAACATTTATTATAATTATCAAAGACTATCTCTATTTACTCGTTCACTAACTTACTAACTTCCTTGCAATCCAAGTTCTACTCCTTATATAGGGGAGATAAATGTTTTTTCAATGATTCATATAATCTAGTGGTTATATATATATATATATATATATATATATATATATATATATTTCCCAGAATATATTTTTTTATAAAAATATCAACAAAAAACCTATTAAGGTGCAACAATACAAACAATAGAATATCATGTTGTAATAATAAAAGAATTTAAACATAGAATAAATGATGGATTTGTTCATCCCTAGATTGAAGGAATCAATTCATCTCCTTGAATCATGGAATATATATTTAAATATAAACCACCAACTAACTAAAAAACTTGATATGGGTTATCACTAAAAATGCACCTACAATTGTTGCAATGTGTTATTACTACCCAGATTGCTATTGGTTGCTTTCATGAGCCATATATTTCACATATGAACTCAAAACAAGATATATTTTTTGAAAGTGTATACTTTTTAAGGTTAATCCAAATATGAAATAATATTCAATATTAGGAAACTCTTTGATGTTATTTTTTCCACTATTGCCTAATTGATCTATTTTAGCCCAGAAATGCATGTAGCCACTTGCTACATCTTGGTAGCAAGTCAAATAGATATCTCTCTCTCTCTCTCTCCTTCATATTTTTAGGTATAAGAAACCTTAAAACAAGTTTATTATACATTATTCATCCATTAATAATATTTCATAATGGTTTAACGTTTTATTTTACATATGTTACATAAAATTTGTGTAGATGCTACAAGATGCCATTGCCCAAATTACTACAATAAATTTAGATAGATGCTATAGGTTGCACAAAATTAATTGATGCATGTTGTCATATTTTTTGATAAAAATGATAAAAAATTTAATAACATATATTCTTCCTTCATTATTACACCAAATTTACATAATAATAAATTATAAAATTTATCTCAAAATAATCAGTCCTTAAAACATAATAATGAATATATGCATCATAACCATATCTCATGTTAATATGGACAATTATGGATATCATGCTATTATGGTCACATGAAATTTTGAATTATAAATTGGGTGAAGTCTTAATATATAGTAATATGAGGTATATTTTTTACACTCATCAGTCATATACTAGATCATTTTGTGAGAGCCCATAGTATTTCTAAAAGGCAATCTTGACTATATAAGCTATAGGCTTCATACTATAGATATTGTTGAATATATAATTAGTACATGTGATCCAAAACTTAGAAGCTTTGGTTGAAAGATAATTCAATAAACAATAATGACACAATTGAAATAATGCTATCTCTAAGAAGAGATGTTTTATTGATCAAATTTATAGACCGAAACATATGCCTATCTCTGAGAAGAGATGTCTAATTTCCATTTAAGGTTAAATATTAATTTAAAAATGTTTTGAAAGTATGAGGAGGATTTTTAAGGTCACAAATCTTGAGGGGTATTAATTGTTTTGACTTCCATGATTTACAACAATACAAAATTTGAGGAAGTACTATTTTTATAAACTTGTCATTTTTAGACTACACTACTAAAATTGAAATTTGGGGCACTTTCATTTTTTTTAGGGTAAAAACATAATAATAAAATATTAGTTCCATCTCATGATTTTCCCCCCATTATTATATTTCCAATGGTTCAAATGGGGAGTCAAATAGAGCTATGGTGCAAAAGTTATGGCTCCTAGAAGTTCTACCACCAATTGGGGTAGAACTGTTGCCTGAATTGTCACCTAAAATATTACTCGGATCATTCCTCCATCCTTGAGAATCAATGGTCCCCATTTCATAAATATTTGTCATCAAGTATAGAAGTTTTAATTGGATTTTATTCTTGATGCATACTTGTATTGGACTGTGCTTTGTGAAATTGTGCAGGGCCTGATTGTTCACCATTTCTATTTGACCATCAGTTTGTGGATGGAAGGTCATGAAATTATTCATCTTGGTATCTATTTTATTTTTTTGTGTTGTTTGTGTAGTTAGGGCTATAAAATCAGCCATTTTGGATTCTTATGGCTTCACCATCATGAAGACAAATTTCTTGGCACTAATCAGGGAGATAGATGTAAAAGGTGGTACCTATGGTACCTTGTAGTGCCATGTTCCAAGAGTGAGGGTTATATTTTGAGTTCTTGATTCATGGATTCCATGTCAATTATACATGAATGGCTGACCAAAAAGTACATCAAAAACATATATATTGACCATATCACATAAGACCTCATCTTGGAAAGGTTTTATTTCATATGAGAGAAGACATTGGTGGGTGACATAGAGGTTTCTCCCTAGACTCAACCATTCAATACTGTATGGCTTTTGGTGAGGCTTCATGGGCAATTTTAGTCTTTTCAAAACATTAATATAGATTAAATTATTTTGACTCCCACTATCAAGAATGAAATGCAAAGGCTTACCTTTCACCCATAACTTATACTGAAACAACCTTTCCTTGTCATATGGCATCTCCTAGTGGGTCTATGGTGAAGCAACGATGTCATTAGGCTTAACATCCACAATCTCTTAATCCTCTTCAACTATATTAGATAGATCATTATATTTTGATGATTATGAATTATAAAGCAAGGATTTGATAGCTCGACATTAGTCTTTGGAGTGTGTTCTATATTTATTATAATCACACCATTTTTTAGTCTTCCCTTCCTTTTGCTTCCAATTTTGGCCCCGTGTTTGACCTTTTTTTATCACTTTTCGATTCTGAAGGTTGAATATTCATATTCATTCTTCCATGGTTTCGCTCAATCTTCATCATGAACTTGTATGCCTCACTGAGGGTTTCCAAATTGAAGAGTTCCATCTTCCCCCATTTATACCATTGTAGTCCACCATGATATTTGAGAAACTTGTGTTTGTCACTTTCCTAGATGCCCAATCTCATAGATATAAAATGAAAAATGTCAGTGTAATATTGAATAAATTATTCTTTACCTTGGCAAAGTTATTTCCGATCCATATACAAATCATCATATGATCCAATGGGGTAGTATTATTCCTTTATTGATTCTATGAAATCATCCGAGGTAGGTTCTACCTCAAGGCCAATATCATCCATACTGAATCTCTTCTTGTACACTTCCCACCAATGTTTGACAAGCAATGATTCTTTCAAAAGAACAAAAGTGATCTTATATTTATCAATGAATTTATTTACAAAAAAATAGGAAGATAATTCATCCAACCAACTTTTTACTACATCATCATTTATTTTGCCTTCAAATGTAGGGATATCAAAATTCACCTAAACCTTGAAGGGTGTTAGGGCACTAAATGGACGTGGGGGTATAGATGAGGAGCCAAAATTTCCCATCAAGATTTGTTCGATAATTTGGATGAATTGTTATAGCATATATGCTTTCTATTATTAGAGGGCTTAATTCACCATTTCCTTGAAAGGATAAAATGTCTCAGTGTTGTTCACCATTTGAAGTTATTTGGAGCGAATAGGTGGATAGTTTGGAAGCTCTATTATTTTCCACCCAAGCTTCTTGTAGCCTGACCTCATCCTCAGGATCATACACTCTAAATACAAACCAATTTTATACCACTAATCCAAAACTTAGAAGCTTTGGTTGAAAGATAATTCAAGAAATAAGAACAACACAATTGGAATAATACTATCTCTGAGAAGAGATATTTTATTGATCAAATTTGTAGACTCAAATATATGCCTATCTTTGAGAAGAGATGTCTAATTTTAATGTTAGGTTACATATTAATTTATACATATTTTTAAGGTATGAGGAAGATGTTTAAGGTACCAATATTTAGGGAGATTAAGTGGTTCAACTTCCATGATTTACAACAATACAAAATTTAAGGAATTACTATTTTTAGACTGCATTACTAAAATTAAAATTTGGGGCACTTCCATTTGTTTTTTAGGGGAAAAAATATACTTATCAAATCTTAATTTTATCTCACTACATTACCCATATTCTTCACTTTCCAATGGTTCAAATAAGGAGTCAAATGGAGCTATGGTGCAAAAGTTATGACTCCCAAAAGTTCTACCACCAATTGGGATAGAACCATCACCCAAAATAGTAATTAGATCATTCCTCCCTCTTTAAGAAGTAATGGTCTCCATTGAATCAATATTTTTCATTAAGTGTAGAATTTGTATTTGGATTTGATTCTCGATGTATACTTGTAATGGACTATGATTTGTGGAGCTGTGCTTTGTGAAACTGTGCAGGGCTCGATTGCTCACAATTTATGTCTAACCATCAGTCTGTGGATGGAAGGTTGTGAACTTATTTAGCTTGGTATCTATTTGATTTTTTTGTGTTGTTTATGTAGTCAGGGCTGTAACGTCATCCTTTTTGGATTCCTATAGCTTGACTACCATGAGGACAAATTTCTTGGCACTAATCTAGGAGACAGATATAGAAGGTGGTACCTCTAGTACTCTATAGTACCATGTTCCAAGAGTGAAGGTGATCCTTCAATTTCTTGATTCATATATGCTATGTCAATCATACATTAATGGATGACAAAAGAGTACATCACAAACATCTAGATTGACCACATCACATAAGACCTCATCTTGGAAATATTTTATTGCATATGAGAAAAGACATTGGTGGGTGATACGGAGGTTTCTCCCTAGACTCAACCATCCAATACTATATGGATTTGGGTGAGAATTCATGCACAAATTTAGGATTTTCACAACATTAGCAAATATTAAATTCTTTTGACTCCCACTTTCAAGAATGAAATGCAAAGGCTTACTTTTCACCCATAACTTAGAGTGAAACAACCTTTCCTTATCATCTAGCCTCTCCTCATGGGTTTGTGATGAATTAATGATGTCATTGAGCTTAGAATATACAATCTCTTCTTCATCCTCTTTGACTATAGGTTGTGTATTAGGTAGAGCAATAGATTTTGATGATTGTGACTTAAAAAGTAGGGACTTGATGGCTCAAAATTCTTCTTTAGAGTGCATTCCATATTTGTGGTAATCACAACATTTCTTAGTCTTCCCTTCCTTTTACTTCCAATTTTGACCCATGTTTGACCTTATTTGTCACTTTTCCATTTTTAAGGCTGACTCTTCGTATTCATTCTTCCATCCTTCTACTCAATCTTTATCGTGAACTTGTATGCCTCATTGAGGGTTTCCAAATTGAAGAGCTCCATATCCCTCCATATATACCATTGTAGTCCACTGTGATATTTGAGAACCTTGTATTTATCACTTTCTTGGATGCCCAATCTCAAAGATAGAGAATGAAAAAATTTAGTGTAATCTTGAACAGACTATTCCTTACCTTGGTGAAGTTGTTGCCACTCTATATATAGATCATCATATGATCTAATGGGCTAGTATTCTTCCTTTATAACTTCTAGGAAATCATCCTAGGTAGGTTCTACCTCAAGACCAATATCATCCATATTAAATCTCTTTTTGTACACTTTCCACCAATTTTTGATAGGTAATGATGTTTTCAAAAGAGCAAAAGCGATATTCTCTTTATCGGTGAATTTATTTACAAATAAATAGAAGATAATTGATCCAAACAATTTACTACTACATCAACATTGATTTTGCCTTCAAATTTAGGGATATCAAAATTCACTTGAACCTTGAAGGTGTTACGACATTGAAAGGATGTGGGAGTACAGATGAGGAACTTAAATTTCCCATCAAGATTTATTGGAGAATTTGGGTGAATTTGTTTTAGCATCTATGATTTCTACTATTAGAAGGCTTCATTCACCATTTCCTTAAAAGGATTAGATGTCTCGGTGTTGTCCACCATTTGAAGTAATTTAGAGTGAATAGGTGGATAGTTTAGAATCTCTATTATTTTCCACCCAAGCTTCTTATAGCCTGACCTCATCCTCAAGATCATACACTCTAAAGACAAACCAATCTGATACCACTGATCCAAAACATAGAAGATTTGGTTGAAATATAATTCAAGAAACAAGAATGACATAATTGAAATAATGTTATCTCTGAGAAGAGATGTTCTATTGATCAAACTTGTAGACCCAAACATATGTCTATCTCTAAGAAGAGATTTCTAATTTCTATTTCAGGTTACATCTTCATTTATACATGTTTTGATGGTATGAGGAGGATGTGGAAGGTCACCAATCTTGAGGGAGATTAAGTGATTTGACTTCCATGGTTTACAACAATATGGAATTCGAGGAATTACTATTTTTAGATTGCAGTACTAAAATTGAAATTTGGGTCACTTATATTTATTTTTTGAGGATCAAAACCTACTAATTAAAGATTAGTTTTATCTCAAAATTTCCCCCTCATTCTTATCTTTATAATGGTTCAAAAAGGGATTCAAATGGAGCTATGGTGAAAAAATTATTGCTCTTTAAAGTTCTACCACTAATTGGGGTAGAACCATCACTTGAATTATCACCTAAAATATTGCTCAGATCATTCCTCCCTCCTTGGGAATCAATGGTCCCCATTACATCAAGATTTTTCATCAAGTTTGGAATTTGTATTTAGATTTTATTCCTAATGCATACTTGTAATAGATTGTGCTTTCTGGAGCTATGCTTTATGGAGCTATGCAGGGCCTGATTATTCACCATTTCTATCTGACCATCAGTCTATGGATGTAAGGTCATGAACTTCTTCATCTTGGTATCTATTTTATTTTATTGTGTTGTTTTTGTAGTTATGGATACAACATCAGCATTTTTGGATTATTGTGGCTTGACCACCATGACGACAAATTTCTTGGCACTAGTCAGGGAGACATATGTAGAAGGTAGTACCTCTGGTACCCTATAGACCATGTTCCAAGAGTGAGGGTGATCCTTCGAGTTTTTGATTCATAGATGCCATATTGATCATATATGAATGGCTAACCAAATATTATATCACAAACATCCAGATTGACCACATCACATAAGACCTCATCTTGGAAAGGTTTTATTGCATATGAGAGAAGACATTGGTGGGTGACATACAAGTTTCTCCCTGGATTCAACCATATAATACTATATGGATTTGGGTGAGGCTTCATGGATAAATTTAGGCTTTCCAAAACATTAGTAGAGATTAAATTCTTTTAACTCCCACTGTCAAGAACAAAATGTGAAGGCTTACCTTTCACCCATAACTTAGAGTGAAACAAAATTTTCTTGTCATCTAGCCTCTCCTCATGGGTCTATGATGAAGGAACAATAGCATTAGGCTTATCATCCACAATCTCTTATTAATCCTCTTCAATTTTAGGTTGTGTATTAGGTAGAGCAATAGATGTTGATGATTGTGACTAAAAAAGTAGGGACTTGATGGCTCGACATTCTTCTTTGGAGTACATTCTAGATTTGTGGTAATCACACCATTTCTCAGTCTTCCCTTCCTTTTGATTTTAATTTTGGCCCCATGTTTTACCTTCTTTATCACTTTTCCATTTTTAAATTTGACTCTTTGCATTCATTCTTTCATGCTTCTACTCAATCTTCACCATGAACTTGTATGCCTCACTAAAGGTTTCCAAATTGAGATTTTCCATCTCCCCTCATATATACCATTGTATTCCATCATGATATTTGAGAACCTTATTTTTTCACTTTCTTGGATGTCCATTCTTGTAGATAGATAATGAAAAATGTCAATGTAATCTTGAACAAACTGTTCCTTACCTTGGTAAAGTTTTTTCCACTCTATATAGAGATCATCATATGCTCCAATGGGGTAGTATTCTTCCTTTATAGCTTCTATGAAATCATCCCAGGTAGGTTCCACCTCAAGGCTGATTTCATCCATACTAAATCTCTTCTTGTATACTTCCCACCAATTTTTGATAGGTAATGATGCTTTCAAAAGAGCAAAACTGATCTCTTTATTATTGAATTTATTTTAAAAAAATAGGAAGATAATTGATCCAACCAATTTTCTACTGCATTAGCAATGGTTTTGCCTTCAAATGTAGGGATATCAAAATTCACCTGAACCTTGAAGGGTGTTGGGGCACTAAAAGGATGTGGAGGTGTAGATGAAGAGCCAGAATTTCCCATCAAGATTTTTTGGAGAATTTGGGTGAATTATTATAGCATCTATGATTACTACTATTGGATGGATTCATTCACCATTTCTTTGAAAGGATCATATGTCTCAGTGTTGTCCACCATTTGAATTCATTTGGAGTGAATAGGTGGATAGTTTGGAAGCTGTATTATTTTCCACCCAAGCTTCTTGTAGCCTAACCTCATCCTCAAGATAATACACTCTAAAGACAAACTACTCTAATACCACTAATCCAAAACTTAGAAGATTTGGTTGAAAGATATTTTAAGAAATAAGAAAACCACAATTGAAATAATTCTATCTCTAAGAAGAGATGTTTTATTGATCAAATTTTTAGATCCAAACGTATGCCTATCTCTGAGAAGAGATGTCTAATTTCCATTTTAGGTTACATCTTCATTTATACATGTTTTTAAGGTATGAGGAGGATATTTAAGGTCACCAATATTGAGGGAGACTAAATGGTTCAACTTTTATGATTTACAATAATACAGAATTTGAGAAATTATTATTTTTAGAAATTTACTATTTTTAGACTACACTATTAAAATTGAAATTTGGGTCACTTCCATTTGTTTTTTAGGGGTCAAAACCTACTGAGTATAGCTTAGTTCCATCTCCTGGAATTTCCCTCATTCTTAGCTTTTCAATGGTTTAAATGAGGAGTCAAACTGAGCTATGGTGCAAAACTTATGGCTCTCGAAAGTTCTATCACCAATTGGGGTAGAATCATCACCTGAATTATCACTTGAAATATTGCTCAGATCTTTCCTCCCTCATTTATAATAAATGTTACCCATTGTATCAATATTTGTCATCATGTGTTGAAGTTGTATTTGTATTTGATTATCGATACATACTTGTAATGGACTGTTCTTTGTGAAATTGTGCTTTGTGGAACTGTGTAGGGCCCAATTGTTCACCATTTCTGTTTGACCATCAGTCTGTGGATGGAATGTCATGAACTTCTTCAGCTTGGTATCTATTTACTTTTGTTATGTTTTTTTTGTAGTTAGGGCTGTAACATCGAGCCTTTTGGATTCTTGTGGCTTAACCACCATGAGGACAAATTACTTGGAACTAATCAAGGAGATAGATGTAGAAGGAGGTACATCTAGTACCCTATAACACTGTGTTCTATGTGTGAGGGTGATCCTTCAAGTTTTTGATTCATAGATGCCACATCGATCATACATTAATGGCCAGCCAAAGAGTACATTAAAAACATCTAAATTAACCACATCACATAAGACCTCATGTTGGAAAGGTTTTATTGCATATCAGAGAAGGCTTTGGTGGGTGACATAGAGGGTTCTCCCTAGACTCAACCATCCAATACTATATGGCTTTGGGTGAGGCTTTATGGACAAATTTAGGATTTTCACAACATTAGTAGAGATTAAGTTCTTTTGACTCTTACTATCAAGAATGAAATGTAAAGGATTACCTTTCACCTATAACTTAGAGTGAAACAACCTTTCCTTATCATCTGACCTCTCCTTGTGGGTACGTGAATAATCAATGATGGCATTAGACTCAATATCTATAATCTTTTCTTCATTCTCTTTAACTGTAGGTTGTGTATCAGGAAAAATAATAGATGTTGATGATTGTGACTCAAAAAGTAGGGACTTGATGGCTTGACATTCTTATTTAGAGTGCATTAAATATTTTTGGTAATCACACTATTTCTCAGTCTTCCCTTCCTTCTTCTTCCAATTATGGCCCTATATTTGACATTCTTTATCACTTTTACATTTTGAAGGCTAACTCTTCATATTCATTCTTCCATGCTTTTGCGCAATCTTCACCATAAATTTGTATGCCTCACTAAGGGTTTCCAAATTAAAGAGTTCCATCTCCCCCCTTATATACCATTATAGTCCACCACAATATTTGAGAACCTTGTGTTTCTCACTTTCTTAAATGCCCAATCTCACGGATAGAGAATGAAAAATGTCAGTGTAATCTCAAACATACTATTCCTTACCTTGGTAAAGTTGTTGCCACTCTATATATAGATCATCATATGCTCCAATAGGGTAGTATTCTTCCTTTACAACTTTTATGAAACCATCCCAGGTAGGTTCCACCTCAAGGCCAATATCATCCATACTGAATCTCTTCTTGTATACTTCCCACCAATTTTTGACAGGCAATGATGCTTTCAAAAGATCAAAACTAATCTTCTCTTTATCGATGAATTTATTTATAGAAAAATAGGAATATAATTGATCCAACTAATTTTCTACTACATCAACATTGATTTTACCTTCAAATATAGGGATATAAAAATTAACCTAAACCTTGAAGAGTGTTCGGGCACTAAAACGATGTGGGGGTGTAGATGAGGAGCCGTATTTTCCCATCAAGATTTGTTGGAAAATATGGGAAAAGTTTTGTAGAATATATGATTGCTACTATTGTAGGGCTTCATTCACCATTTCCTTAAAAGGATTAGATGTCTCAATGTTTCCACCATTTGAAGTTGTTTAGATTAAATAGGTGGATAGTTTGGAAGCTCTATTATTTTCCACCCAAGCTTCTTGTAGCCTAACCTCATCCTCAAGATCATACACTCTAAAGACAAACCCCTATGATATTACTGAACTAAAACTCAAAAGCTTTAGTTAAAATATAATTTTAGAAACAAGAACAACATAATTGAAATAATGCTATCTCTGAGAAGAGATGTTTTATTGATCAAATTTGTAGACCCGAACATATGCCTATCTCTGAGAAGAGATGTCTAATTTACATTTCAGGTTACATCTTCATTTATACATTTTTTGAAGGTATGAGGAGGATGTGGAAGGTCACCAATCTCGAGGGAGATTAAGTGGTTTAAATTCCATGATTTACAACAATACAAAATTTGAGGAATTACTATTTTTAGAAATTATTTTTAGACTGCACTACTAAAATTGAAATTTGGGGCACTTTCATTTGTTTTTTAAGGGTCAAAACCTATTAATTAGAGATCATTTCCATCTCACGATGTTCCCCTCATTCTTAGCTTTCCAACGATTCAAACGGGGAGTCAAATGGAGCTATGGTGCAAAAGCTATGGCTCCCAGAAGTTTTGCCACCAATTGGGGTAGAACCATCACCTAAAATATTTCTCGAATCAACATGTTTCAATACTAAAACAAATTCACAACATTGATACAAGGAAATACTTATGTATTTAAAACTAATTTGTGTAATCCCACTACTTTAATTGCCATCAAGTTGTTTATGTATTCATTTTTAGATAGCATAGAGTCCTTTTCATTATTGTATGGATTGACCCTACCTACATCTAAGTAATGAGTCGAATATTGGAATAAAATTTTACCTAGATTACTATGATAAATAAATTAGTGTCTTCAAACTCCACTTGTGTCTTAAAATAAAATATTAATGGTGCAAGAATATTCTCTTCAAGGTCTATTATCATAGCTTGTAGAACTTCATATTATGATTGTATATTGTAAATTTTATAGGGATACAAGGTCTCTAATTTTTAACCATCTCATTAATTTATTTTTAAAATATTGGTTGAATCAAATTGGGGATGATAAATAAATTATGAGCACCAAATTTGTCACCACACTTTTTCATTAGATAGAACTAGTTACAGAGCCATAATCTATGTTAATTGTATTTCCATTTGAATTTTATTTTTATGATGTATGATTTCATAAGATTTTAATTGACACATGTTTTATTGTCACTTATAATAGCTACTTAGTCACCCATTTTTTTAGTAAGTCTATCTTCCATTGATAAATGTCGTTATTTCATATAGCCATGTCTTATTTTATGTCTTTGCATGATGATGGTTGGGTTCATATTATATTGGAATTCCATATGTATCAATATGGGGCATGTGGGATTCCATCTATTTATTTCTCAGTTCATGGTTTCCATTACTTGTTTATGATGGAATGAGGTGATGACATGTGGCATTCTAGTTGTAGTTGGCTATCCTGGGTAGAAAACTTGGCCTCATCTATAAGTGACCCATGGCTACTGACTATAACAAATAATATACATGACATCTTGTCACTTGATCACATGTTTTAAAATCTATAATTTTGGATATTAGTATCTATATAGCAAGATGGTGACACTTGGCATCATCTTGTTTAGTCAATTTGTCACAACATTTGGTAACTTTAAACTTGATGGTGTAGTTTAACACTTGAAGATATTAAATCATGCGGCATGATCTCATTGCATATCTCAGTCATAATATTTGGTATATTTTAACTTTATGGCATATTCTGAGGCATGATAAAATGAAGACAAGTGGCATGATCTTATTCCATCACTTAGTTTCAGCTTTTAATATTTTATAAATTTGAGCATAGACTGATAATGAACTAAAAGTGATATATGGAATAATCTCACTAAGCCAAGATGCTTATATGAGCATATAATTATTCATTTTTGTATATATCTTGTGATGAAATGTAATAATAATGCATGGTGTGATCTCACTAACCAGAACATTAGAGACATGAAAGAGTTAATAAATCTCAGGTACAAATGGCTAAGGAGATATATACCTGATAGTTGATGTGGAAATAACATTATAAATAAATAACTTAGGTTCTCATTCAAATTTTAATGTGAGAGAGATGTAAAAATTTAAAAATGACATGTACATTTTAACTGAACAAATTTGGACAAGCATTGACTAATCTTATTAGTCATGAAATACAAAATCCAATGTTTATCAAATAATGCATAACTTTTAAGCCAAAAATAACTCATGAATAATAGGAATTAAGTCAAGATAGGATTGGGTCTAAAGTTATCACATGATAAAATGGGACCTAAATATGTAACTATTAAGATCAAATGGTCCCTATTTAAATTTTTTAAAGTGGAGTGTGTTGGTCACAACACTTTTTAATCACATATAACTTTCACATGTAAACTATTGAAATCTTGATAAGATTTACCTTCTAATGTCTATGAAAAAATCTAAGAAAAATATTTTGATTAATAATTCCACATGTTTAAAAAATAAATAATGCATCAAGATAATATTCCTAAGATTCTCTTGAATTACCAAATAGTTTTAGAACATTTACTCTTTTGAGAGAAATAAGTTTGCTGGGAAGGTTTCCAATACCAAATATTCTGCCACATATCCAATTATCTTGTTCATTTTTTTATATCAAAATTCACTTTACCATTATTTATTTCATCATGTTCCCTATTTTATTGATAATTAGGTATGATATCCATTATTCTATTTCTTTCTTGGTCAGCCATTTTCAAAGGATTAATAATCTTCAGGAGGTTTACTAGAAAGAAATATAATATAGGGTTGATGATTAATAGTTAATATTTTTTTCCTTTAACATCTAAGACATTGGTTTCTTTTGGAAATATGACCTTGAGCTGTAAGTGAAAATAGATCATAAATTTCAATCTAAAAAGCCTCTTCTTCCTCAAAATCAATAACAATAAAAATAAAATATGGATTTATGGATAATTGTACCAAATAAAGTGGGGTTTAAATAAGTAGCAATATCAACTTATTAAAAATCAATGTCAATACTAGGTTAGATAACAATAAGATTTCCATTATTAGTCATAGAATAGATGACGAAATAATAAAAGACATGAAAATAGTTTTCAATGTCAAAAGTTTGAAGATAAAACTCCCAAATTGAGTCACAAAATTTTCTGATGATGAAAAGTGTAGTGTAAACTAATCTACATGTTTACCTATCACGAAGGTCAAAGTGGAATATTACCAATCTAATTATATGAACATAATGATGATGATGATGATGATGATGATGATGATGATGATGATGATGATGATGATGATGATGATGATGATAATAATAATAATAATAATAATAATAATAATAATAATAATAATAATAATAATAATAATAATAATAATAATAATAATAATAATAATAATAATAAATGTGGAGGGCATTTTAAAAGGTTAAATATACAAAGTGATGTGATTTCAGGAACATTAAAACTTAATGAGAGTTTGGGGAATCAAATCATTAAAGTAAAAGATGAAATATTACAAGATATAAAAACATTGAATTGGATAAAAACTAAATTTATATGAATGAAAAAACTCAAATAATGATATATTGTATATATTATATATTTTTAATCCTTGTTGATAGAATCATCCCTATTGACAAGCCAATATATTATATAAATAAATTTTTTAAATAAAATAATCATATTTATCTATTTGATAAACTTATATTTTTTTTTCACTTTATTTATACAATGTATTTATCTTATACATGATTTTCAATAAATTAAAAATAATATGAAATCAAAAACAGAAAATAAAATACATAAAAGAAACTACAAAGACACAAAACTAAAAAAACTAAAAAAATAATAAATTTAAGATTAAAAATTAGGAATTAACAAAAATAGAAATTAGTAAGCTAGAAGATAATTAGTTACTAAGTTAACACTATTTAAAACTTAAGAAAATAAAGTAATGAATAAAATTAAAGATAATTACACTAAGAGTGAATGAAAGAAAGAAGATTGATGAAAATAAACAAAGAACATGATTTGAACTAAGAAAATAATTGAGACTATATAAGTAAATAACTAAACTAAAGAAATAAATAGGTACAATAAATACAATATATTATACAAAGATAAACTAAAATTAATGCAAGTGTCATGATAAGTGAACTAATTTATAAATATTAATAATTTTCTTGAGAAACAATAGACTTCATAAGTGATAAAAAAATAAAAAATCAACAAACTGTCAAATAGTATGTGAAGTATTATTCATTATTTGATAAAAGTACAAAATGTAATCCATGCATATGATTTTATTATTCTTAAGTCATCAAAAAGTTAAGAATATTTTCCATATTCATATAAGTAGTTTATAAATCATATAGTTAATCTAGATATACCTAGCAGTACACATCATCATTATAGACTGTGTTTTTTGGAACATAAGACACAAAGTATACTAATAAAAATCAATTCTCTAACATGTGAGGGCCCACTTAATAACTTAATTAATTAAAATAAAAATTATTATGTGAGTTTAAAAATCATAATGTGAGTCTAAAAACCATAAGTGATTTTAAATTAATCCATAGAAATTATCAAATGTATCAATTTCTATATCGAATAAATGATAAAAATAAAAAATTAAATATTTAGCTCTTCATTTTGGATGTAGACAAAATTTTGATTATTAATCAAAACAAACAAATATCAAAACACCAAAAAAACTAAAATTAATCAAACTGAAACATCATCTTAAAAAAAATGCCACAATCTACAAAATTACTATAAAGTCAACCACTTTCTAAACCAAATAGTAATGAAAGTATCAGGTGTTACAAATAGTCTTTATAAATATTATTCTAAAACATGAAACTAATAATAACTAAAAATATTTTTAGAGATAATTATATGTCACCTATTGATAATCACTAAATGAAAAACTACCTCTTTTATTGTAAGTCATTAAAAACTAAGTAAATAAGCTTTTAATTTAATAAACCACATATATAAATCTCAACAAATATGTTCTTGTACTTTATAAATTTTCTATCAACTAAAAAAATTCAAGAAAAATATATAATTTATGCCATTTACACTTTATTCACATATATTACTCTAGGGTTTTCTAGATGATCATTGTATAAATTATTACTGAGCCACAATTTTATGCTAACAATAAGAAAAAATCTATATTTGAAATTTGAAATCAAATATGAATAATTTGTATGACTTAAAAACTTGTCACTTTTCCTTTTATCTTTTTCAAAACATGCCTATAAAGAACGTTGAAATAATTAAAGATATATTTTTAAAACCTAAAGGTCTTCAATTTCATCATTATTTTAAAAATAATATATTGCTTCATATGAACATTGAAAACCTTCTTCAAAAAAATAAAATTCTATGCAACATTATGAATAGTTTTGAAGCATTTATTTTCATGTAAATTAGATATAAGTTTAGATGTCCCATTCTTATATTTCAAAGCTATATCTCATCTAATTGAATCATAAAACATATGTCCTTAATCTCATTCAAAACATACCAATTCTTTACAGTCCTGTCAACATATGCTACCAATCTTTTCTGAACTTGCTTTTCTTATTTCACGTCCTTTAGCATTAAAAGTCAAATTATGTCCCTGATTATAAATTTGACTAACACTCAAAAAATTATGTCTCAATCCTTTTTCATATAACACATTAGCATTTTTATTTTTCCTATTGTTAAGACTTAGTTTTCGCTTGCCAATAATATTAGTTGTTGTATTGTCCATGTTGGTGTCCTAGATGGCACCCTAGCTGAGCAAATGATTGTTCAGATCATGTGCTCAAATATAGTCCAACATGTTAATGATACTAGGATATGGGTATCCTAAAATTGGTTCAATCCTTTGGAGAAGGTTGGATTCCTTTTCGATCTATCACTTAAACTAGACCTAATCTAACAACTTTTCTTAGAAAAAAGATAGAGATTTACATAAACTATGAAAGCATGTTAAAATGGGGTGATGAACCAGTAATTTGAACACTTATATGAGACACATTCAAGACCAAATAAGATCGGTCCCACATAAATATTTCACAACAAGGCATTGACCAGCTATCAAATTAGCATGAGAGGGTAGATATCCACTTTCAGGCTAAACAACAAACTATGAATTTCACTTATAATGACATGTGATAAACTATCAGGAAACTCATTAAGGTGAGAAAAATTAAACATAGACAAGGAATATACATTCACTTAACCATTGTATATGAATTCATAGGACACACTTCAATCTAGCTTGTAAAATGATGAAAGTCAATCTTTATTGCATCAAAAGGTGTTACAGTACAAATTTTGGCATATCCTAAGAAGCCAAAGCCTAATAGTCTATTCCTCTAAAAATGTTAGAGATTTATTTCTAAAACTTCCACAGAGATCTCTCAATGTGGTAGAAGATGTAATATATATAGAGAAGGGGAAGGAGAGAGAGGGAACTATGATGTACTAGCACAAGTTCAAGGATGCTAACTCATGATCTTATTAATAAGGAACAAATTATGTAAAAGAATTAAATTAAAATTATCTTTATCCATTCACTAGGTGTCCATCTTGGAGTTCCATGCCATTTTCAACTTGATTTATTGATGAGGAGCATGTCTTGGAATTGATAGAATCATGCCACATCTACTTTGGGCAACCATAGGTACTTGCTTATTAAGAATGTGACCACGTTGATATATGAGACAAATCTCCATGATCATGTTTACATTTATTTTTATTCCAAATTGAACATGGGTTCACTATAGATGAAAACCAATCTAGTTATTAGTTTTCACATAGTCATAATATTCGTGATAACATGTATACTATTTGATCTTGCTTCAACACTACTAATCAATCTTTGATCTCAGTATTTAGTCCAAAATACCAATTTTACCTCTAAAAACCTATGAGATCTGATAAGCTACTATATACAAGGATATTATTCTAATATTAATGAACATGTTAATGGGATGACCCTACAACAAGGTTGACAGGTTCCAAATTATCGACCGAGGGTCCTATTTGAACTTTAATAGTGATAGAGCCTCATTATTGACCATCCTAACTATATGATTACATTTTTTGTTTAATTGAGTTATAATGATGACATGATTCCTTTATTATTTTAATCACCTGGGTCAAAAACTAGTTCATTAACCTCCACTGGAAGCTTTTTGGATTTGCCCTTTGTTCATAATTTTGTCAATTGCCAACTTTGACCATTTTATTGTGCCAAATTGTCTTTTCTCCTATTGGTCTCAAAGATATGTTATTAGATCTTGAATTTTTTACCTCTTGTACATCATAGGATCAAGTTGTATAAATGAATGTGAGCCTTTGATTTCCTACCATTGAATATCCTTTGACATTTTGACTTTAACTAGCACCATCAATCTAAATGTATGAAATAATGTGTACCATTAGATTTATCTGGACCCACTTTCTTGTCAGTCACCATTCACCATAGATCTAGATGTTATGATTGTATGTTGGCCATAGATTTACCTAGACCCACCTCTTTTTTAGTCAAGATCACACCATTGGATCTTTTCCCAATATATACACATCATTAGATCTTGATCAAATTGTAGCCTTTTAAGGCTCTTAACCCAAGGACCTTTTGACTTGTTTGACCCCAACATGAACCGTTGGATCTATTTGTTATAATGTGAGCTCATACATACCATTATATCTTAATTAAATTGAATCAATTTAAGGACCTTTTGAATATAAATGGCTATTTTATGGGCTTAAATTTGATGTTCATGTGAACATCCTATCTTGCCGGTTCAACTTTGAATGCTTATAACTCGAGCTAGAGAACTTGTACCACCATGAAATTTATAGAGAATGATCTTGGAATGAATAAATTAATGGAGATATAATATATTATCTCTCAAGGATTTTTGATATGTGTTTATTAAATACACAACTAGACTATTCTATTCCTTTTCTAGATGACGTCTTGGCAATGATCTGGTCCTTAAAATCCTTAAATTTGCACTTTGAGCTTGTTTAAAGTGTTTCAAAATATTTTTAAAAGCTATGTGATCTCCAATTAAGGTCTTTATTCTCTTTGTGACATTGTATCACTCTTCAAATAGGCTCTTATTTAGCTTATTTTTGTGGCCTTGGTATGTAGGTCAAATTTGGTCAACATCTTTGGTGACTTAGCTGGGTAACATGCCTTCTATGATTGAGAACTCAGAACATTTACATTGAAACCTTGAACCATTTAGATGAATCTTGAACCATTTATATGACTGCAATATATCCTTTTGACTTGCTAAAATAAAAAATTCTAACAAAAAGGGAAAGAAAGAAACTTGAAAGGGAAACTAACCTAATAAAGCAAAGGTAACTAACCTACTGAACAACTATGTAATAAAGTACTTATTTGGGATAAAAATAGAAACATAACTAGTGTGTTTAAAATAATACTTAAATAAAAATAAGAACAACTAGTTATGTATAGGTGACTTAGATTCCTTAATAGCAGTGATTTAGATATATCCCATTGATTGGGATAGGAAGCTCCTCACCATCCATCTTTGTGAGTTGGAAAGCATTATGGGTTTTGAATCTAGAGAATATGTATGGAACACTCCAAAGAGAGTCAAATTTTGTATGCCTTCCTAGTTTAGCTCTATCCTCATCCCATTTAAGGACCAAATATCCTTCTTGGAAACTCCTTGAAGAAACTCCTTTGTCAAAATATCTCTTTACTATTGCTTGATGGGATTCCATGGCCAACATGGACTGATGTCTTGTCTCTTCTAGATTTATGAGCTTATCATATCTAATTTCCATTAGCTCATTCTCCAAAAGATCAAGTTGATGCATTAGTTCTAAAGCGAAAAATTCAAGAGAAATAAGCATTCTCACGTCCTTACCATATACTAGCTTGTATGGAGAAATGGATATTGACCTTTTATAGGTGATCCTATCAGCCCACAAAGTTGACTTTAGATTAATATTCCATGACCTCTGATTATCTTCAATTGTCCTTTTGATGATATTTAATAGATTTCTTTTTAGTGGACTTAGCAAGGCCATTGCCTTGTGGATAATAGTTTGATGAGGTACTAATAAAAACACTATTTTGAACTACACATTGGCTTATCCTAGACCACACAAAGGTCATATCATTATCATATATAATAGTTGAATAGACCCCAAATCTGGTAAGTAAACTTTCATAGAAGTCCATAATATTGGTTTTATTGGATTCTTTTTATGCTACTGCTTCTATCCATTTAGTAAAATAATTTGTGGTAGTTATAATTCATGTTTGTCTTGAGCTTTAAGGGGGGATAATGAGACCAATAAATTCCAATCCCCATTGGATAAGGGTTTTATTCACTAAAATTAGCTGGAGAGGTAAGGATACAAGCTTTACTTTTATAACAAACATGGCACATTGTCTGAACTTTATGACCCATGCATGATAATCACCAAATATTCCTGGCCTTTAATACCCACCTCTCATGATCTTATGGTTTGTGATCCTTGTTGAATAATTTCCTCCACTATGTCCATCATGGAACTGGTCAAGCAATCTCTATGTACCTTAGTAGTATGTTATTAATATCCTTTTTGAATAACACATTATCAATAAGAAGAAAATGAATTGATTGCAATATGAAATATCTCATTTTTGAAGGGGTCAGATGAGAAGGAAAAACACCATACTTTAGATATCTCACCATGTCTTAGAACCACCTAGAAGGTGATGTGTGATCATTTGCAAATTATTCATCATTTGACACCATAACCACCCCATTAGCCTCTTACAAGTTTTTGGCTAGATGTAGACAAAGTCTTTTAACCCTAACCAGCCTTGTGATCTTGATCTCAACATCATACCCCATCACTTTGGTTATCCAACCATCTCATTTGTCATTTATATCCTTGTTCAAGAGAAAATATTTGACACTTGGATGTATAACCATCAAATTTATCTTATTATTGGTTAACAAGTACCTAAAATTCTTAAGAGATATTATAAGTAAAATTAAATTCTTATCAACAAAATAATACCTTGTTTCATATTATTCTAAGCCTTGATTGAAGAAGGCTATTAGCTACTTTAAAGTTTCTTTATTCTGCTACATGAAAATATCTAAAATTATGTCAATGTTAGCATAAGTGTATAATAAGAAATCCTTTGTGAAGTCAGGTTTTAGGAGTGTAGGATCACTAGCTATAGCTTTCTTAATGTCTTCAAATCTTCTTACTTATTCTTTGGACCAATTGACATTCTAACCTTTATTTAGCATGATTGTAAGTGGCCTAGCTAAAGTAGAAAAATTTAAAATATATCTCCTTATGAAATTAATCTTGCCTAAGAATCTTTGTAGACATTTCTTGTGCTTAGGCAAGGAAAGTGAAAGAATTGAGTCTATCATATTAGTATCTATTCTTGTACCTTTTTTATAAATCACATGTCCAAGAAGCCTACCTTTGTGAATAGATAAAACAAACTTTTTGGGATTTAAAGACACCCCAAATTATCTACACCTTTCAAGCACTTGTCTGAGGTGAATCATATGCACCTCTACATTCTCAAATAACACTTTTATGTCATCCAAATAAACAAGTATAAACTTTTTAAGGAGACCTTGAAATGCCATGTCTAGAGCTTTCTCAAAAGTGTCTTCAGTATTAGATAAACCAACATATATATTTATATATGTAAATGTCCCCCACTTTGTGGTGAAGGATATTTTGAATTGGTATTCTTCTTTGATGAAAATCTGATTGTAACCACTATAACCATCCAACAAGGAAAACATTTCTGAACTTGCAACTAACTGTAAGATCTATTCCATAGATGGAAATGGATAGTGGTCTTTAAGAGAGGCCTTTTTCAAGTCATGGATGTCAATACATAATCTTATTTAACCATTCTTTTTCCATACTGGAACAAGGTTTGCCACCCAGTTTGAGTGCTTAATTACAAATATTATAGCTAACTCAATGTGGTTATGAAGTTTAACTCTCATCAAAGGCTCAAGCATTGGATCAATAGGCTTTTGTCTTATCTCACTAGTTTAGTCTCATATTATAGATCAATGGTATGTTGAGATAGGCTTGGATCAAATATTTTAAGCTCATTTTATTTCCATTTAAAGACATCTACAAAACTTGAACATAACTCAATGAAAGTTTCCTTCTCTAATGATGTGAAAAATTTGCCCAACTATAAGCTCTTACCAATTGAAATATCCACATTTTTATAATGTTATTATTTTTTTGACAATGAAAATTTTTCGTTTCTTAATTCATAATCCTTAATAAATATATTTTCAAGTGTGACCAACCCTTTAGGCAACTTATTTGTCTTCAGTTGCACAATCTGGCCACCATACTATTGTATGTGCTTGTTTTGATTCCTTAAAGAAAATTTAGCTTCTTATTACATGAATATAATAATCTGATTATCATCTTCAAATAGTTTATAATTGTCATGGTTGTCTAGAATATAAGTTCTTACAACCATCTTGATGTGTGATTGAACCTTTTCACTCTTTATGTCATTTGGGATATTGAATTGTGACCCAATGGCAACCAACCTATCTACATGCATGTTCTTATTTTTTTGATATGTCTTGAATGTTAAAAGATTTAAATTCTTAAATTAAGTCCCATAATATATGCTTATAAGAACTAATAAATGGGTTCTTACATATATTAAGCCCTCTTATTGGGTGAACTACTAGTTCACTATCACCAAAGACTTGTATGGTATTGGCATTCTTCTTTCTTGCCCATTTCAAACCATAAACTAGTGTTTCATATTTATCAACATTATTTGAGAAACCAAATTGAAACTTGAGGGAATATAAATACCTTTGATTCTCTAGGGAAATCAACATCATTTTATCCCCATTTCTATGTTTGTTCTTGGATCCATAAAAGTACAATTGTCATAGTTTCTCACTAGGCTCATCATCCTTCATCAATGCTAAATTTGTTGTATTATTTTCATGAAGGTAATAGACACCAAATCCTTATTCTTTGATTAACTTTTAAGGATCATGCTCATGAAATTTAGAGGCCCATTCATCAAGGAAAAGATTTGGAACTCCATTTAGAGGTGCCTCAATTTCCACCTCATTATTTTCTATTACCTTATCTAAGATAACACAATTAGTGTTCACCATACTTGACACATATGGCTCTAAATGGAATCTTGAAATAGGTTCAAGACATATTATTACCTTGGTACCATACCTGGTTCTGAACATCAAATATTTCTAATCAATTGAAAAGTATCCTCCAATCTTTGAGGTAAAATCTCTTGAAAGACACATGGCAAAATAGGGAGGCAAGTCCACTACAACTACATCTTGCTAAATGAAAACATTGTGGCAAACATGTAATTTTAAATTCAAATCTTTGATTATGCCTAATTTCTTTTTTGGTGACCCATCTATTTATAGTACTCCTTTACAATTTGGTTCATAGACAAGACCAAGCTTATCTACAATTTTCTTAGGCATGATAGTGTTACTAGCTCCACTATCCACCATATAATTATGGATTAAGTAGTCACCATCTATCAAATATAGATAAAAGGTGAGGGGGGGGGGGGTGTTGTTTGATTTTACATTAATTTTATCCAAATTTTTCATGTTATGTAATTTCTTATCTTATTACTTAATTGGTTAGTCTGAATGAGCCAAAATAGATCCTTGTTTATGGATTCGTTCTTGAGACACTTTGAGAGCTGAGAGCTCTTGAATGAGCATCTACTTTTTCCATAAGAAAACAATGGAATCCCAAATTCTAATTATAGCATTTGATTTTTTTATTTTATCTATTATATTGAATGAGGCTCCACTAACCTCTGGCTATAACTTTGGAACCACTGGTTATTCTCTAATTAGAGGTATTTGGGGAATCTTTCCAACCTCTTCATTTTGAATATTTTATGCTATAGGTGTAGTAAATTGATCCTTAACACTTTTTGGAACAATATCAGGAACACTATAAGTATTGTTCACATCTTGAGCTTTCTAAACTTATGTTCTCTTATCTCTAGTTAGAGCTGAAACTTGACCATTTGTGTTGCTAGTTTCACTAACTTGATCGAATGCAATATGATCATCTAATTACCAATTCACATTGATGGCATCAAGATGTCATTTAAATTATTGATTTTCTCCTTAAGATTACATATTTGTCTCTTGGTATTAATCTCTTTGAAGATTAAACTCTGCTTGTGTCATCTATGGCATAATAATATCCTATGATAATAAGACTTGGTTTTGAGTGCCATTTGGATTAAAAGGCTACCAATTTGAATCTTGCATCAAATTGTTTTAAGGAAAAATAGCTCTTAAATTTGAGGGTAAATTAGGGTCAATAGTTATATATGGTTTAGATTGGGTTATGGCTCATTGATTTTGGTAAAGGGGCCTATTTTATCTAAAACCTTGATAGGTTTTTTGGTTTTACTTGAAGGGTTGATAGGTGTTTTGGTGTTGCTGCTGGTAAGGTCTACATTGATACTAATGTCTCTTAAGTTGGACTATCTCATTACCAAAATCTTGTAACATACTCTTTAAATATCCAATCTCACTAGCTTGATTAGAATGGATTACAAATTGGGCTTTAGGAGATGAAATAAGAGCTATAGATGGGATTTGAGGAATTTGATAGATTGGAACAAGTTGCCACTCTAGGAATATAGGCATTAGGGGCCTTGGAGAAAGCTTTCCAGCTTGTATTAAGCTATTCTATGCTCTTATTGTAAGTTCATAGGTATTTGTAAAAGTATTACCACCAATAGATTGTATGTGTTAGGTTGTGGAGCTAAAATCTTCAACCCTTTGCAAACTGAGGAACAATGGTTGCTGAGATCCAGGAGCACCGACGTCGGCAGCAGGACCGACGTCGGCAGAGACCAGTGCAGAAGGCCATCGGTGACAGCAGGAAGTCGGCCGACGTCGGTAGAACCAGACAAGCAGGGACCGACGTCGGTCGCCTGTGTGTTCTAGAACTGCTCGTTTCACAGACAATTAGTTAAGTGAACGAAGAGTTTGCATGTTGAGACCAGTTAGAGTCTTGGGCTGCGAGGATAATTGTCTAAATTAAGAGTCTAAGTTATTGTTTGAGTTAAGGATCTATTTATAGACCCATTGGCATGTATTGTTAATGTATGAGATAGAAAGGAAGAGTTCCTTCTAGTTGTAAGATCTGTGAGTTGCAGGTTGTTGCAAGCTCATTGGGGATCTACATGTAAGTTTGGTCTTTGAATTGCAGGTTGCAGGTTCATGAGAGATCAGCTTGAAGTGCTATAGAGTGCTTGGTGTACCAGTAGGGTTATTACTGACTGGTTGGTGAGGTGAACACCAATTCTGTGTGTGAGTTGGTTGTTGGGACCATTTTTTGTGTAGGAGAGTGTGTGTGAGAAGAATTACTGTGCACTTGAGGTGTGGCGAATCTCTGTAAGGTGAAAGAGTGTGGCGGCTCTTTGATGTATTCTTTTCTGTATAGTGTTAATACAAGATAGTGTATTGTCTCTCATATTCTGTGCTATTGGTGAATTCTAGTTACTTGTGTTTCTGGTTATTTCCACATATTCAATTGCTTATATTTGGTAATCATACTGTGCTCTTTCTGAGGAGCAAGATCCTAACGGGTGGAATTAGAATAGGTGTGTTTGTTCTTGGATTTACCTCCACCCCTCCTAACAAGTGGTATCAGAGCTTTTGGTTGGGATACTAACAGATTGGTGTAGATATAGGTAGTGTGTTTTGATTACAGGTTACTCATAGGGTCTCTGTTTGAGTGGGAGTTGAGCAATGGCAGAAAACAATCAACTATGAATGGAAAAGTTTAATGGCAAGAACTACCAATTATGGAGGATGCAGATTGAGGACTATCTGTATCAGAAAGATTTGTACTTACCATTGGGTGGGGTTGCTAGCAAACCCTTGGATATGAAAGATGAAGAATGGGAGGTTCTTGATTGGAAGGCTCTGGGATCTGTTAGATTGAGTCTTGAATCATCTATGATTTCTAGCTTATCACAGTGTAAGACAACGGTGGAGTTGATGAAATCTTTGGCAAATTTGTATGAAAAACCCTCGGCTTCTAATAAGGTATTTCTTATGAAGCGTTTATTTAATTTGCAAATGTTGGAAGGTGGATCTGTTCATAGCCATCTTAGTGATTTCCATGGTTTGGTAAACCAGTTAAGTTCAGTCAATATTGTATTTGATGATGAAATTAGAGCTCTCTTAATCTTGTGTTCATTACCTGAAAGTTGGGAAGGTTTGGTAATGGCAGTTTCTAATACTGTGTCTCCTTCAAAAGTCTTAAAAGTGGATGATGTTGTGAGTGTGATCTTGAATGAAGAGATATGCAGGAAAAGCACAGGTGAATCATCTGGAGATGCTTTGAGTGTTGAAGGAAGAGGAAGGCCAAGAGAGAAGACAGAGCGTGGGAGATCAAGGTCAAAAATAGGCAGGAGATCCAAGTCCAGGTATGGCAGAATAACCTGCTGGAAATGTGGAAAGCAAGGGTACTTAAAGAGAGATTGCAGATCGGGTGAAGATCATCATGAAGAACATAGAGAAGAAGCAGATGTTGCGGGTTATGTTGCACAGGATGCTCTGGTATGTTCTTTGGATAAAGTAGAATCTTGGGTATTAGATTCAGGTGCCTCTTTTCATGCATCCCCACATAGGGAATTTTTTCATGAGTATGTCCAGGGAGACTTTGGAGAAATTTGTGTAGGGGATGGTAAGCCTTGTCAGATTGTTGGCAAAGGCAAAGTGAAGCTAAAATTACAGACAGGTGACACATGGGTGTTAAAGGAGGTCATGCATGTCCCAGTTCTGAA
Organism: Torreya grandis; assembly: GCA_037957365.1. Classification (NCBI taxonomy): domain Eukaryota; kingdom Viridiplantae; phylum Streptophyta; class Pinopsida; order Cupressales; family Taxaceae; genus Torreya; species Torreya grandis. The sequence goes on along the minus strand of JARHVA010001679.1, from coordinate 2,149,690 downwards.
GTGGAATCTGATTTCTGTTAGAAGTTTGGGTGAAGAGGGTTGCACAGTAACTCTCACAGTGGACTCTTGGAAGGTTACCAAGGGTACACTTGTTGTAGCCAGAGGTAAGAAAGTAGGTACGCTTTATCTATCTACTTGTTTTACTGATTCTCTTTCTGGGTTATCTACTTCAGCTGTAGATTCGGAGATGTGGCTTAATAGGCTTGGTCACATAGATAAGAAGGAGATGCTGGTTCTTGAGTCAAAGAGTATGCTTTTGGATTTGGAAGGCATGGATCGTGGTTTCTGTATGCAGAAGAAGAAGGTGAGGTTTCTTGAGGAATATGATGTTAGTGACAAGAACAGGAAAGCCTTGGTTTTCAAGGAGAAAGTGACGGACAGAGTTCAGCACAAGGTGCAGAGGAATTCTGAGCAGAGCAAGGGTGATTTGGACAAGGGTTTGATCCAAAAAGAGCTCGCAGGAAAAAGTCAGGTCTCACAAGAAAAACACAGAGACCGACGTCAGCAGGAAAACTGGCGTCGGTGTCCAGACAGGGATCGACGTCAGCTATGTGCATCCCAACATCGGTGACTCAGGGCAGACAGAGACCGGTGTCGGCCAGGGGAAACCAACGTCGACAGGGAGACAGTCGCAGGGAACCGACATCGGTCGGCTGTAGACTGAGATGTGACCGGCATCGGTTACTGAGACAAATTTTGGGTGGACAGTTAGTTGTCATGGAGTCTCAAGTGCCCATATGGAGGACTGAAGGTGTAAGTAAGTTCTTAAATTCGTCATTTCCCTTCTTTACACTACTTGTTGCTCACTTATGGTATAGAACCAGGAAGTTTTTAAAGAAGCAGAACAGGTAGATCCAGGAAACAGTGGGAGCTTGGCATGGATGAGGATGTGATTCCTTGGAGGAGAACCAAACAGGTGTTTTGGGTAGAGTTGCCTGCTGGAAGTAAGCACTGAGAGACGAGTGGATGTTAAAGATGAAGAAGAGCAGAAATGGATATGTGAGATGGAAGATCAGGGTATATGATCTTGTATTAGCTGCAGGGCAATGGAGGTTTGATCATTGTGTTTCTCTTTACCAGGTTGGATAATATTAGCTACATTATCCTATTTTATGTATGATGTGCTTGTTGCAGGGTTACATATACAGGTATTGCTGAACTAAAGGTAAAGCTAGTTCAGGTGTATGTCATGGAGAATCTAGGAGTAGCAAGATTCTTTGGCATGAGTGTGTTCTAGAGACATGGAGGTCTTGTTGACTTTGTTTCAGGATGATTGTGTGAAGCCAGTTAGCATGCCGATGGTTAGACAGTTCATAGAATAGGTGTCTTGATTCACATAATGAGGTTGAGTGCATGGTATGTACTAAACCTGAGTTTTCCCAAGCAGTGGGAGTTATCACAAGTTTGGAGTCAATTCAGGAGAGTAATACTGAAGGGTAGTTCAGTGGGACCAGCAGCAGGTGCACATGCTATGCAGGGTCAAGTTCTTTTTTACATGGTTGTAGATGTGGATGTGGCAGGTAATTTGGATGACAGGTTTTGCACCATGGATTTTGTGGTGGTTGGTCTTCAAGAGTGATCTTGAGGAGGGATACATAGCCAAGGGAACAAACTAGACGGTGTATAGGTACAGGTACAGGTTGCAGCTGTTTATCTCTAAGTGGGAGATTGTTAGGTTGTGGAGCTAAAAGCTTCAACCCTTTGCAAACTGAGGAACAATGGTTGCTGAGATCCAGGAGCACCGGCGTCGGCAGCAGGACCGACGTTGGCAGAGACCAGTGCAGAAGGCCACCGGCGACGGCAGGAAGTTGGCCGACGTCGGCAGAACCAGACAAGCAGGGACCGACGTCGGTCACCTGTGTGTTCCAGAACTGCTCATTTCACGGACAGTTAGTTAAGTGAACGAAGAGTTTGCATGTTGAGACCAGTTAGAGTCTTGGGCTGTGAGGATAATTGTCTAAATTAAGAGTCTAAGTTATTGTTTGAGTTAAGGATCTATTTATAGACCCATTGGCATGTATTGTTAATGTATGAGATAGAAAGGAAGAGTTCCTTCTAGTTGTAAGATCTGTGAGTTGTAGGTTGTTGCAAGCTCATTGGGGATCTACATGTAAGTTTGGTCTTTGAATTGCAGGTTGCAGGTTCATGAGAGATCAGCTTGAAGTGTTATAGAGTGCTTGGTGTACCGGCAGGGTTATTACTGACTGGTTGGTGAGGTGAACACCAATTCTATGTGTGAGTTGGTTGTTGGGACCATTTTTTGTGTAGGCGAGTGTGTGTGAGAAGAATTACTGTACACTTGAGGTGTGGCGAATCTCTGTAAGGTGAAAGAGTGTGGCGGCTCTTTGATGTATTCTTTTTTGTATAGTGTTAATACAAGATAGTGTATTGTCTCTCATATTCTGTGCTATTGGTGAATTCTAGTTACTTGTGTTTCTAGTTATTTTTGCATATTCAATTGCTTATATTTGGTAATCATACTGTGCTCTTTCTGAGGAGTAAGATCCTAATGGGTGGAATTAGAACAGGTGTGTTTGTTCTTGGATTTACCTCCACCCCTCCTAACAGTATGGTGACAATAATATCAAAATTAAGGACCTTTAGATAATACAAGAATGTAGACTCTAGAGATGGCCTAACTAATACAGGGATCCTAGCCTATATATTTTAAAGCCTAAGGTTAAAATCAAAATGAACTCACGAGGGTACCTTTTTATGGTATTCAAGTTTTCAACCAATGATAGGTGATCATATTTATCTTCAAACCATTTGACTAAGGTTGCACCTAGCTCATCTCAGGTGGAAATAGAAGTCAAAGAAAGATTTATATACCATTACAATTTCATTGTTTTGAAGGAGATGGCAAGTAATTTGATAGCCACATTATTTTGAGTAATATTATGAACAAAACATAGGTTGGTAACATCTTAGATATGCTCAATATTAGTAGTTTTATAACATTATCCTGAGAAGAAAGGGATACTCTTTATGGAAGACACATGAATGTCATCATATTGGGATAAATTCAAGGGACTAACCCTATTGAATGGAACAAAAACTTGATTCTTGATAACCATTTGGGTAATGGGGATTTGGGTAATGGGGAAAATATATTGGATTAAAATAATAGGATAACTAGGAGATAAATGTTTCTTTTGAGGATAAGGACTTGTCCTATTGAATCTTGATTTTTTATAAGAAGTAGAAGGAAATTCAATGTGTCAAAAAAGAATGTATTTACTTGATGATCTTATTGTAACCTTTGGTATGAAAGCATTGTCTGAAAGATGCTATGTTATCTATAATTTGAAGGATATTTAGCTTTTGATGATGGTATTTATCCCCTTCTACTACAATTTATCCATTTCAATATTTAAACCTCAATTATTCCAAGGAAATTGTATCCCACTTGGCATGCTAGAACTATTGGTGTCCTATATTGTAACCTAGTTAAGTAAATGATTATTCAAATCATGTGTTCAAATATATTCTAGCATGGGAATGAACCTAGGCTATGGGTATCCTAAACTTGGGTCAAACCTCTAGATAAGGCTGAATTCCTTCTGGATTTATCACCTAAACTAGGCCTAATCTAACAACTTTACTTGGAAAAGAGATAAAGATTTACACAAACTATGAAATCATGTCAAAATGGGGTGATGCACCAGTAATTTGAACAATTATAATTTGCACAAGACACACTAGAAGACACATTCAAGACCAAGTAAGACCTCCCACATAAATATTTCACAATAAGGCATTGACCAACTATCAAACTATCATGAGAGGGTAGATATTTACTTTCAAGCTAAACAACAAACTATGAATTGCACTTATAATGACCTATAAGAAATTATCAAGCAACTCACAAAGGTGATAAAAATCAGATGTAGACAAGGAACATACATTAACTTAACCATAGTATATAAATTCATAGGACAAACTTCAATCTAGATTACAAAATGATGGAATTCAATCTTTATTACATCAAAAGGTGTTATAGTACAAATTTTGGCATAGCCTGAGCAAGCCAAAGCGTAGTATTTTGTTTCTATAAAAATGTTAGAGATTTATTTCTAAAACTTCCAAATATATCTCTCAATGTGGTATAATATGGAACATATATAGAGAAGAGGTAGGAGAGAGAGGGAACTGTGTTGTATTAGCACAAGTTCAAAGATGTTGGCTCATGACCTTATCAATAAAAGAACAAATTATGTAAAAGAATTGAATGCCCATTGTATTTATCCATTTACAAAGTTTCATTTTTGGAACTCCATACCATTTTCAAATTGATCTACTAAGGATTATCATGTCTTAGAATTGACAGAATCATGCCACATCTATTTTAGGTGACCATAGGCACCTGCTTATCAAAAATGTGTCCATGTTGATAGATGAGACAACTATTCATGATCATGTTTATGTATGTATTCATTCAAACTTGAACATGGGTCTATTATAGATGAAAACCAATCCAATTATTGGTTTTCACATAGTCACAATATTTGTGACAACCTGTAGATTGTTTGATCTTGCTTCAACACTACTAATCCATCTTTATCTCTGTATTTAGTCCAAAAGACCTATTTTACATCTAAAACCATATAAGATAAGAGAATCTACTATATATGATGATTTTACATCTAAAATCAATGATAATGTCAATGGGATGACCCTGGAATAGGGTTGATAGGTTCTAAATTATCAACCAGAGGTCTTGTTTGAACTTTAATGGAAACAGATCCTCATTATTAACCATCCTAATGATATGATTATATTTTTGTTTGATCAAGTTCTAATGGAAACATGGTTCCTTAATATTTTACTTTATTGGGCAAAAAATATTTTTTCAACCTCCATTAGAATCTCTTTGGATTTATACTTTATTCATTAGGTGTTGATTGCCAACTCAGACCATTTGCATTATACCAAACTATCTTTACTCCTATTAGTCCCAAAGATATACTATTAGATCTTAAATTTTTGACCTCATACACACTATAAGATCAAGTTGTACAAATGAACATAAGCCTTTTATTTCCTTCCATTAAATATCCTTTGACATGTTGACTTTAACTCCCACTATCAATCTAAATGTATGAAATAATTCACACCATTTGATTTGTCTGGACCTACTTTCCTATTATTTACCACTCACCATAGATCTAGATATACTATTACATGATGGCCATATATTTACTTTGACATACCTCATTATCAATCAAGCTTTCACCATTGGATCTCTATGTAATAGATACACACTGTTAGATCTTGATTAACTCATAACCTTTTAAGGCTCTTAACCAAGGGACCTTTTGACTTGTTTGACCCAGTACAAACTATTGGATCTATTTATCAGAATGTGAGATCACATGCACCATTAGATTTTGATAAAATCAAATTAATTTAAGGACCTTTTGAATATAAATGACTATTTCATGGGGCTTAAATTTGATGTCTGTGTGAACATCTTGTCTTGTAGATTCAACTTTGAATGCTTATAACTCAAGATAGAGAACTCACATGGGAATGAAATCTACAAAGCATGATCCTGGCATTAAAAACTTAATTACATTATAATATTTTATCTCATAAGGATTTTTAAGGTGAATTTATTAAATCCAATCTATACTACTCTATTTCTTGACATCTAGTGATGGTCTGGTCCTTAAAAGCCTTAAATTTGCACATTGAACTTGTTTAAAGTGTTTTAAATTATTTGAAAAAGCTATGTGATCTCCACTTGAGTGTTTTCTTCTTTTTTCATTGGGTCACTCTTCATATAAGCTCATGTTAATCTTATTTTTTTGGCTTTGGTATGTAGGAAAAATTTGGTCAATAGTTCCCAAGCTTGACTATACCTTTAATATTCTTATTCAAAGATATACATTTATTCTTGTCACCTACCATATGGCTTGAATAACCACTATCAATGTACCACTTCAAAATCTCATCTTGAATGTGAAAATCATTTTGTGATAACATATGTTCTTCCTCCTTCGGACCATCATTTTATTGCTCCTTTTTCATTATTTTCAAAGGTTCTAACTTCTTATCAATTTGAACATAAACCTTCATATTTTGACTAGGGGGTTTTGCATAACCCAATCTATAGAATCTTTCAATGTGTTCAATTATATTATAGTTATAATAAACCACATTGTTTCTATTGATATTTTACCCTTGGACAAATGAATTTGATATTGTTTTTGGAAATCTATGGCTATTCATATCACTTCTCCATGCAAGATTATTTCTAGCATTTGATCTACAATTTACAACTCTATGTCCAAACTGATTACAAGAAAAATAGTAGCCATAGAAGGAGTTCATGTACCTTATTGCATTAAATTTATTGATAGAAAATGACATTTGAATATTTTTTAAAGATATAATGACACTTTTGTTATATCTGAGAGGAGCGATAATCTTCTTGACATGTTACTATCATTCATAATCTTAGATTTCTTGAGAGCATTAACATATGTCTTTGGCTTACTTATTTCTACTCTTCTAGTCATCCACGTATCCAATTCATGTTTTGATGAGAGGTGACCTTTGACTATTCAATATGTCATCAAGAATTCCATTGCTCTTTTCAAACTTTTGACAATTTTTTAATTTGACTATGAACTATTCCAAATCTGACTTTAATGAACCTATATCAGATTTTTACTCATTACACTCTCATTCCTTAGACTTCAGACTTACATTTGCTTATTCTAAATGAGTCTTTATATTTTTGATGACCTCTTCAGCTTCCTTGGCACTCTTAGTTATCTTAGTTTCTAAGATACATATATGTTCTTCATGAATTTTGATTAGAGACTTCAACTTTTGGTTTTTCTTTCTTTAAATTTTTAATTTATCCAAAAAACTAATATGCTTTGCCATAAGATCAACCTTATATTCATCCATGAAGACTTTTTCTTTTGAACTATTCCCTTCTTCAAATTTAATGGCCATGAAAAAAAAATTCATCACTCTATGGTCTTAACTATAATCATCATTGTCTGAGACATCTTTATCACTAACTTTAGAAGAGTTGTTGTCTTCTTTAAAATATAGACTATTTTTGTTATTGAAGAACTTTTTCTTATAGTCACCTTGCTTGAATTTGTTTTTTATCCTATCATAATTGTAAGAATTCTTACTCTCTTCCCCATGTTATTCATCATGATCATTTTATTTTTTAGGACACTTGGTAGTAAAATGACCAATTATGTTGTTAGTGCCCAAAAGTGCACTAAAGCAATTGAGACTTTTCTAAGTATAAATGCCTTTAGTCTATCAAAAGCCAAGTTAAATTCTAACTCATAATTGGACTCACATGGGAATGCTCTAAGGCTATGGGATGCTTATATCTAGATTAGACCTCTATATTTTGATGAGGTTATCCCCTTTGATTATGTGAATTGATGACCGATTACTAAACCTATTTTGAATTTTTGGGGTGAAAATGGAAGAAGAAATTGAAAATGAAAATTACTTTAACTTTGGTGATGCACCTGAATAGTTGTTTATCCTTTGAAAGCTTTGAAACTAAGGCACACATATGGATCAAAAATAAACTCTAAAAATTAGTCTTAAACATTTTTATTTCAAAGGAAGGATTGAAATTAGATTTGAATATTGAAGTTATGTGCATGAAGATCCCTAAAGACACTACATACAAATAATATTTAGTGCAATTTCTATTCTTATCTCTTCAATTGACCTGTTGAGGATGAAATTATAATAGTAGGTGAGGAAAGGACATGCAAAAGATGAAAACTATCACACTTATATATAAACACATGATCAAAAGTACACATTACCACCATAAATTAATCTAAAAATAATCTTTATTTATTGATTTATGGTGCAAGTTAAAATTTATACATAATATTACTATACCAACTTGAGGGATAATAAAAATGGCTTCAAAATCCTACATAAATAATAAAATTAAAGGACTCTAGCTAATGTGGCATGGAAAAGATAAGGATTGGTCTTGTTTAAGTTAACTTAAGACTAAAATCCTTTTACAATATTAAATCAAGTGTTCAAATATATTCAAATTCTTCAAACTCATGCATAATTTTTAAATTTTGGTGTAGAAAGGAAGGTCATGAGCCCTTGTTGAGTTGGCAAAACATTGCATGAAAAACTATGCACATCCTCAATTGTTAACTCAAATCAAAAGTTAATTTTGACATGTTTGAGCACTTTTTATTACATGAAAACAAAGGAATATGGATGAGATTAATTACATGTCCAACTAAGAATGATTCAACACTTGATGACTAGTTAACTCCTTTTGCATGAATTGGCCCTTGAAGTCTTGATAATGCATGATTTCTTCACTTTAACAGTAGATAGGTGGCATGGGAAACTCCATTATAAATCTTGATAGCCATTTCAATCCTACCTTTAACTCAAAATTGATCTATTATAAGGACAAAGTCTTTACATGCATAGACCTAACAGAGCTATGACTATTGTATACACAATATTTTACAACTTCTATTGATTACTAATACTTCGTATCTTTTAGGAACCTATCAAGTCTAAATATATCTGAGTGTATACCTTAAGGGGTGCACTGGTAAAGGGGTGGGTAGACCATCGATGCTTCGTAATATTATCGTTTCTTGTTCCACTTGCCATTTATGAACTAGCTTCCTCAAACCTTGACCCTAAGCTTATTCTTCTCTTTCCTATCCATTTTAGTCATTATCATGATTTATTCCTTCATTTATTACCTTTTTACCTTTTTGATCTATTATTTTTTGGAGACACTTTAGCTCTTTTGGTTTGTTAGCATACTGGCTGACCTAGCACATACTTTAGGCATTAGCCTAAAAATGTACTGGGTTGACCCAGTCAACTTAGTATAACTAACATGTTCAAAATATTTTATACAAGTTATCACTATATCTACAAGGTAATTTCCCACCTTTTAAAAAGAAATCAAAGAATTAAGCAAAGAAGTGTGAATGAACATCTGCTTATTGACCATTCTACTTGAGGAATAAAGCTTTAGGGTTCAATATTTTCTTTAGAGATCTGATCTTATCTTATGGAGAAATATTTTGAATGCTTAAGTAGGTCATGTACCCTAGATTTTATTTATCTTGGTTATTCTTACAAACCATAATAATATCTTGTAAAACACCTTGGCCAAGGGAGAGATTGAGGCTTGGCAGGTTTGTCTTCAAAGGTAAGTATTCCTAACTTTATTTCTCCTTTGTAAAAGTAAATAGATAATGCAGTATGTATTATTTTCTTGCATGTATTAGGATTATGTATACATTGATGTGATTATATGTCTCCTACGCATGTTTAGTTTAGTTATTGTTTATATGTTTTGTTCTAATCCCCACTTTGTGCCACAAGATTTGGTGCGCACTAGATTAGATTACTTTTTTTGTTATTAAAATAGTTTACTTTCTTATTTATTAGTATAAGTGAAATATCAAATCATTGAACTCTTTTAGGTTTATCATGTGATTATTTTAGACTATAGGCTTTAGAGCCCTTACTATCATGATATGTTGTGACAAATGGTACAAGTGATTCCCTAATCGGGTCTAGTGGATCCCCATATTGGTCATGCTCTCACTTAACAAGTGTATACCCAATAGAAAGTGTAGGTGTGCTCTATCCTATCTGATCCAAGATTGATTCATGTACATCATGAAATTATGGCTACATACATTTTAGTGAACCCGATGTGAAAGTAACCCTTACAAGATTTCTTTCACTTATTTCATTCTTTTTATCATCATTTCTATCATATATTTTTACATACTAGTTCAATTATGTCGACCCAGTTATTTTTATTTGTGCACAAGAACATGAAATTGGATCAATCATCTCAAACTAATATAGGATTTTAACACTTTTTATAGTTCTAGTTCAGACTACTATGTCAACCATGTTAACCTAGCACATTTTTAGCCACTTTGTAGTTGGTTTCTATACAACCAGATTGATTAGCTTGACCTAGTATAGGTTTCATTTTTATAGACTTCCAAACTTACCTGCCAAGTTGACCAACTCAACCTGGTGCATTTTTAGACTTCTATTTTAGTCAAGTAGGTCAACCAAGTTGACCTAGTGTATTTTTAATACTTTCTTAGCTTTTGTAGTAGTTTTCTATATTATTTGGTCAACCAACTTGACCCAATTTTTAGAATTTTTATAGTTTTTTCCAAGGTTATTGATCATCAATATTGTCTTTTTTCACCTCTAAACCACTCAAGTGAGTTTCTACTTCTTTGTATCTTTTTGTTTTATAATTACCTTTCAAAGTTTATAGTCTTCAAAACTACCCTACACAACCAACTGGATCGACCTAGTCAACCTAGTTCTATGTTTTGTGTGCTATTTGAAACAACTTGATTGACCTAGTTGACCTAGTAGGTTTTCTAGACCCTATCTTTAGCAATACTATATCAACCCTATTGACCTAGTTTTATATGTTGTGCATATAGTGTTTTCACTATACCTTATTTCAAAGTTAGAATTCACCTTATATTTTAATCACATCTTTTCTTTCATGTTGTTTTCATGATTATAATATTTCACATAGTCTAATTAGGAGGTTTTTAATTAACCGATTAGTTTCACTATTTCCATTTTATGTACACATGGCCAAATCACACAACATCAATAAGAATTTTAACATTTGATTACCAAAGAAAACCTACTTGGATTTCATCACCAAGGGGGAAGCTAACTTGATTCTCTAGTCAAGTATAAAGCATGGTTAATGGTATATTTTAGCTAAGCACCCAACACCCTTATTGTTATGGTGTGTGAAGTGAGGGGGTAGGCCTAAATACCAATCTTGTATCATTACCACTACAATCCCTTTCATCCTAAACTCACTTAAAATTTTCCATAGATTTGTATTTAGTACCTTACTTATAACAAAATCCCTATCATTTTAAATTATTCTTAATAATCTGATTAACATTCTAGGTTGACCAATTAGCTAGCTTTACATTATAAGTTGTTTACATGTTATTTTCTCAATTGTGTGTGCAAGAACTTACATTAGCCAATGTTGGTGTAAGGTTTTGCTTTGTGTGCATCAATTGTATTGGCTAGTATCAATTCATTTGACTATCTATTTACTTTCAACATTTACTTTTTATATGAACTGTAAACTATCTTGTTTCATTTCATAAACTTATTATGAACTCTTTATTTTACATCATGTTCACTGTACTAGGTCGACCCTGTCAACCTCACATATTTTTCATCCCCTATACATTGCACTAAGTCAACCTAATCAACCTATACCTATTTACAATATTTTTCCCCTATTTTTTAACCTTTGTTCTCTGTACTAGGTTGATCTTATGGACCTATATAGTTTTATAGTCCCTATTTTTATACTAGGTTGGCCTAGAGTCACTTTCTGATTCTTTGATTTCTCATCTTGCCTTTCTTATTTTCATCATAGACTATCTATTTGGTGAAAATATTAAAGTTCAATCAACAAACATGATTTAATTTACTAATCCTAATAGGGTCTCCCATAGACAAAGTAAGATTCCTATCGAGAATGATGGTAATATTCATATTTCAACCCATAAAATGAACTATGGGAATCCTTATACCTCTTTATATCAAAACCCTCCTCTTCTCTTAGATGATTAACTTGAGTTAGAGTATACTCTTGAAATGCTTTTCTTTATCATGGAATTCCCTCAACATAAAGGGAAGGATCCTTCCACCATCTATAACCTCATTATTAGCCATCAAGTTGAAGAACCTCATTCAAATACTCCCATTTTCTCAACTAAATTTAGGGGTACCAATTTCTTTGCTTCTCAACCTCTTTCTTCAATATTAACTCCTTATTATGCCATGACATCTTCTTCTTTAACTTATTCTACCTCCATGCCTAGTATCTCAACTAACATGGTAGGTTATACATCTAGTGGGCCTATCTTAAGATCCACTATCCTTAATCCTTACACTAGTTCATTGTTTTATACCCAAGGCACTCATGCTTATAGTGCTTCTTCATCTCAACCATTTAATGGTCCATCTTTTTCTTCACATGCAAATTTTTCCACTAGTGCCTCAAATTCTCATAGCTCTTTTCAAACTAATATCAACACTAATAATGGTACCAAAGCCACTAATACCAACACAAACACTAATACTACTTATTCTAATAACACTAATAAAACTCATAAACTATATTGAAAACTCTCAATCAAATGAATACCTTTTAATTTCATAACATGAATAAAAGGGTGATAATGCAAAACCATCTTCTTAATATTTGATACAATCCTTAACCAATGACTTGGGGCACACTTAACTAGAGTGTTATTCCTCCCCCTCCTCAATATTCTCAAGGAAATATCATTCCTCAACCTCCTTTAATAAACAAAGTCATTAATCACTTACAAAATTAATCTCTTACCACTCAAATTGCTAACATTGACATTGGAGGCATAACACCTACAATCTCTTATAATGGATCAACTAATCCTACCCTTCATCTTAAGACATTTTAAAATATTTATAATGATTAGGTCAAATTAAAAACCTTTTTTTCTATCAAACTCCTTACCAAAACCCTCATAGCGTATGCCTTGGATTGGTATAATCAACTTAAATTTCTTTCCATTACTAGTTTGGAGGATCTAGTGAATGCTTTAGTACAAGAATTCCAAACTAGTGATCTTCTTGAAAACACTTTGCCCCATTTCATCAATTACAAAAAAAATGAAAATGAATCCATCTAATCCTTTGTTAAATGATGTAAGACTTTGTCAAAAAAAATTTAACATCACATGGTCGATGATAATCTTTTTAATCTCTTTATCATAAATTACAATATCAATTCTATACCCTCTCTCTACATACCTTGGAGGAGGCCAATGATCAATCCAAATGACAAGTATTCATTATTCATCAATTTTAGACACCCCAACCTTCCATGAGTCCTCTTATATTACTTAAAAATTAAAACCAAAATATTACCAATGATGGTGTTACTGATTCATATGATACCGATCACAATGTGCAAGCTATCATTATTACCACTTCTTCAGAACTAGCTCCTTCTCCACAATATACTAATCATAATTTATCTTCAAAAAATAATATTTATGTTCATAAACCTCTTTCCTTAGCTAAATTTCTTAAGATTCTACCTAGGCCTCTTCTGTGAGAGATTGATCCTACTCATCCTATGAAAACCTAGTATAATCCTAGAAAGTTTTGTTGGTTTCATGCTAGTTGGGGATATTCTCATGAGACCTATAAACAACTTCATAATTTAGCTATGGACTTTATTCTTGGACCTAATTTTGATCATCACTATATCATTTGTAAGCATCAACAAGATTATGAAATTGCTTTCAAGGACTATAAAAATCTTGATAAAGCTCAAGCCTTGAATCAAGCAAATGTTCATTTAGCAATCTATAAAGATCCTTTACCTAATCATCAATCTATTCAAAAAAACCAAGATAAGCCTACCACATCCACTAATATTTTATAAAGTCTTGTTGAACCAAATTCCAAATAAAATGTGCTTAGCATGACTAATATGTGAAGGGTGGTGACTTTCATCGATTCTCAACCTATCTACACCCTGCCTCCTTCTAAGACATACCGTGTTATAAAAAATTCTTATCCAACTAATTTGAATGAGTTGGAGAAAAAATATATTATAACCTTTGATGATAATCTAATTTATGATTCTCCCTTGGATAACACATCCCATTTTATTTCTACCATTCTTCCATCATCTTCTAATACCAGTGATAATTAATCCTCCAATGATAATCAACCTTTTATTAACACTTATTCTACTTCTCAAGATCAATCTAAACCTATTACTTCATCATATCAATACAATTTAAAAAATTATTCTAAAAATTCTCATTCTTATCAACACAAATTTCAATGCTCTTCAACTCCTCCTTCTGAAGACCTCCTTAACGGTTGTGCACTTATATCTAACAATCTTCTCATGGGTTATGATGAGTGGGACCCCATTATGGAGATCATTAATATCCCAACTCAAATTCCATTTATTTATCTTATTAGGACTTATCCCCATCATTAAAAACATATTATGCAGCTATTATTTGATATGAATTTCCCTCGTCCTCCATTAGTAGGATGGGAGGCATCCTTATCTGGTTCTAAGGATAGTATCTTACAACAATGTGAAGATATGTCCATCAATATTGATGAAACTATTGACACTTATATTTATTTGAAGTTTCTTATCTCATATATGATTCTTGATGAGATTATTTTTCATGCAAATGATCCTCCCTTATTTATTAGCATCTAAGTAGGTGGTATATAAGTTAAATGAGCATTGATTGATGAGGGTTTTGGAATTTTTGTTGCTTCTTTTGATTTCATTAAAACCCTTAGATATTCAAAATGCAATCTTAAGTCTACATGTAGAACCTAACAAAGATATGATAGAAGGAAAATGCCTCCTCTTGGGTGTGTGTGTCTTCCCATTATTGTTTATCACCATTCATGTGAAGGTGATGATCTTTAACTTTCCCCTTTCTTATAACATCTTAATTGGTAGGCCATGGACTCATCGTATACAAGATATCACTTCTTTTGCCTACCAATGTGTTTAATTCCCTCATAATGGATGAATTTATAGGATTCAAGGAGATACTAGTGCTTGGAATTTTGAATAATTTCAAGATCATGGTGTTTTCAAGATTTCTACTCTTGATCCTTTGCCTATCATTCCATTCTATGAGTCACAACATTTGAATTTTCCTATCAACTCAACTAGAGGTTACAATGGGCATCTCAAACTCAGTGTTAACATTCCTCCTAACCTTTTAGACTCTGATGATGATGATATTGATGATATTAAATTAAGGATGAAAGTTTTTGACCTTGTAACTCATCTCATCTAATATCTTCTTGCTTATTTATAACCTCATTCTCGCAAACCTCCTTACGATGATATTCTCATAGTCTTATCCAAGACATGACATTCTATCCACCATGCTTATTTTGATGACAAAGCTATTCTAACTTATATCATTGATATTAATATGATGGATTATGATGATGGATATTTTTTAGATGATATTTTATTAGATAGTCTTATCCAAACCCATAATTCCAAGATTGTGCATTGTTGATAGCTATTCTTTAGATGATATTTTATTAGGCAGTCTTGTCCAAGACTATAATGCCAATATTGTACATTATCATTTTTATTTACTTTAGCATTTTCATGAATCTTCTCATGTTATAAAATTTATAGTTCCTAATTCTTGTATTTTTCCTCTTTATGACAAAGTAGAGATGGTACCGGTACCTCTAGTTTCTGAGGAGCCCTGTAAGACTATGCTCATGGATTGTGCTATGATCAAACCTTATGATTTTAATAGGTTAAATAATTTCCATCCTTAGTTTACTCCTAATATTAGTGGTGCTCTCCTTATACCTTTTATTTATCCTACCCATCCCATAGTATAACTTGTCTCAGAACTAATAATTATTATTGCTTCCACTGTTGTTGAGCCTACTCGTGCTTCTTCCACTAGTGCTTCTTTTATTAAGTCTAGTTCCATTCATTATCAATCACCACCTTCTCTTAGTGATGGTTTGCTTCATTTGCCTAAGATGGATCCTCTACCCACCAATGGGGTAATGATTCATCTCTTCTTATTCCATGCCTATTACACCTTCTCCCATGAGTGTTTCTCCTAAAAATACTCACAAGCATATATGTTGCTTCCATAGGATAGATATTAACTCTTCTAACCATTGTCATAAATTTAAATAATATATTGATACCTTGAATCATTATTCACTATCAATATATACTACCTTACCTCCTCCAAATATCCTTCTTGAATATATACCTAAGTATGGTGAGAGGTATTGTCTATGGCACCAATACAACACACATCACACTGATCATTGTCATATCCTTCAACAACATCTTAAGGACCATCTTATAGCTATTATTAGACATTATACCATTACTCCCATAGGTAATTATCACAATAAGGCTTCCCTTTCTTCTCACATAGCTACACCTCCTATGGTCCCTTCACCACCTTTTATGCCTCCACCTGTGGACCCTCCTTTACCCATGGATCCTTCTCCATCAGTGATTCTTGCATCTCCCATAGATCCCATTACCATTTATTCTCCTAACCATCAATTTACCAATTTCCCTCCTCAGCATGATCTAATGAGTATTCTTAATTTTTCAATTGAGGAGATTAGAAAAGAAGTATTTGCCCAGTATTCAACAAAAATTAATGAGACATTAGAAACAATTCTTATTCAACTTCATAGAGATTTATCTGATGTATTTGATAATATGTGTGGATAAATTTACTAGTATTTATGAGCACATGCATGGTTATTTCTCAATTATATTTGGATTTGACATGTTCTCCAATCTTATTTCTATTTTTTGTTATATCACTTGACACTATGTCAAAATATTTATTATCTTATATCATGTTTCTCCTTCTTGTTATACTATAGTTAGCTTATGTTATTTTGAATTTTGCATATACTTGTCTTTTCCTTATCATTGTTATTTTCATTTATCATTTCTTTCTTTTCCTTCAGATTTTTTCTCAAAAATAATCCCTTATATCTTCATGATTATTTGATTTCTTAATTTTATTTTCCATAGATAGTTGTCATGGTGAGTTAGTTATATCTACCCTCTTCCCTTTGATTACTATCTCCTATTACCATGTGATTAGTTAGTAAATAGTATTTCTCATTACTATTTCCTTTTATCGATCCTCCTTTGGATCTCCTTTTTCCTTCTTCCTTTTTCATAAACTAAGAATATACGTGGTTGAGATTTAAGGTCACATACTTATTCATCATCAAGCCTAAGTGTCCTAATTAGTATTTTGTCTTTGGTTATTTATCATCCTTTAGCCTTAGCCTACATCTCATTCATGTGTATCACTATCTCTCTCATGATTGGTCATTCCAAGTCTATAAGGAGGAGGAATCCTTTTTTTTAAAATCCTTCAACAAAAATTTAAAATCCAAATCATTTGAAATAAAAGGTAATGATATCAAAAGGTAAAAATATAAAATATTCTTATAAGTCTAATCATACTACAAGATGTGATTCAAAGCACATCTCCTTCTTTTAGTCAAAGTTCAAAATCCACAGTTGGCCTCACAGTAGAGCCAAGGTCTTTTAGGGTGTGGTAGGCTAGTAGATTAGAAGAGGATAATTAAAAAAATCTTTTAGTGTTACCTACTTTTTCATGTAAGTACCTAATCTTCGTAGTATATTGACAGCTCTATAAGGGGTCCTAAGGAGCATGGAACATGTCGTGGGGAGGTAGGTCCATTTTAATTTTCCTTGTGCCAATATACCTTCATGAATTGATCTTAGTAGCACAATTATTTGCCTACAAATCTTTGTGTCTATAGGGAATAGGTTTTCATTGTAAAAAGATGACCACTAGTCACTTAGTGTCTTCTTATGTCCTTAGTATGCCTCTTGCCTCGTAAGGCCTTCTCATAAAACACCTATTTATTTCTTCTTACATTCCCTTTTTCATTCCTTTTCCTTCATATTTCCTCTTGGTAAATATTTTTTTACTTACTAATCACTCCCCATGGGATTTATTTTGTTAGTTACTTTGTAAGACTTTAGATAGGACCTAGCATCCCTCACAAATTATCATCATTTTCATCCTATTACCCACATCCTTGATTTAACATTACTTATCCTTCTACTTACCAATTTTGTTTTGGTACCCCTTAGGTTTTTATTTTTTGAGTTGTAGTGTAAGACCATGGATAGGACCCAACCCTCCACAAAAATTTCTAGTAAACAAGCCACCATCCAAATTGCGTGTGTCAAATAAGAGATAAGATTCAATTGATTATGAGGTTACACATCATTGACATACTTACTATATTGATATTTAGTATTTTTTATGCTTAATTTTTTTATTCCCTTTTATTTTCTTATTTTTTAGGTGCATGTAAGATTACAACCATTTATTGAATTTCTCATACTTCCCAGCTTGAATTAGTATGATAAATTTAAGACCAAATTTTTACAAATTTTGATTTTCTTTTGTACTTCCCATCATGAAATAGTATATTTCATTAAATTAATTTTTATTTGTTTGTATTACTATTTGTTCCCTTTTACATACTTTCCTTTTTAATACATTGTTTGTCATACTTCCCAACATGATATTTAGTATGATTTTATTTGTTTTAATTTGGTGTAAAATTGTTCACTTTGGTTTAAAAACAAATCCCCTTTTTACCATCTTGTTTTCCATTTCTTGGTTCTTTATACTTAGTCTTTTTTCATGTTATTACACATTTTCTAGCTTGAATTAGTGTGTAGTGCATTTCTTTGATTGATTATATTTTTCAAAGTCCTTTTTCACCTATTTATTTTTAACCATGCATGTGGTTTTCATAATGAGAGAAAAGAAACAACATCACATATATTTCATATAGCATCTACAACAAAGCTAAATACATGTGATAAAATTAAATATATCCAAATCATCCACATACACATCTAACATAATGATAAACACAACCATCATAAAGACAACATACACAACCAACAATAATAAGCCTAAATGATACATCATATATATACCATGAGTTTGATACAACATATATAATCATATACAATGCTTCAGATCTAGGGCTGGGCTCCATCCTATCTATCTCATGGCCTAGCCATGCTACCTACTAAGGCTATGATCTAATTCCTCTAAATAGTACACTATAATTACATAGTCTGAGATCTCAATCCCTCTACCTATCCTTGTAGACCTGATATTTACACCTATGCCTATACCAAGTCAGTTTGGGTCACTATATTTGCTTGCATTAGTTAGGTCTACATCATTGTATATGCATGTGTCATCTATTGCAATATCTCCATATTCATAGCTCTCTCATTAGTTAGGGATTTCTAGGCCTACCTCTCCCTTGCACCCATCTCTTCTAGTGGTTACTCCCTCTCTCTACATCTGTATCTACCTCATGACTTCTCTTGCTAGTTTGAACCAGCTTGCCTAAGCTGGGGAAGATGGTACACTTGGATCCTCTAGTGTCATAGGGTGGCATAGTTGTAGAGTCTCATCTAGGTTGTCATGGAGTGTTCCCCTAACCAAAGACCCCATCTAGCCTCCTCATCCTTAGGTACACATAAAAAATCACATCATATGGATATTAGATCACTATCATATCTCACAATATCTATCTATCTATTTCCAAACTTAAATAATAAAACAATCATATTTTTCTTACCTAGTTATGTTTTGGCTCCTATGGTTTTGTCATCTATGTAATTTCCTAGAACAGTCTCCCTATCTACATGACCTCCTAGTACCTCCTTTATAGGTCACCTCCTCAGATTGAACCTAGCTATCATGGCTCACATCCATCTTAGCCTACATCTAAGTAGTCTCTCTCTCATCTATCTCTCCTCTAGTTCCTCTGTTGACTCACCAAGGATGATGATGATCTCCATTATCTCATCTGACCTCCATTAATGTCATGTCCTTAATGGTCATATCTCATCTCTTTATGGAACTAGTGGTGGTATATCTAGTATCTCTACCTCAACCTCCACCTCTTCTTGGTCTACCCCTCATCCTGCCTAATCAATCCATAGTTATTCCCACTATGGCCTCAATGTTGGTCTCATTATTAGTGGTCTAAGTCCCATCTTCCCTTATGGCTCTCTCACATGCCAAGTCCACTACTCAAGCATGAGTATCAATATTTTTTGGATGAGGTAGATCCATTTTCCCTATCACCCATGCCACTAGATATGGCTCTCTCCACCATGCATAGTGTTTTATCACCTCTCTCCTCTTTAGCACTGGTCTAACTATGTGCCATCTCTCCTAGGTAGTTGATATCTTATCATATGGTACTCATACTATGTCATTGCATCTCATCATCTATAGCTCTAGAACATGGGGCATGACCCATGATACCTAGTCCTCCCTCCATATCCTCACCTAAGGTGACCTATCATTGACCACATGGGGCAACCCAATCAGTTGATACATAATAAATCTCTCATATATCCATGTTGTCAGTAGTATGATTGATCCCATTATCTTATGTCCTTTGACCTACATCTCAAATAGATCATGAATAAGTTGGAACCAGATGATAGAGCCCACATCATATAACACTTTCTCCTCTAGCATCATCCTACTCAGGACTACCATGTGTAGTGGTACGTTACCATCTAACTTATGATAAAACACTCATTGTGTCTCAAGGCCTATCACTACATTTTGGAGATCCAAAATCTATGATATATACACATCATCCATACTCACTTTCTACCTCATAAATATTGTCCTTGAGCTTGTAGCCCACATGGCTAAGGCTTTCCTCTCCTTTATGTTATCTGGTATCACTATGATCAGTAATGCTCCTACTATAGGCATTTTGAGGATGACATGGACATCTTCTAGTGTGATAGACACCTCTGTCACATCTCCATCCACCTCCCATATGAAGGTGTTAGTTAGTCATTCCAAATAACCAAAGAACATGACCAACACATCTGAATTAAGGGAGATCTTGCATATATCTGATATACCTCCTAGACCTATGGATATCAGTCTAGTTCAATCTCCATCTGCCAATTTATAAAATTTTTGGAAACAAAGACATGTCCACCAACCTCCAAAACCATGACTATCTTTGTAATCAAGAAACAACAAAGGATGTAGTTCCTCTATGTCATATATAATCAGAATACATTTTTTTTACATTTTATTTTTTCAAAACCAAGCATAATTTATTCATTTTTATCCATTTTATCCTATTTTGGTCCCTCTTGCCCTTCTTTGGTCATTTCAGACCATTCTAGCCCAATTTTAGCTTTTAACATGATTTTTCATGCTTATTTTGGTTCCTTGGTCAACCTAATTTGACCAAAATTTCCCTATTCTTGTCATAGTTGAATTCAAATTTGAAGCTAACCCTATTTCTGAGTTTTCATTCTAGCCCTTTTAGACTAGTTTCTCACTTCATTTTAACTTTTTAATTTGCATATTACACTAGGTCGACCTATATGTATTGGTCAACCATATGGATTTTACCCTATTTTCAATCCACTATGTTAACTAGTCAACCTAGTAGGTTCAATGTGTCAACCCAATACATTTTCCTCAAAATGTGCATTTTTCTAACTTTCTTCCTAAACCTTTTAAACCCATTTTCCATCTTCTGATTAGCTACCCTTATAATCTATGTTTGTTCAATTTTGACATACATAAATACTTAAAAACAAATTTGATCAAAAATTCACTTAATTCAATACAAATTTTCAAAACTAGTTTGAGATTCATAGTTGCATACCTATAGTACACCTGCTGCTACCTCTTGGTGTCCTCCTCATCTAGCATGTCATCCTCTCACCATTATAGATTTTTTTGGTCTTAGATCTCTCTTTTTCTCTTCTCTTGCAATTCAAAATAACAAATGACTTTTCTTTTTCATATTTAAAATCACTTTTTAACAATTCAAATTCTTTAATTATTTTCCTTTAGATTCCTTATTTTTCCCATATCCTTATTTATGCTCATCCATGTTATAAACCATAAAATGCATAGGATTTGTGGTGACATAGAGATTATTTTACACTAATATATTTATATCTTCCAAAAATTTTGATTTTTGGATATTTTTTTCTCTATCTTCTATAGGTTCACCTAGTGTGCTTTACATTAGATGCCTTCACTTTCTTGCAGTCTTCTTATTTATCTACAACAGTAAGGTAAGTTAAAGGTATGCTTTTTTTCAATTACGTCCTTTTATTTATCTTATTTTCCTACTTACTACACCATAATTATCATCAATGTTGTGTGTTATCATGTTTTCTTCCAAAGCACCATCTTGTGTTGCACTTACATGACATGTGATGATCTTCGATTAGGGCATATATATACACATAATATTTTCAAACTTTTATTGATTACTGACACTTTGTATCTTTTAATAACTAGTTGAGTATAAATCTCTTTGAATGCATGCCTTAAGGGGGTGCACTAGGAAAGGGGTGGACAGACCATTAGTGCTTTATAAGATTATTGTTCCTTTTTTGACTTACCATCTACACACTAGCTTCTTAAAACCTTGAAACCTAAGATTATTCTTCTCTTTCCTATCCATTCTAGTCATTATCATGATTTATTCTTTCATTTCTTGCATTGTTTCCCTGAAAACTAGGTCAACCTAGTGTGTTTTGGGGACACTTTAGCTCTTTTGGTTTGTTAGCATACTAGCTGACCTAGCATAGACTTTAGGCATTAGCCCAAAAATGTACTAGGTTGACTCATACAACCTAGTATATCTGACATGTCTAAGATTTTTTAGGCAAGTTATCACTATATATATAAGGTCATTTCCCACCATTTCAAAAGAGAGCAAAGAATTAAGCAAATAAGTGCAAACAAACATCTATTTATTGACCATTATACTTGAGGAATAAAGCTTTAGGGTTCAATATTTTATTTGGATCTCTGATCTTGTCTTGTGGAGAAGTCTTTTGTATTCTTAGGTAGGTCATGTAGCCTAGAGCTGATTTATCTTGGTTATCCTTATAAACCACAATAATCTATTGTAAAAAACCTTAGCCAAGGGAAAGATTGAGTCTTGGTAGGTTCGTCTTCAAAGGTAAGTATTCCTAACTTTATTTCTCCTTTGTAAGAGTAGATAGATAATGCAATATGTATTCTTCTCTTTCATGTATCAATATTTCATATACATTGATGTCAGTATATGTCTCTAATGCATGTTTAGTTTAGTTGTTGTTTATTTATTTTATTTTAACCCCCACTTTGTGTCACAATCTTTAGTATGCACTAGATTAGTTTAATTTTCTTATTATTAGAATAGTTTACTTTCTTGTTTATTAGTATAAGTGAAATATCACATCATAGGACTCTTTTAGGGTTGTTGTGTGATTGTGTTAGACTATAGGATTTAGAACCCTTCTTAACATGATATGTTGTGACAAATGATAGAAGTGATCCCTTGATTGGGTCTATTAGATCCCCATATTCGTCATCCTCTCACTTAACAAGTGTATACCCAATCAGAAGTGTAGGTGTACTTTATCTTTTTTGATCCCATATTGATTCATGTACCTCATGAAATTTTGATTACATAAAACTATTGACTGCAAGTATTTTTATGTCAAGGAAATGACCATGTCAACTATTAAGACTTTTCTCAATGATCACACAAATGCCCCTACCTCAAAATCTAAGCATAATTCTTCTTGATAGATGGCATTTGGTTGAGATTTAAAGTCAATGAGTAAACCTGTAGATCTTGGTTCCTATTTGACCCAAGTCACATTTATTTTCCATTGGCTTTCAACTTTTAATTTAAACCATCAATCTTGATTGTGTCCTTATCAAATTATGCCAATTTTCAACTCCTCATTCATTCCACAAAATCCTCTTTTCAGCTCTTTGACTTCTTTTCCTCATGTGCACTGTAGATCTCCTTCTGTATGATAGATTATGGACCATAGATCTTCTACCAATCTAATGTAGTTGAGACACCTAGTAGCTTCTCATTTATTTAAAGATTCACTTACTTGTTGACCCAATGCTCACCATTGATCCACCTTTATATGATTAAAATCATGCCATTGATCTATTTGGGCCCACTAGTCTTGTCAGTCACCATGTACCATTAGATTTGATATTATCTCTTGAGATTTGAACACTTGTCATTTACACATTTATTCTTAGTTTATTTAAATTAAAATAACTAATTTATGATTTTTAAACCTAATGTCTACATGCCCATCATTTGAATTCTACATGATTGCCATTAATGATCATATTAACATCAAAGTAAATCTAAACAATTAACTATTTGGCGTTCAAATATTGACATTCATGCAGACATCAATAATAGTCATGCGAACATGAAATGATGGGAGTAAACACATCAATATTAAACCTCATGAATTATCTATTTAATTTAATAAACCAAAAACAAATGTATAGATGACAAGTGTCCAAATATTGGGAACTAAGATCAAATATAATGGTGTATAGAGATTGACAAGGTTATTGTGCCCAAATAGACCAACGATACATGTTTAATCATACAAAGGAAAATAAATGGTGAGTATTGGGTTAACAAGTCATCAAATATTTAAACAAATTAAACATTGTCAAGGGTCTCAACTATGTTAGACTATTAGAAGATCTATGGATAAAATTTAATCATACAGAGGGAGATCTATGGTGTGCATGAGGTCAAGGAGTCAAAAAGACAATTTCAAGATCTTATGGAATGAATGAAGAGATTACAGTTGGCATAATATGAGAAGGCCAAGATCAAGATCGATGATCAAAATTAAAAGTTTAAATCTAATGTAAAATAAAAGTGACTTGGGTCGAATAGGAAACAAGCTCTCTAGGTTTACCCATCACCATTAAATCTCAAGTAAATGCCATCTATCAGGAAGACCTATGCATAGATCTTAAGGTAGGGATAGATCTGTGATCATTGAGAAATGTCTTAAAAGGTGACATGGTCATTTCCTTGACATATAACTACTTGCAATTGACAATTATAGATTTGTCAGGTCCATGCATGTAAAGACTTTGTCCTTACATCAGATCAAGTTTGAGTTAAAGGTAACATTAAAATGGCTATTGATATTTCAAATGGAATTTCTCATGCCACCAATTTTATGTTAAATTTAATAAATCATAAATTATCAAGACTTCATGGTCCAATTTATGCAAAAGGAGTTAAAGTGGAGTTAACTAGTCATTAAGCATCAAATCATTCTTAGTTGGTTGTGTAATTAATCTCATGCATATTATTTTATTTTCATGAATTGAAAGGTGCTCAAACACTTCAAACTCATATTCCAATTTGATTTAACAATTGAGGATGGGCATAGTTTTTCATTCAAGGGTTTTCCAACTCAATAAGGGCTCATGACCTTCCTTTCTACACTAAAATTTAAAGATCATGCATGAGTTTGAAGACTCTGAAGATATTTGAAGATTTGATTTAATATTGTAAAAGTATTTTAGTCTTAATTTAAATTAAATAAGGCTAATCCTTCTCTTTTCCATGCCACATTGGCTAGAGTCTTTTAATTTTATATTTGTGTAGGCCTTTGAAGCCAATTTTATCATCCCTCAGGTTGGTCAAGTAATACTATACAAAAATTGTAACTTACACTAAAAATCAATAAAGAGAGTTTGTTTGAAGATTAATTTATGGTGGTAGTGTGTACTTTTGATCATGTATTTTCATATAAGTGTGATAGTTGTCATCTTTTGTAGGTCCTTTCCTCACTTACTACTATAATTTCATCCTTAACAGGTCAATTAAAGAGCTAAGAATAGAAATTACATTGAATATTATTTGTATCCAGTGTCTTTAGAGACTTTCATGCACATATCTTCAGTCTACAAATCTTCTTTCAATCCTTCTTTTGAAATACTAATGTTTATTACTAATCTATAGAGTTTCTCTTTAATCCATATGTGTGCCTTAATTTCAAAGCTTTCAAAATATAAACTATTTAAGTACATCACCAAAGGTAAAGTAGGTTTCAATTTCAATTTCTTCTTCCCTTTTCACCCTAAAAATTCAAAATAGGTTTAGTAATTGGTCATCAATTAACATAATCAGAGGAACTAGCCTCATCAAAATCTAGAGGTTTGATTTAGATATAGGAAAATCATGACCTTAGATCATTCCCAATTAGTCTAGGTATGAGTCAGACTTGAGCAATATAATATATATTGGGTGTTATTTAGATATATAATAATAAGGATTTGACTTTGTCTTCATCAACATAAGTTTCATTATCAATTTCAAACTTTCTAATTTGTGTTTTCTTTACAACTTTGAATATTGCTTCCCTTTTGAAAGATCTTCCATCATCACTCCTCATCTCATAGGTAGTAAGTATTCCATGAACCTCATCCATTTGTAACTTGTATAATTTTTTTATTTATTTAAATGCTAACACCTTTCAGTCAAATCTTGGGGTAAAGGATCTTAGAACCTTTTGAACAACATTTGACTCATTAACTGTTACATCATGATTCCTTTCCAAGAAATATTACTAGATTATCTGTGGATATCTATAGTTGACAAATTTAGATTGGGATATTTTTATCTAAGCTATGAGATATATGATAATATGGGGCATGAATATATTGCTTAGTGATGCAAATCATGCACCAAATTACCCAACATATCCTTGCGTCTAACTCCACTACCTTGTACAATGGTTCTTAGACCCACTTTCTAAGCTATGTTATCAAGATTCATATGGTTTTAATATACCTATCTAGGCTTTAATCTTATTTATTAAGGGTTTTTACTAACATCTTTTCCATTTCATCGATTCACAAACACTTTCTAAATTTTAATTCCCCTCTCTTCACAACTCTGCCACTCAGCTCACAGTCTTTGTAGCCATGTTTATCATGTTATCTTGGATGTAAAGAAAAAATACACTATTTTAGGAGAAAGAAAAAACATTTATAGACACATTTTTCTCTATTATATCTCCTTACCAAGCCTTATCCCTTAAACCAAACTTTATACCACCTTTTCAACTTTCTTTATGCCATTGTTTAGACCTATTAGGCCTATTTACCCCTTTTTCACTCTTAGTCAACTTTAGACTATAAAAATGGATCTGTTCAAACTTGAAACCATTAAAATATATTAGAGCATATGAATATTGACTAGAACAAATTTTTTTGCAAAATTCTAATGGTTATAATAGGAAAAATACTTGAAACCCTAGTTTAGGGTTTTTAATGGCTCTGTCTCAGCCGAAAGCCTACAAAAATCCACTGTGAACATTATATTTGGTTTCAAATAACCAGATTTGTTTTGTTAGGTTTATCAATACCATATCCACATTATCTAATCAATAATAGGATTTGAATAATCCACACTCTATGTTTTATAAATAAAAACATGTCTGACTGTGCTTCTAAATCAAAACATGTTTGACTGTGTAAACAAAATGATAATTCATAGGTTTGTGTCAGGGTTTTACCACTCTGACCACATTTTTTATTAAATAAAATGTCCTAAAAATATTAAATATATTAAAATTTGATTACAAAATAATTATATATTATTTTCCATTTAAATCTTTGATCTTGTCTTTAAAGAGTTCTCATGCATAATCTAACTTGACAATGTTCATCACAAGAAATAGGGTCTGATTTAGAATACCTGTTGACAACATGCAATAGGATTTATTTCTATCCTTTTTATATTCAAATTTTCTCTTCAAACCAACATAAATTAACCTTAAATATTACTTGAAATCAGTTATCAATCCCATTCTTGCATTCATCAACATATGCAATCATAAAAAAAAATAATACAGTCAACAAGAATAAGTAATGACCTTCAATAAAGGTCTCTTTATGTTCTTCATTAAAATAGGGGTTAAAAACATCAATCATTACCCTTCATACAAAATTTTTCTCTATCTACCATTATTCCCATTCTAATGGAATAACTATCTAACATAACAAAATTGACTCCCAAATGCTTAAAAAGAGGCATAACTAAATCTTGACTCCCTTTTCCTACGTGAAGATCTCTTTTGATTAGATTACATTTTTTTCTTGATTTTGTACCATTTGACATATTTAGAAACATGACAATTGACTCGTGACATTTTATGAAGATCTTACTATGATAAAACCCTTAGACTTTTTAAACACATATTGCCACTTTCCTAATGCATAAAAGTCATTGGAGAAGGCTTTACAAGTTTCAAATATTCAAAAAGGAGCTTTTACTGGGAAATGCCAATATTCAAATTTCTTGTACTTTGAGACACCCTAGACTTCACATAAAGACAATGTATGACCTATAAAACCTATGAAACAACTATTAGACAACCTAAAGATAAAAATGGGTCATTTTTGGGGTCCTTATAGGATACCCCTACATCACTTAGGTTACATTATTACCTTGTTATGATTTAGCTATAAGTAAATGTTTACTTTATGATCATCTTGATTTGTCATTTTAGTTATAATTTTTGATGAATATATATCATAATTATTATGGTTTAACTACCCATTTTATTTTGAGGTTGATGTAGAACTTATCCCTTAGAGTGTAAGGGAGGGAGAGCATCATCAAAGAGGGTGATGTAGATCGAGA
Organism: Torreya grandis; assembly: GCA_037957365.1. Classification (NCBI taxonomy): domain Eukaryota; kingdom Viridiplantae; phylum Streptophyta; class Pinopsida; order Cupressales; family Taxaceae; genus Torreya; species Torreya grandis. The sequence continues at coordinate 2,121,472 of JARHVA010001679.1, read as the reverse complement.
TGTTAGAGGATGACATAGAAACTGATCAGTAACCTGCACACACCACAAATAACTAACACATGTTAGATGCATATCAAAGTGTTTAGCATAATATCTTTTGATGTTGTTTACATTAAATAGTCATTTTAACCATGATTTACTATCATAGTTATTGTTTAGTGTGGAATGTCTTACATGAATTATTTTTGTGTCCACTAATGTTTTGAGATATGTGAGATTTGTGCATGTGACTATTTAATGTTTTAGAGACAAGACTAAAATAATTGATTTTAAAATCCAAAATTATTAATTGTCATTAAAACTTGTGATAATATGAGATCTTAATTAAAATATTGATTTTCTTTATTTTTTGTTAAAATAAATTAAAAAATGGAAAAGATAACAAAACATTAAAAAAATTGATTAAATTTAGAAAATAAAATAAAAATTAAATATATTAAAAAATAATAATAACAAAAACAAAAATAAAAAAATCTTGAAAGGGCTATGCCTATTTTATTAAGGAGAGGATTTTCTTAGAAAGGGATCATCTTATGTATTTTTGAAGGTGGTAGTCAAAAAGGAAAGCTAGGGGGTGAAAAATAGGTAGAAAAGGCACATAGAATCAACAAATAAACTTATCAAGTAGGTGGTGTCCTTTAATTCTATACTATCATGTTGAAAGAGTTTAATATTTTAGTAAATGTTTTTTTTTGTAATTGAGATTTTTTAGGACTAGACTATGGCATCACTATATATATTTGTCTATAGCAATTAGATACCCCAAATCACCACAACCTAACACTTAAGTGATATCTTATTTAAGTCTACAATGTTATATTAAATCTAGACTAGTGCCATATAAAATAAAAATAAAAAGAAAGTATATTAATTATTTTTTTATTATTGATAATTGGATTTAAAGGGACCATACCCAGAATAAGAGGCTCAATAGCTAGAAAAGAAAGGAAGATTCAAGACACAAGAAGGCTCAAAATCCAAATAAAGTAGGAGTACAATATAGGACATAAATAAAATATAGAATAACTCCTTTGTTTCAAGAAAGTCCAAAAACTATAAGAAACAAAAGATAGTAGCAGTAGAGAGCCACTTGCTAGTGAAGGGTACTAAAGCAACAATTCAATAGAAACTCTAAAGAACCAAAGCAGTGATTGAGCAGTAATAGATCAGCCAAAATAGGGAGTTAGAATAATCCAAATCACTTAGTGAACTTGTTAAAACTATTCTTTAGTCCCTACAAAGTGTTAAACAGATTGAGTGTAGTCATTTGAGAAGGGTTTGTCTTATCAATGGTGGCCAGAGCCAAAGTATTTTCATTGCCTCCCTTCCACAAACCTAGATGTAAGGTGTTGATGGTGTACACTTGTTTCATTTAAAACTCAATAAACTCTAGAAAGGCTTGATGAATGGCTAAATGATCCATCTGATTACTCCTAATCTAGTTCATGGTGTCCTCCATGTATTTCATTCTCTTTAGAATGTCTTCTATCTTGGTCTCAAATAGGGAGGAGTTGTACATTTTATTTTTTCCCTTTCCACTAAACTTGTTGATCTGAGTGATCTCCTTCCTAATATCATTGATTTCTTCCTCAAGTTGTGTAATTTGACCATTGTGCCCAGGATCCTTGAGATGAGAGGAACTAGAGTCCATATCATCTTGCCTCATGTGAAGAAGACTCTCAACTATGTCAATTGCTTTACCCCTATGATAATAAGGCTCTGAACCCTTATCATTGTTTCTATTCCTGAGAACCCTCTTAAGAGAGGGAGGAGGCAAAGAATGAAGGCTCAGGTTTTTAAACCTAACCCTACTTTGATAAGGAAGCTTAGATAGGGGGAGGGGAATATAACTATTAGAAGCAATAATTATAAAATGGTGATGCAAAAGAAATAAAACCCCTTCATGAAGGGGTAGGGCATGCTTGTGAGCCTAAAAATCAAGAATTTAAGCCTCCAAAGATTACAAGATGTAATAAGGAAAGATAACTCTACGGCCTTTGTGGAAATGGTTCATGAGGACAAGGTGATGAAGCACCAGTGTTTTGTACCTACCTTCCAATGTGACAAACCTAACCATCATGTAGGCCACCTTATCAAAAGGAGTAGGGAGAGAGGAATGAACAATGCCAACTTTAACAAATTCCAAGGTTTTAATTGTGGAACCCTTCAAGAGCCTTTTCTCCTCTGTAACCTTGTCAAATTTGTTTCTATAAAATTTCAGACCATCCCTATTGAGACCTATAACATAGGCAATGAGCTCTTCTATGATAGAGAGATTCTTACCTCTATAAATGACTTTCCTATTTTTCTAGTTGTTTACAAACTTGACCAGAATGTGATTTTCATGCCCCTTGATCCTTTGAATGAAACTAGATAATCCTCCCACATTTTAAATATTCTAAAGGTCTTCATTCACCCCTAATTTAGGTCATAGATTGGTTGAACATGACAAGGAGATCCACCCATGATGATAAAAGTAGGATTTTTGGTCGAAGTCATATAAATACTAGCTAACAGATTACTCCTACACCACATCTGCTTAGCTCAAAACTAATAATAAAGAAAATATTGATGAAAGTAAGTGTGATCTAAATAATGATTATCCTTCAAATGAGAGATCAATTCAATCGTACTCCAACTAAACTTAACTAGTTTCCCCTTCTTTAATTATGCTTGATTTATTGTTATGAGGAATTTGATCATGAGCATACCAAAATTAAAGTTAATTATTAGACATTCCCATGTTAGCAAAAGAGTTTGCCACATGGTTACCCTCTCTATATGTATGACAAATCTTATTAATTGAAAAGACCCCATAAATGCTAATAGCCTCCTGAATATTCACTATAGTTTAGGGAAAACTTAGTGACATATACTTATCACCCAATTTTAAGGGATCATTAAAGTTTATAGAGTAAGTGTTATCTTTATATATTCTCTAAATTTGTCAATTTTAGAAGATGATATGATATAATATATAACTGATAATAAATGATGGAATCACTATATTTAGGAACATAAAATTTATTATTAACTAGTAAATTACTACAGTTAATATTTGAATGAATCAAACTTAAAAATTCAAATCAAATGTTATCTGGAGTAAAGCAGATTGTGTGAAATTATCATTACGATGAAATACCAAAACTAGCATATAACAAGCTCTCTCTCTCTCTCTCTCTCTCTCTCTCTCTCTCTCTCTCTCATGGCATCCTCACATAAAATGTTCTAGTACAGTGTCATGCATATATGTACATATACTAAATTAGTACTAGTGAATCAATCTTATAATTATTTTATTGGGTATTACATATTAGTATTTTAAATTGGTACTAAATCCATGTTTATAAAAATTTAAGAATATATCATTAAAATGTATTTTTGTAATAGATGATACCTATAAGGAGTGAATTCACTACATGGGATAGTATTTATGTATTTAAAAAAAGAGACTAAAACAATGATCTACATAAATGGTAATTGATATGTAGAATATATCCTAGTGACCAAAGTAGCATATGGCATGATTTATAAAATAATTGAGTGAGTAAAATAGATAAATAATGTTGTACAAAGTAATAAATGGTGTGTATAATAAGTATAATTAAAACAAAAATTTGAAATGGATAAATGGTGCTAACTATATCACCCTGTACCTAGCAACGAAATGGTATAGATAACTAGAGTCATTTCCTCGTATAAAGTTTAAATTGTCTAAAGTAATTTTTGGCTGATAGGTTTGTTTATCCCTTGCTGTAAAATAAATATAAGATAGAAGGTTGTTAATGTACTGAGGGCTCATGATGATCGGATTAAATGATATATTTATGTATACATACTTTAGCACCTTATATGTACAATATTGAAATAAATCACCCTTTACTTGGAACACCATTGAATGTAGGTGGGAATAGTGGATTTATTAATTGGGGAGGGATTTAATTACTAGTAAGATTGTTATGACCACGTCAGTCTTCCGTAGTAAGTGAATGAGAGCCAAGCTCTATTGTTATGTATTTTCCAAAATAAAAAATAATAATAAATGGACTCTATAATCTATATTAAATATCTATTTGATAGTGGGCAAGATTAGTGGAGTAATTATATTTGAATATAGTAGGGAGCATTATCAGCTAAGTCTATAAATATTAATACCACTTCCATTTATATGTTTTACCCTCCTTAAAAAGGAAAAAAAGGGATTTTTAAATCCATAGAGCCTTATGTCTAGGGGTTAATCTATGTGGATTAATAATTATTTAAATCAAGGGCTTTTAAGTTTGGTATTTCATGTGAATACAGATCAAGAAGAAGCTTTTTAAAAATTAAGAAATATGGCTATTTACATTATGACCGATTTTCATATAAAATAGAATATATCCCAATCCATAGATAGTATTAAAACCGGATATTCCTTATTATGTGAGTTTAAGTTCATGAACTTTGAACCTAATATTCTTAGGATTATATAAAAATTCCAAAATTGATTAAGAATGATTGTGATATTTTTAAACATAGACAATCTTTTTGATAATAAATGATGGAATAATTTCATGAAAACCTCCTTGGGAATACCAACAAATTTAGGTTTTATATTTGGTTAATTTATCGTTAGAGTATTTAATGAGGCATGGGAATTATGGAGAACCCAATGTAGTCCTTATTTTAATTTGAAGAGTTGTTTATCATGTAATTGTGAATAAAAAATGGGATGTGAGCATAACAAGTTATGGTATGCTTAATAAGGAATAGAAGTGTCTATGTATTTATCCTTAAGGTGTATTTTTACAATTATAATTTAATGTGTGGATTAAGAATCATGTTAAAATATTTATACGTAATTACATTAATGAATGTGTGCATTCAAACCCCTAATACATGGATCAAATTCTAGTTTGGATTATCATATGTTTCCTATGTGTTGAATCTTATTTGGCTATATCTACACAAGGATATATGTAATCAACATAATTACATAATGGAAATGGATATGTCAGTTAATATGGCTAAGCTTGTAGTTAGAAGTATGATTTTAACTAGTCATCAATACCTATGGGACCAAAACTATAACCATATTAAATAGTTTCTAGAAAATAGAATGAGATGTTCAAATGAATGATATAACAGGTTTATGAGTTTTCTATTTCTATACAAATGATTGATTGATTGTTAGTTATATGAATACTCAATATTGAATACTTGTCTGTGATACATATTATGATAATGTTTATATGTATAAATGCTTGGTTGTATTTAGCATATATCGATGCATCATGATACATATTTTTAAGTTATGTTTCTTTGAATGCTAGTAGGAAATTAAAACTTAGGGTATAACCAAGTGGTATAGTCTCATACTTATTTTATTGATATTATGTATGTGTGTAGTTTGATTAATTGAAATCATAAGTTTGGACTATGATTTACTATGTATTTGGGAAAATACTATAGTATGGGATATCACATAGTACTATAGTATAAATGTATGATATACCTAGATGGTACATATTGTAATTATTATGTCTAGACTTACTTCTACATTTGACTAATTTAATGTATGTATGTTGGTTATTGTTATAAATAGCATGTTTTGTAATAGATGATAGAACTTTGTATATGTGTGCATACAACCTTGAGAGTGTATATTTTTTTAAGTTAGAATATTATTGTGTTTCATGTGAACTTTGACTTAATTTGTTATGTCTAATTGCTTGAATAGAATCTTAAATTTCCATGTATTAAAGACTACTTTATATGACTGATTATGGAAAACTAGTAATTACATCTCAGAATACTAGACTATGCTAATATGGGTTATCATAATGTGTAGTACATTTGGAAATAAATTATGGTAGATGAAATCTATAGTTAATGTGTATTTTACCTAGGTGGTATAAAATACAGTCATTCTTTATAGTATGGGATAGAAATAATGTAAGATTCATTCATACGTTAGACGAAATAAATATATGTTTTGATTACTCTTATGTTTAGTATGTTACTTATTGTGTTTTCTAGTAGGATGTAAATTAAATGAATCTTGTGGTTGAATTGTCTTTGACTAATCTACATTACTAGTATGGAGTAAGGAGTGAGATGGACTTCACTGGCTTACTAGTATCACAATGATAGATGACGGCAGTCTGGTCAAGTGGTGTATATGAATTTTATTGATTTATAGATCATTATTATTTATTATTTGTAAAACATTGGGCTGAATTATGTTTAGTGTGAAATTATCTTTTCATGAGTATGATTTACTTGTTTGTATGATATATTGTAGTATAAAGGCCTTTTATGATACACTACATGTTTAGTTTAGAAATCATCACATAGGTACTTCCTTGTCTCTATGGGTTCCTACGCCATCATTATCTACTCATCCATAAAGGGAGGGCCAGTTCCTGATGGGATTAGTGTGGGGGACTGTTGGTTCATGGTTGGTATGGAAAATCCCTTGGATGATGCTTTCCCTCCCCTTAATAGTACTACTTATCGAGACAATACTTGAGATTGCCATAAATATTGGAGAGTCTAGAAACTCATGCTATGGGGAGCCATGTATCTTATTTATAAACATTGTATCATATTGTACTTATTATTGAATATTGTCATGAAGAGTTTTAACTACTATTTATTGTAAATTGCTAGTGGTGGATGTAGACTTGTATCAAACATGACTGAGTTAATATAACTAATTTTTATATTTGCAATTATGATGTGCTCTAATGATATTAGGGATCCGTAATATGTCATGTAGTATGTTTTTTTCTATTATCACACCTTGACTATTTTTTATGGTCTCTCTATATTCCCATGGTGTAATTTATTTTTGGTATATGTGTTTTAAAAAAAAAATCACATATTTATATGTCTAACCCAACATGATTGTTACATGTGGTATCAGAGCTATAGATCAAACTCTAGGACCGAATGAGTCCATTAGCACTTTTGTGTCTTTCTATTCATGAGTGTGAAACTAGTGACATGAATTATTGCACTAGTATTTTGGATTAGTAGTGCTTCAGTGTGGAACCATGATTGGAGTTTTGAGACATGGTAGATTATCCTTTTTGGCTTTGTGACTTTTGAAAGCATGAAACATTCATGAAAATTTGCATGAGACATTGAGTGTGTACCCTTAGGAGCACTCGTACCCTTTGAGTTTTTAGGAGGATGCTTTATCATGTGTCCCAATGGTGATGGTTGTATACGAGGTTGGAAAGGTGAGTACATAACATAGTTCATGAATTTTGAACAAGAGATTTCACCCTAGTTTGATCACTTCGATTGAACATCTTGAGTATGATTACATCCATCTTGGTAATCAAGTCACCTTCATTATTTATTTTTTGAATGTTTTAAAAACATGGGATGCTTATCACTTAATATGTGTTCCTTATTTTTTATGTCTTATGTTAAAAAATCCTAGAAATGGAAAATCTTGTAAAGATCATTTTTTTAGTTGGTACCATCTAGTGCAGTGGGAAAATTCTTATAGTAAAGTGATACTATCTTGGGTTGATAATTCATTTGTGTTAGGAACTTATTTGTGGTCTGGTACCCTTTATGTTATGTGGAGTAGGAAGAATTTTAATCTCTCTTAGGTAGCTTTGGGGTGAGTTGTCATTAGCTCATTCTCCTTTGACATCATTATAATCTAGCAAGAAGATTCATATTTTCATGATGTTGATTTAGTGTGCTCTTAATTGAGAACTTGTTTTTGAATGTTGTTTGACCATATTTCCTTGAATTTTAAGGGAGAATATCTTTTACTTATTTTTGAGAGAGAAGTTGTAGGATTGAATGGATTGTTACATCTTTGTAAATAGTATTTTATTTCTCCTAGTTGTGAAAATAGATTATGAAACTATAATTATAGATTTGGTAAGTGGGTAGTGATTTGACAACTTTGAGTTGTGGTGTATTATTTTTACCTTATGAGGGTATGTAGGATCTTAAATTTGAGATGATAGTTTTGTACTTTTCACTTGTGACTCTTTAGGGTCACTACTTTATTTAACTTGTAATTTAGACCTTATAGAGTGGTAAATATTGAAATATATATATTAAATCCTAGATTAAGAAATATAAGTTGATTATAATTATTATGTTATTATTCATCCTTGATTAGATTGATATTGTTTTGAAGAGTTATTTTTATACCTTTCACTGGAAGTGAGTAGAGTATAGGATGTGTGGAACATTTTGTCAATGTAAGGGTTGAGATAAACTTTCTATTTGTTGCATTCTTTCTGAGCAAATAGGGAGAAAATGTCTCACTTTTTTCCTTTATAGGGTTGTAGCGATGGTGTGATCCTTGGCCCATGTATGTTATGTTAATTTTAACATTATTTCTTCTTAACTATAAATATAACACTATAGGTTAAGCTGGGAAGTATGATATTGGTTATATTTAGCTAGTGGCAATGTAATACAATTATAGACTAATTGTATGATTTCTTTTGTATGTATGTTGATGCATCTAGAATTATTTAGTTCATATTATTGCTTTCTATGATCTATTACCGTAGAATTGTTATTCATTAAACATTGTGCACTTTTTGGAGATCATTAGGTCATGAAAATACCAGAGAAGAGTGATGAATTAGGAACACGAGTAATAAGTGATAGGAGTGGATGCTACTTAATATCACATTGACTCGATAGTTATTGAGTTTGGATTCAATAGATGGAATTGTTAAATCTAGGATTGATAGGTAGTCTTGTCAAATTTAGTCATATGGCCATATGCATGTATGTGGTGGAACATTTATTACTTAATTTTGTATACATTGGAAATGTAGTATTTTTAGTTCCTATTCATCATCATACTTGTCAGGGGCTCCATAGGGTAGTGACAATATTGACATGTTATACTTACCAGGAGCTACATGGGGTAGTGAAAGTATTAACTTATACACATCATACCTATTAGGTTCCCTAAAAATTTTATTCAAAATGAGAAAAACACTCTCTAGGTTAAAGAGATGAGTATAGGGGATGAAAGGTTTTGTGAAACTCTCCCTGGTCATTTGTTTTGGCTTGTATGATGATATTATGTGCTCTTGAGAAGTTAGTGAAACTTTTAATAAGATATGTGGGACCCTTCAAGGTAATAAAAGTGGTCAGTCCTATAGTATATATGCTTGTATTGATGGCTCTGGACCCCATGATAGTCTCAATAAAATAGTTAGAATAAGTAATACTAATAACTATGTTTGTTTAATATAGAGATGTCATAGAGTAGGATCTTGTGAGACCAATACTCTAGGAATAGTTGAACTTGAAGGAACTATAGTGAGCTCTACAGGTAATTTACCATTTATTTTCTTAATTTTATATTATATACCATTTTATTTATTTTTTAAATAATGTTTTTAATTCATAACCTATGATTGAATAAGAGTCATTGGGGATGATGACTAGCTTTAAGGTGGAAGGATGTTACAACTTGATTAATTACTAGAAAAATATGCTAGATTATCTATGGATATCTATAATTGACAAATTTAGATTTGGATATTTTTAACTAAGCTATGAGATATATGCTAATATGGGGTAGTAGGATATTGCTTAGGTTACATGATCACCCTAATATGAGTTAGATATAAGTAAATATTTACTTTATGATCATATTGATTTGTCATTTTAGCTATAATTTTTTATGAATATATATATCATGATTTTTATGGTCTAACTACCTATTTTGTTGTGAATTTGATACAGGAGAACTCAGCCCTTAGAGTGTGATGAAGGTGAGCATCATCAGAGAGGGTGACGTAGATCGAGATGTCAGAAGATGATAGAGAAATCTATCAATGCCTTACACACATCATAGATAACTAGCACATGTTAGATGCATAACAATTGGTTATCATAATATGTGTTGATGTCATTTGCATTAAATAATCATTTTAACCATGATTTGCTAGCATATTTATTGGTTGTGTGTAATTTGTCTTACGTGAATTATTTATGTATCGACTAATGTTTTGAGACCTACAAGATTTATACATGTGACTGTTTAATGTTTTAGAGATGAGATTAACATAATTGAATTTAAAATATAGAATTATTAATTGTCATTAAAACTTGTGACAATATGAGATATTAATTAGAATATGACTTTTCTCTATTTTATGTTAAAATAGATAAACAAATGGAAAATAAAATAAAACATTAAAAAAAAGAAATGATTAAATTTTGAAAAAAAAGTAAATGTATTAAACATAATAAAAAAAATCTTGAAAGAGCTACACCTCTTTTATTAAGGAGAGGATTTTTATAGAAAGAGATTATCTTATGTATTTTTGAAGGTGGTAGTCAGAAAGGAAATTCAGGGGATGAAACATAGGGAGAAAAGCCATAGAGAATCAACAAATAAACTTATCAAGTAGGTGGTGTCCTTTGCTTCTGTACTATCATATTGAAAGAATTTAATATTCCAGTAAATGTTCTTTTTTGAAAAGATTATTTTTTTATAACTAGATAATGACATTGCTATATATTTGTCTATAACAATTACATAACCTGAATCGCCACAATCTAACACTTAGGTGCTACTTTATTTATGTCTACAATGTTTATTAAATCCAGACCACTACCATATAAAATAAAAATAAAAAGTAAATATATTAATTGTTATATGATGTAATTCATTATATTTTAGGGAATACTTAATGTCATATACTTATAACCCATGCTTAGGGGATCACTGAAGTTTATAGAGTAAGTGTTATGTTTTTATATTCTCCAAATCTATCAGTTTTAGAAGATGATATGATATAATATACAACTAGTAATAAATGATGGAATCATTGTATTTAAGAAAATAAAAGTTATTATTAATAAGTAAATTTATATAATTAATATTTCAATGTCTCAAACTTAAAAATTCAAATAAAATGCTATTTGGAGTAAAAGAGAGTGAGATAAATTACCATTATGGTGAAATACCAACACTATCATATACAAAATTCGCTCTGATGGTATCCTCACAAAAAATGCTCTAGTACATTGTCATGCATATATAGATATATATACTAAAATAGTACCAACAAAAAAATTATATAGTTGTTTAATTATGTATTATATAGTAGTGTTTTAAATTGGTATTAAATCCATGTTTATAAACATATAACAATATATCATTATAATTTATTTTTATAAGAGATGATATCTATAAGGAGTGAAGTTGCTGCATGGGATAGTAATTATGTATTGAAAAAAGAGACTAAATTAGCGATCTACATAAATGGTAATTGATATGTAGAATATATCCCAGTGACCAAAGTAGCATATGGTATGATTTATAAAATAATTGAGTGAGTAAAATAGATAAATAACACTATACAAATTAATAAATGGTGTGCATAATAAGTATAAGTAAAACAAAGATTGAAAATAGATAAATGGTGTTAATTATATCACCCTGTACCCAACAACAAAATGGTATAGATAACCAGAGTCATTTCCTAGTATAAAGTTTAAATTATCTAAAGTAATTATGGGTTAATATGTATGTTTATCATTTCCTAAACAAATATAAAATAAAATGTCGTTAATGCACTGAGGGCTTACAACAATTGGATTAAATGATATGTAGAACCTCATTTTTACCATATTGAAATAAATCCACCCTTTGCTTATAATTGTTGGAGAGTTATCTTTGATGTCATGGAGGTGTCTTGGTAAGGGGATGAAGTGATTTTATAGTGTAAGTAACAATGACAAATTATGCAATGAGCTTGTCCTAGTGTGCTTGAAGTTGGCATGGTTGATCTTCAGTTTTGGTATGGCTAGAGATGATTAGGGATAAGTATAGAGTATTGATAATTTTAAGGTTATTATATCTCACATATGTGAGGCTTCTAGGAGTATTTTGTCACATGGCTGGATTCTCATATGTAAGAGATCATATGGTCCAAATTGTAGATCATACGCCTAAGTGCAACAAAAGATATGATTGTGCAAAGTTGGTCTTTCAGGGGAATAAGTAAGGTTCCCATACTTAGTCAATTTGCATGATGTTAAAGATCTGGACCTAGTGGAGATATAACAGTTCATGGGAGTTTTTAAATCTAGATCCAATAGCACATGTTGATTCAAATGGGTCAATATGATAACTATTTAGCAAAGATAAAGATCAAGAATCTTACAAAAGATCAACGAAGTGTGTGTGTTCCAATATGTTAGGATGCTACATGATGAGGATAAGTTCATGATGTTTAATGATTGAGCAAAGGTATATGATAATGATTTAATGGCAAGTGGGCATTCATAAAAAATTATCAAATGGTGAGAATTGATAGTTAAAGACTTGGTTGATCCATAATGATCAACAAGGCATGTGGAGTCAACATTAAAAGATTGCATAAGATGAGGTCAAAATGATTGAGGTTTAAAATTTGAATATTGGAACCTATTGTTAAAGATCAAAAAAGATCAATGGTGCATAATTGATCTGAGTAGCGAAGACATGAGATGTGAGGAAAGTGGTTGAAGTTTAACTATGATAATTATCATTTAAATATTCAAATGTAAAAAGGGAAAAACTAGTGTCTATTCTTTGGGACATATCATTCAATAAAAGACAAATTTGATCATACTTTAGAAAGTAAATATGAAGTGGAATCCATGGCACATCTAATGAACCTAATTTAAATATTTAGAAGTGTTTGAAATAAAATATATTAAGGTTCAAAGTTGACTATGTGTTCATATATGGACTATGTAGAATGGGTCCATGCTTTTGGAAAGTGTTCCTACATTCTTATTATGTTTAGATAAGAGTCAAAGAGCCAAATTAGTATCCATAAGACCTAAAAGTGACTTAGGCATATTTTAATGTGGATTGAGCTTAAATGTGACCCATGTGATATGCCTTAAGGGTGAAGGCATGTTTTGCGGATGAAAAGGAAATATTATGATCTTGTTAATTTATGATTGATATATAAATTTTGGAACCAAATGAGATGGTTTCTATGTTTTTGGAAGACTTGTATATAAAAGAGACTTGTGAAAGGTGGATGTGATAGTTGTGAAGTAAAGGATAGTTAGTGTGCATGTTGGTTGAGTTAGTGAGAAGAATAGTTTGTTGACTTTGTGTATGACCTATAGATCATATTCCTAATGCCAGGATAGTGTTCTTATAGTTTGAGGATATGGAAAGAGGTTCAAGTGTGCATATGTGGATAGTTTAAGTGAATAAGGAAATATTTTATGACATGCCTATGTGAGAGTTCTCTTTGAGATAGAGAGAGCGTGTATGTAGTTGTCAAATAATTAGAGGTCCATCATCAGGTGTTGAAGACATTAGTTCTAAGGTGAAAGTGTTCATTTTATGGAGTGTCTAAAGGACTTGATCTTCATTAGGGGAAGCTTCTCCTTGTGAAACAAGGTTTCAATAAAGACCTTTGGTTAAAAGGACTTGATCAAGGTTGTAGATTAGAAGGACATGATCGAATAGGTGGTCAAATGGACTTGATCATCTTAGGGGTAGGTTCTTCTTGTGGAACTATTATTTCATTAAAGGCCTTAGGTTAAAAGGACTTGACCAAGGTTCCTAATCAGAAGGACTTGATTATTCTCTTGTTTGTGATCATCTTATAGGACAATAGTCCATGTGTTTGCAAGCTTGAGAGTGGGTTTTATTCCTTAAAAGGGTTGCCCATGTAGATATTGGGGTTGTTTATTTAATTGATCTGAGTAGTGAGGACATGAGATGCGAGTAAAGTGGTCAAATTTTAATTGATTGTTGTCATTTAAATATTCAAATTTAATAAGGGAAAAACTAGTGTCTGGTCTTTGGGACATATCATTCAATATAAGATGAATGTGCTCATGTTATAAAAATAAAAGATGAAGATAACTACATGGTGCATATAATGAACCTAATTTGAAATTTTGTATAGTCAAATATATTAAGGATCAAAATTGATTGTGTTCATACATGGATTGTAAGTGACAAGAAGATTGTTCGAGCTTGTTTTGATATATCTTGATGAATTAGAAATTGGGGAGTGTTGTAGACCCCATGAGAATGCTCTATGTTAATTATAAAGGTGTAAACAATTGTATGTAATATGAAAAAAGGATTAGAAGTTGACTATGTGTTTGTTCATAATGACTATGTGTAGAAATATTTGTTTGAGTAAATTATGCTTAAGCAAGTGGGTATTGTGATGGTTATTAGATCTTAAGGAAAATATATAGATCATGTATAATGGGTCCATGTTTTTGTAAAGTGTTCATATGTTTTTATTATGCTTAGAGAAGTGTCAAAGAGTTGAATGGGTCTCTATAGGACCTAAACGTTACTTAGGCCTATTTGAAAGTGGATTGAGCTTAAGTGTGACCCATGTGAGATGACTTAAGGGTGAATGCATGTTTTGTGCCCGATAAGGAAAGATTATGATCTTGGTAATTCATGATTTATATAAATTATAGAACCAAATGAGATGATTTCTAGGTTTCTAGAAGACTTGTATGTAAGATAGACTTGTGCAAGGTGTATGTGAGGGTTGTGAAGTGAAGGATAGGTAGTGTGCCTATTGGTTGAGTTAATGAGTAGAATAATTTATTGACTATGTGTATGACCTGTAGGTCATGTTCCTAATTATAAAATAGTGCTCTTGGAATTTTAGGATATGTAAAGAGGTTTGAGTGTGAATATGAGGACATTTTGAGTGAAGAAGGAAATAGTTTATGACGTGCCACCTGTGTGAGAGGTCTGTTTGAGTTAGAGAGAGAGTTTGTGCAGTTATCAAATAATTAGAGGCCCATCATTAGGTGTTGAAAATATAAGTTCTAATGTGGAAGTGTTCATTTCAAGGAGGTTCTAATGTACTTGATCTTCCTTAGGGGTAGTTGTTCCTTGTGAAATAGGGTTTCACTAAAGATCTTTGGCCAGAAGGACTTGATCAAGGTTGTAGGTCAAAATGACTTGGCCAAATAGGTGGTCAGTATGAATTGATCATATAAGGGGTAGGTGTTCCTTGTGAAAATACTATTTCACTAAAGGTCAGAGGTTAGAAGGACTTGAGCAAGGTTATTTATCATAAGGACTTGATTAGTCTCTTGGTTATGATCATCTTATAGGACAATAGTCCATGTGTTTGTAGGCTTGATAGTGGGTTTTATTACCCAAGAGGGTTTCTCACATAGATCTTGTGTTATGTATGTGATCTTGTATTATGTTCATTATTCACTACTATGAATGACCTGTACGCTTCATGAATGATTATATTCAATGATTAAGTATTTGTAAGGGTTTGGAAATTGAATTAGACTATTTTCCACCAATAATTCACCCCCCCCCTTTATTAATAGATTGTACCTCTAACAAGAAATACGATTGAATGCAGGTGGGAATAATGGATTTATTAATTAGAGAAGGATTTAATTACTGATAATATTTTTGTGACCATGTCAGCCTTCCATAGCAAGTGAATGGGAGCTAATCTCTATTTTTAGTTCTTTTCCAAAATAAAAAATAATAATAAATGGATGTCATAATGTATATTAAATCTTTGTTTGATAGTGGGAAAGATTAGTGACATCATTATATTTTATTATAATAGGGATTACTATCCGTTAAGTCTATAAATATTATTATTGATTACATTTATATGTCTTATCCTCCTTAAAAAGGAAAAAAATGGGGATTTTTTAATCCATAGTGCCTTGTGTCTAGGTGTTAACCTATGTGGATAAATAATTAATTAAATCAAGGGCTTTTAAGTTTGGTATTTTGTGTGAATACATATCAAGAAAAATCTTTTTGAAAATTAAGAAATATGGCTATTTATATTATGACTGATTTTCATATAAAACATCATATAACCCAATCCATAGATATTATTAAAAGTGAATAGTCCTTGTTATGTGAGTTTAAGTTCATGAGATTTGAACCTAGTATTATTAGGATTATATAGAAGTTCCAAAATTGATTAAGAATGATTGTGATATTTTTAAACATAGACAATCTTTTCGATAATAAATGATGGAATAATTTTATGAAAACCTCCTTGGGAATACAAACAACTATAGGTGTTATGTTTGGTTAATTTATCCTTAGAGTTATTGAGGCATGGGAATTATGGAGAACCCAATGTAGTCCTTATTTTAGTTTTAATAATTGATTATCATGTAATTTTCAATCAAATTCAAGATGTGAACATAATAAGTTATGGTATGCTTAATAAGGAATACAAGTGTATATGTATTTATTCTTAGCAATGTATTTTTATAGTTATAATTCAATGGGTGGATTAAGAACCATGTTAAAATATTTATAGGTAATTAAGTTAATGAATACGTGCATTCAAACCCCTAAAATGTGGAGCAAATGCTAGTTTGGATTATCTTATGTTTCCTGTGTGTTGAACCTTGTTTGGATTTAATTACATAGGGATCTATGTATGAAACATAATTAAATAATTGAAATGGATGTGTTAGGTCATATGGCTAATCTTATAGTTGGAATCATGATTTTAACTAGTCACCAGGTGCTCGTGGTACCAAAACTATAACTATATTAAACAATCTTCTAGAAAATAGAATGAGATGTTCAACTGAATTATCTAACATGTATATGAGTTTTATGTTTCTTTGAAAATGTTTGATTGAATATTATTTATATATGTACTTAGTATTGAATACTTGTGTGCGATACATATTATGATAATGTTTATATGTATAAATGCTTGGTTGTATTTATCATATATTGGTGCATCATGGTGTTTTTGGATAGGTGTCCAACATCTCCCTTGGGGATTCATGGCATGGATTAATAACCTTCCATGGGTATTAATCTAACATTTGTATCAAGTGTTAATAGTTATATCTTTTGTCACAATGGAAATCATGACTCTAATGAGTGGTATCAGAATCATGGTCATGGGTTCGAATCCCCTCAGGTAACTTCATGGGGGAGATTGTTAGATAGGTGTCCAAAGTCTCCATTGGGGATTCATGACATGGCTTAACAACCTCTCATGGGTACTTATCTAGAATTTATATTGGATGTTAATAGGTTAATCTTTTGGTACAATGGCAATCATGAGTCCAACAAGTGTCTAATTTTAGGTTATGTTTTTTGAATTCTAGTAGGCAATTAAAACTTATGGTATACCTGGGTGGTATAGTCCCATAATTGTTTGACTTATATTATGTATGTATGTCAGTTGAATCTTAAAATAGTATGTTTAGACTATGAGTTATTATGTAGTTGAGAGCCTATGAGAGTATAGGATATCATAGAGTACTATGGTATAAATGTATGTTATACCCAGATGGTATATACTATAATTTTTATGTCTAGACTTATATCTACATTTGACTAATTTAATGTATGCATACTAGTTATTACTATGAATAGTATGTTTTGTAATAGATGGTATAACTTTGTGTATGTGTGCATACAACCTTGAGAGTGTAGCATATGCTAAGTTAGAATATTATTATGTTTTGTGGGAACTGTGACTTGTTTTGTTATGTTTAGTTGCTTAAAATAGAAGATTAAGTTTCTATGTATTAAAGACTACTTTGTATGACTCATTCTAGAAAAATGGTAATTACATCTTAGAATACTAGACTATGGTAATATGGGCTATCATACTGTGTAGTATGTTTGAAAAAAATTTGGTAGATGAAATCTATAGTTAATGTGTATTTTAACCAGGTGGCATAAAATGTAGTCATTATTTCTAGTATGGGATAGAAAACAATTTAAGATTCATTCATACATTTGATAGAGTAAATGTATTCTTTGATTAATCATATTTTTAGTATGTTGATGTGTTTTCTAGTAGGATGTAAATTAAATGAATCTTGTGGTTAAATTGTATTTGACCAATATGCATTATTGATATAGAGTAAGGAGTGAGATGGACTTCACTAGTTTACTAGTATCATAATGGCAAATGAAGTTAATCCGATGAAGTGGTGTGTATGAATTTGATTGGTCTATAAATCACTATTATTTATTATTTGTAAAAATTTGGGCTAAATTATGTTTAATGAGAAATTATCATTTCATTAGTATGATTTATATGTTTTTTCAATATCTTATAATAGAATGGTCTTCTATGATACAATGCATGTTTATTTTATAAATAATACAACACACAAGTACTTTCTTGTCTTTTTGGATTCTTGCACCATAACTATCTACTAATCCATGAAGGAAGAGCCATTTCTTGATTGGATTAGTATGGGGGAGCATTGGTTCTTGGGGTTGGTATTGAAAAGTGCTTGAATGACACTTGAGATTGCCACAAATATTAGAATTTGAGAAACTCATGCTTCAAGGAGCCATGTATACTATTTATGAACATTATATCATATTTTACTTATTATTGAATAATGTCATGAATATTTGTAATTAGTATTTATTATACATTATTACTAGTGTCTTTATACTTTTATTAGTCATGACTAAGTCAATATAATTAATTTATATATTTACAATTATGATGTGCTATCATGATATTATGGATCAGTAATATGTCATGTAATATGCTTGTTGTTATTATCACACCTCGAGTATTTCCTATGGTCTCTATATATTCTCATGGTATAATCTATTTTTGGTTAATGTGTTTTTTAAAAAAACACATATTTCTATATCTAACATAGTGGGCTTGTTACATTAACATTTTCTCCTAGACCTCTAATTATGTTGACTACTTCACCAACTCTAAGAAGATATGCTACAATATTCTCTTCTTCCTTCATATTTAGACCTTCAAATTGTCTTCTATAAGTTTGATGCTTTTTCAATTTTAACTTGGTATCACCTTAATAAATGAGATGTAACTTGTCCCAAATTTCCTTATCTAACTCACATTACATCACCTTGACAGACCGAGATTCTGCCAATCCACACAATATAACATTCATAGCCTTTGAATTATTCTCAATTGCTTTCTTTCATGTAGCGTCAATTGGAGGATTTTGAGGGATAGTATACCCATCTAAAATTGACTACCAAATGTCAAACCCAAGATCCATCAAATAGGTATTCATCATAATATTCCAAAAGGCATAATTGGTTCCAATGAATAACGGGGCCTTGTTTGTTGAAAACCCTTATTGTACTTGATGACTAGACATTATGACTCTTAGGATCTACCTTCAAGATATCAATCCTAACCTTGAATGACTTGATCTGATACTAATTATTGGAAGCACAACCACTAAGAGGTGGATGAATCAGTGGGATCTTAAACTTTATTAAACTTCTTTAGTATATTTGTTAAGCATTAATGTAAAATCCATAGAGAAATAGAACCACAACAAAAAACATAAATACATAACACATGATATATGTTGGAAACCCTTAAAGGGAATAAAAACCACATTTATCTACATGTACTACATTTCCTAAATCAGATATGCAATAAGAAAACAAGATTGTTGAGCACCAACTCAAATTGAGGCACCAACCCCAAATAGTCAAGCACCAAATTTTTATGAAGTACCAACTCCGTGATTTTTAAACATCAATCTATAGGAGGATTCAACCCCCTTTCTCAAGCAGCAACTCAGCTACTTCAGATCCTCCACCTTTTTAAATTGATTCTATTAACAAACGATGGTACAATTCTACTTTCTCTACTTGTCAATCTCAAATTCATTTTGTTTTTTTCTACTTATAAATCAAAAAGACACATTAGGCTCTCTTTATCTACTCTTTATTTTCAAATAATTTATCCTCTCTACTCATCTCTTTTAGTAGATTTAATATACTCTAGGCTTATTCTTATGAATCATTTGATGATTTCATACTCACACCTCTTTGTCCATTCATTCCTCAATGGACCTCTACTCTGCTCTTTAGCGAGTTTAATATATTCCTCTTTTCTTCACACTTTTGAAAAGATAATTTGATCTTGCTTATATAAAAGATGATGATCAACAACCTCTTGAAAGTCAGCCAAACAAAATTTTATAGTCAACTATATAATGATTTATTCTCTTTCGAAAACATAATTCACATTAGCTTATATAAAATCTCACTCACATAGGTTAACCTGAGTGAAATGAATATCAGATAGACCAATCAATCATTAGAATACATTTAGTGTTGACCTGATGAAGTCTATAGTAGTCTTTATGTAGTTTGTATAAACTTTGATGTAGTCTATAGAACTATTAATATAGTTCATAGCAATCCTGATGTAGTCCATAGAAAATCTGATTTAGTCCATAGAAAACTTCATGTATTCTTAAAAAACCTAATGTAGTCTATAGAAAAATTGATACAGTCCCTAGCATGCCTGATATAGTCCATAGTTGTTCACTTAGTAGCTCTAGACAAAATTTGATTCTCCATAATCCTTAGATAACCTTCCTTCACATAGAATAAAATATTTAATGGTATTTAGTCTTAATTAATTCTATAGTCTATTTATATATCTCTATATGATGTAAAATATAGATAATAAGTCTCTTGGCCCATTGTCTACTTCACCTAAAACAACTTTCATGGCAAACTACAGACTCAATCAGTAGCTATAGAATTTACAGAAACTTCATAATCTTATTAACAAAAATTCCTTGACATCAATGAACAAACTATTTATTGAATAAAAAACCCTTTGATATCAATGACAACATCTCAACAATGAAAAACAAACTAGTCTGAGCCTAATATAAATTTAAAAGAGGTTTGAGAAGTAAAAATAAGTCTTATCAATCAATTGTATTTGAAATAAATTATACACTATTTCTAACTTATTCCTTTATTTCTATTTCATTAATTCAAAACATATCATAAGTGTATCTAGATAATAGAAAAATAATTTGAATCCTTTTGCCTATATAACTAATAATGTATGAAACTTTATACTTTGTATATTATTAATTAATCCAAACATGTTTTTATGGATACAAATAAAAACATCAAATTGATTTAAAATTTCATGTTGAAGTCCAAAATTGAGTGCAACAAGTTAGACACTAAATAAATTAACACATACAACTATCATCTGAATTGTAAAATTTCATCAAAAGCTAACACTAAATATAAATGTCATTTTAAATCCAAGACTAAATGCATATGAAAACCTATAAATTAATGTAATTTCCACTTTTAAATGGTTAGACATGAGTATAAATTACATGCAATATTATGTAACTACCATTCTGAATTCAGTGCAAGAATCATTAAAAAAAACATTGCTTAGTGCAAAGGGCCAAGTGATGAAATAATAGTCATGCAAACACTTAGGCCAAATTATCCAATTAAACCTTTAATTGAATGTAATAAAAATGTCAACATCCAACTATTTGGTTTATAATAACAATAATTCACTATTTGGTTTATAAAGTGATTGAACTTGTAGTATTTTTGTGGATCATGGTATTTATGTTATTTTTGGATGATTGTTTAATTTGATTACTTGTTTATTTTGGGTGTTTTGATATATTTTTGAGTTTTGATTCAATAATCAACATTTTATCTACATATAAATTGAATAGATAAATATTCAATTTGTTATTTTATCATTTATTAGAGATATAAATTTATACATTTGATAATTTATATGGATTAAATAATTTAAATTAATAATTTTTGATTTTTTTATTCACATAATCATTTTTATTTTAATAAATTAAGTTGTTAACTTGGCCCCATCTATTAGAGAGCTATTTTTTAAGTATAGTTTTTTTTGTCTTAATTTCATACAACACATTCTCTATTTGAATTATTAATATATACACGATCACACTAGAATGATTTGGACTAAGTTTATAAAGAATAAATCAAAAGTGTTATCTAAACTTAAATAATTTAAAGCTTTTGTTGAAAATTATCCTAACCTAAAAATTAAGAGAAAAGAACTGATAATGGCAGTGAATACATTAGTAAATAATTTAATTCTTTTTGAATTTCATGTGATAATCAAATAGAGTTATAAAATCTCTATTCTCCACAACAAAATGGAATTATCGAGAGGAAAAACATGACTATTATAGAAATGACTAGAACTATGTTACATTCAACAAGTGTTCCTAAGTTTATATTGGCTGAAGCCATGAACACTACTGCATATATTCTTAATAGAGTTAATATTAAAGCCTTGAATATTTCTACTCCTATATAAATTATTTTAATAAAAATTCAAGTTTTTATTACCTTAGGATATTTGGAAGTCATTTTATTTTTATTCCTAAATTCAAAATAAAGAAACTTGATCATGTTTCCTACACTTGAATTTTTATATGTTGTGGAAGAATAACTAAATTATTAATGGTGTATAATCTATATAAATTATAAATAACTAAAAATAGGAATGTTTAAATTCTTGAAACATCTTTCTATGATCCTTCTATAGAACCCTCTCAAGTTTCCTCTTAGGAAGAACCGAACACTTATGTTTGTCCTTATGAAGAAACAAATGCCTTAGAGAAAGATAATCCAATTTTGGATAACTTTGGGTTCAAAGGGGAGTCTTATCCATTTTTTATTTAATCTAAAATACATATATTTGTTTAATCCTTAATTTAATCTTCTAATATCAAATATCTTAATAAAATGACTAGAGGTCAACATACTTATCATGCACTAATGACTTGTTATAAACTTAAACCTCAATCTTTCTAATAATCCATTCAAGATGATAGATGGAAAGATGCTATGCAATCTGATTATATATCCATAAATCAAAAATAAAAATTTAGAACTTGTCCCTCCACCTTAGAAATGGAATATTTTTGGTTCTAGATTGCTTTATAAAATTAAATATAACTCAATTGGGAAAATTTACAAATCTAAAGTTATGTTAGTTGTTCGAGCATTTACTCAAAAACCTATAATTGATTATGTTGAGATTTTTTATTTTGTGTAAAAAATTAGGATTTTTAGATTACTTATTACTATTTCAGCTCAAAATGGCTGGCAAATACATCAAATGAATGTTAAAAATTTGATTTATGGAATGATGAATTATTGGGAATATAGGATGCAGATAAATATTAATGAAATAAATATATAAATAAAATGTAGAAAACACAACACAAGAGAGACACAAAGTTAACATGGTTCACCTAATATGGGTTATGTCCACATAGAAGCAACCAATTTTTCTCTTATTTAGTCCAAAAAATGAAGGTATAAACCTACAATACCTCCACTGCAGTCTCCTCCACTCACACATAGTGTGTTGTCATGATTATAATGCCCTCATATCAAAGGAGGGTTACATATTAGGGTAAAAATGCACCAACATAATTTATATTGTTAGATCTATGACCTAATAGTGAGCAGTCTAGATTTATTATGAAATTATAATATTTTATAATGCATTTTTCACAACCCCCTGGACCCCCATGGTGACCATAGTCGGGGGATGGGGGGTTGTGGGAGGGTGCAGGGGGCGAGGGTGTTTCACCCCACACCCCCCTATTAGGAACTAGGCATTATAATAAGACTAGGCTCCACCATCCAACATGAACTAGAAGAATAAATGTATATGATTGATCTAGGATTGACATAACAATCTTGTTAAATTTAACATGATTGATTTTAATATTATATATACACATATTGAAGTTGGTGTTAAGCTAGATCCAAAATCTACATGTGATAAATTTAATCCTAATTTATATATGCTATTAGTTGGAGGTTTGCTTTATCTCACTATTATTAGACCATAAATTTCATATGTTGTAGTTGTTGAATCTAGATTTGTGTAAGGTCCATATATGGATCATTGGAAATTAACAAAAAAATATTTAGGTATATCAAAGGGATAATTAATTTTGGTTTATAGTATTCTTCCATTGATAATGCTAATTTATATGGTTATTTTGATGTTGACCATGTTAGTGATAGTGTAGATTGTAAATCTACTTTTAGATATGCATCATATTTTAGTGTAGGTGCCATTACTTGGAAAAAAAATAGTAATATGATTTTTCCTTGTACATAAATAGTGTATAGAATTTCTTTTGAAGGTACTAAATAAGAATTGTGGTTGTGAAGGTTGTTATTTGAACTCCATAGTGGTGTCTCTCACAATACAACTCTTATTTATGACAATCAAAGTTATATAACACTAGAAAAATATTTAGTCCAATGCCAAATAATGAATTATATTGAATTTAATGTGCATTTTATCTAATAAAAAGTTCACAACAATGATATGTATCTACATTATTGTCCTATAGATGATCAAATGGCATATATCTTCACAAAAGTAATATGCAGGGCAAAGTTTTAAAATTTTAGAACAATGATGGGCCTCTTAGAATTATAATTGAGGAGTTTTCATGACAATGTCACCTCCTAATGTCAATGTGTTCTTTTTCATCTATACACATCTCCTCTATTATACAAGAACTAAATAAAATCAACCTGTGTAATTTTTAAATAAGATTCACTCTAGGTGACTTTACAATGTGCCCAATAATAAATACTTTTATTGTAAAGGAGTCCTTTATGTTATAAATGGATCCAAATTCCTGTAATCTTATCCATGATAAATTATGGGATGTAGTCCCAATATCATGTTAGCTTAAATCACCCTATGTGGTTTATGGATTTTAATTCATTTTATATAAAAAAGGTGAGTATAGCATTTATCCCTACTAAAGATTAAGGGGGAGTGTTGGAAAAATAATAATTTTGGGGTTAATTTTGTGGCCCAAATTAGTGTAAATAATAAATGACATATTTATTATTAAAATATAATATATTATATAAAACTTTTGTTGTGCAAATAATATAAATTATATTTATTATTTACCATGATTAATTGAAAAGGTGGATCAGTTGGTTACAAATATTCACACCCCTTATAAAGGAATTTTCATCTTTGTAAGAAAATAAGATCATTTTAATGTGAATTTTTCACAAGGAAGTGTCTTCGAGCATTTTGTGAAGGATTTATGTAAAAAGGAGAGTGAGGTTAAAATGAAGTTATTAGGTGTAAATAATTTATCATGTAATGTATTATGATTTTCCATAATCTTTTTACATGTTGTGTGATGTATTTTTTCTCTATATATTTATTATTTGTATTTCTACATTATTTCATTTATCAAATTGAAATTTATAAACCTGTCATTCATATTAAACAATGTATTATCTTTATATTAGCTTCTTTGACAAAAATGAAAGAATGAAATACATTATTTTTTAGGTTTACACCTTCAAGTATAAACTTAGAAAGGTTTTAAGGATGTACTAAAAAAATGAGATAATCAACCACATGCTTCTTTAGACACTCTTTACTAAGAGGTTGATTATTATAATATCATACATGTATAATTGATAACCATAAAAATAATATAGAGGATCAATACAATTGACATTCAAGAGTCATAGGACCAAATTATTATGTACTAAGTATTAATTTCAAAGAATTGTGATTTATATAAATATTTTAATATTTATAAAGTATTATAATTACATTCAATAGTAACATGATAACGTGGTAATCTCAAGATAATTAAACTTCCCAAAATATAAATAGAATTTTTAGTTGTATGGGAAAATCACTTTTTCAAGTTATACAAATGAGCATCTCAGATTAATTACCCATGTCTTTCCATATTTTAATTATTTATTTAAATTATACATAGTGTAAATAACAATTATATGAAGAAATAAAACATAATATACAATTACGGACATGGACAACTACTACATTTCATGTAGAAGGGAAATTGATGTTACATTAGTAATATCCATGTAGTCACAAAAGGCACATGATAAAATATTTTTAAACATTAAATAAAATATAACGAAGAGAATTATTATGAAATTAGTCTCATGGAAGCATAAAAAAGTCGTGGGCATCCTTACAAAACATTGATATAGTTTTACCAATGCAACATTATGTCATGATAGTTTCAACCTTGTTAGCTTATTCTCACTCTATACAAAAATAAGATCTTTACCACAATTATAAAGGGATTTTTTTTAATCAAATATTTTAGTTATAAGTGATTAGGTATAAAAAATATGGAGATAATACACAAAGCATGAGGGCTTGGTTGAATCAATCCCAAGAATAAGAAAAGGTCTCATGGGACACACTTGTTCATTGAGGTGTTTCAACTAACTACCTTATTATATTTCCTCTTATGGGATGCTATGGTCTTAGGATAGAGACCAAATGTTTTTTTTAGGTACTTTAGGGCATTTTAATCAATTGCCATTGGTAGGTCAAAGAACCAAACTTTTTTTAGGTACTTTAGGGCATTTTAATCAATTACCATTGGTAGGTCAAAGAACCAAAATTTTCAAGTAAGATTCTAATGTGAGCCACAAGGGAGTATATAGTTCAACAATAGTCATAAAATAATATAAAAGACATAAACATACAGTTGAAAAATAAAGTCATAAAATAATTAAATATAGTCAAGTGATTATCAAATAAAGTTATAAAATCATTAATTTATATTTTTGGTCCATCAATATTAAAAATTATAGTTCTTAAAATATAAAACATACACCTATAATGCACCAACTAACTCTTTGTAGTGTCTACATTCTCTCTTTATGGCCTTTTTATTCTTATGGAATATGATCTCTCATAGGAAGGCATCACCATCCTTTATCTGACATGTACTTCTTTTCCTTTCCACTTTTTTAGTTCCCTAATAAAGACAAAATGTCATCAAATGAAACAAAAACATCCTCTAATCAATCTCTATCCATTTTAAGAAGGCATTTCATCTTGTCTTATAGTCACATTTTAGCTAAATTTATTAATTTCATTAAAACATTTTCCTATTTAAAATGGGGCACAATAGTAGAAATATAATGGTTAGAGAGTTTTTATTGAATGCGATTTCCTAATGTTGAAATTAATGTAACACATGTAGGATTAAATACCTTTCCTTATCTACCCCATATATGAATTAATGTTGTTTTATTTTATTTAACATTGGTCTTCAAATGTTAGGATAATTTATGGAAATGACAGAACATCTCAAAATATTTTTATCGTAAAAAAAATATTGATAAAATTACATTGAATGAAAATTCATATTTATAACACTTCTCAAACTTTGTTAATGCCATGACATACTCTCCTCCAAGGCCTCAATACATCGCCTATTATGTCTCTCAGTTTTTTCCATTTCCACTATTCAAGTTTTATTTATAATTCATTAAAATTCTATTATTGTTTTAAATATCCAAGTAATTTCATCTCTTTTATAATATTACCTTACTATTACCAATGAAAAATTATCTAAGTCACTAGAGAATATCCTCACAAATATTCATAGAGTGTTATGATCTCAAAATTTCTAAGTGGCCAAAACCAAATCTTAGAAAGAATCTTAAAAAATTAATTTGGTTAGAAATTTAGACAAACACATGATGCATAAATGGTTCTTTTTTGTCTAATTATAATATTCCACGTAGGCCTATTGGGGTGTGGACCCAAATATAAAACATATGAATTTTCTAGTTGAAAAATGTGATGAATCCTAAGACTTGTGAAATAAACTTATTTTCCCACTATTCACTTATGTTTCATGTTAGAACGAAAGGATTTTCAAGTATACACTATATTAATGGATACATACATTGTTGCATTTAAATTTGAATCATATAAAAATTAAATTAGTACTCATAAGATTTTAACTTAATCCATAAAATAAATCAATGCTAAGTAAAATAGAGAATCATTAGACCATATGTCAGTACTCATGCCAAAATATGTAAGGCATATGTCCTTATTTATCATGATTACACCTTGTTCTACGAGATTATCTTTGTACTACACATATTTAGTATCTATTTCCTCATCTCAATGATGCTCTCCTTTACATCAAGGGGCATATACCTGCATCAAAAAAATGTGAACATAAAAAATGTATCTAGGTAATGATATCAAAATCACATGATATTAAGTAGTAAAATCATGATAAAAAAAATTTATGTAATTGTTTGAGATCTATCTATCCAAAATTTATTACCTTAATTGTGTCACTCAAGAATATAAACATGGTAGTAAAAATTGACTAGATAAAAATTATATAAAGAAAATAATTTAATCATTAGTAATATTGATTACATAGAAACCAATCTTTCTATTATTAATTATGTTTTATATCACTAATCATAGACAAGTGCCTTAAAAGTCCAACATAGGGAAAGTAGAATGTGACATCCTTCCCATATTGAAAGAGACAATGTATTGATGTCTTATCTAACTTAATATTTATTATAAAGAAAAATATAAATTTATTACATGATATTTTTATAATTATCCAAATATATTATTAATCAAGCAGCTAATTTCGAACATAATTTTTCAAAAATCGTGTGCACCCCTTCCATTTGAATTTTTGTCAATGAAAAATAACAAGGTTCATATTTATACTTAATCTCAAAATAAAAAATTATTTCTTAAACTACTAAATTATTTTCATTCATCAAAAATAATTGATTTTAATTTTCTTTATTATGATATTTTTTTTATCGCAGATATACAAGATCAATAATTTCCCCCCTTATTGTGAGCACCAAGATCATAATACATCATCAATAAATCCAAAAAGTGGATAAAAAGAGTTCTAAAAAATACTCTTAGATACCTCGTGTATCCCTCCTACCTAGAGAGTGGTTTCCCATTTCATGGGAAAGGTGTCAAATAATTTGTAAAATGATAGTGTGCTTTTTAAAATATTACCACTATTCCACGCATCTCCTTGCATGTATGATGATGAACATGAATTTGAAATTATATATTTTCCATGAATATATGTTTATGATAATATGAATATATTAAATAATTTCCCCTTGTCATATCTGAACTTACTAAACTACTAATTCATAGTGAGACTAATTAAAAATTTTCCTATCACTTAGTACTCACATTCCTTTTCCACCTCTCATACCTTACGTCTGCCCAACCTAATGATATACAAAAAGTTCATGTGGGTTAATTTATCACACATCCATACCATATCACCTATGTGAGGTGATATATCACTTAAAAATCCAATGATATGTTACAACCGTTTACAATCTTCTTTTTAGTCTATGTTCAAGATAACTTCTTGAGATCATCCATCAATATTCATCACTCCACATGATTAGTGATCCAAAAAAACATAGGTCCATTATGATTTTTATTTTTATTTTTCAAAGTCCATTTTATTCAATGTGATGTTTCACACATAAAAAAACTATTAAATAGGCACTGAAAAAATCTAGACCTTAACACTTTAATAGAATCTATTTGATTCAAGAACTTCTCAAAGGAACCATGGGTATAAGTTGAGCATCATTATAACTATATTTTATCACACAAATATTATTTACTTACTATAAGGTCTATCAAGACTTTAACTTCATTAAATTGTATATGAAAACATGTTTTCTCAACACTATGTATCTTATAAACATGAATGAGAACATTAGGATAAGTGTTGAGCCTAAAAATTTGATACCACAATGTATGAACATGTTATAAACAATTTCAGTACCCATCCTTTTTTCTAAAAAAAATCTTGAAATTACTATACTTTGGCATATGATGGCTTAAGGTCATGACATTTACAACTGTTGGTGGGGTTTTTTACATTCATTTAGAAATTATTTTCTGTGTATGTTTAAATATGAAATTGTGTTGTGCTGATTGGTTTGAATATTTTTAATATTATTATCAATAAGTTGATCAATGATTACCAAAGCATTTTACTACGTTCAAAATTGAATTTTTTAATATTTATCTTAAAATTTCAGACCAATATATAATTGATCATTGTGCTTAGATTTATTATATTGATATATATTGTTTTTTTTAAGTAGTTTTTATGATAATTCCTTTATAAAATTTACTAATAAAAAATCTAAGTAATATAGGGTTTAAATTGAGATAAGGTGTACATGTGTGATTGTTTTACACACCATTGATCAAGAAATTATGAGAGCTACTTTTTAGCTAGGAAGGAATACCTTCACACATGTGACAAAAAAGCTAAAATATATTGATAAGGTATTATGGTGGTTTCCCTAGTAAAATACTAGTTCTAGGAAAGTATAAGCTTCCATTTTTGGATGTCATCCCACTTGTTTAGCAATTAAGTTGATAATAAACATACATTTTTTTACAAATGCTTATTATAATTTAGATGACATGTGATTATGAGAATAAAATATAAAAAATAAATGAAAGATAAATAAAAGACAAATGCATTCTAAAAATGAGAATACGTGTTGAAGATACCAGATAATAGATTGGATCAAGATGTTTTACATAAATTTATAGAATATGGCTCAGGTTATG
This sequence comes from Torreya grandis, assembly GCA_037957365.1. Taxonomy (NCBI): domain Eukaryota; kingdom Viridiplantae; phylum Streptophyta; class Pinopsida; order Cupressales; family Taxaceae; genus Torreya; species Torreya grandis. The sequence goes on along the minus strand of JARHVA010001679.1, from coordinate 2,091,206 downwards.
CAACTAAATAGTTCTAACAGGGATCATTGTTGATTCACATAATCTATATTGATTGTATTGAAATTGATGATGATCATAATAATTGACGTTGATTATGGTAAAATTTCCCAAAATTCTAAGTTGAATTATTGTCTATAGAAATAGATTCTAAATAAAATATAGGCAGCCTAAGATACTAATGCATATAATAAAATAGATGATGAAATTTTGCTTAAAAATAAGTAAAATAATAATCTTGAAATGTTTTTTGATGGTATTGTGGATTGGTGGTATATTCTAACTCCTCTAGAGTAATATCAAGGATCCAAAGCATTGATGTAGATCAATAAGATAGCTTAATGCCTATGTCAAAAGGTCTCCTGAGCATTTTCATCTCAAAAGCATTCTATCAACCTTCTGACATCATTTCATGGATCATTTGGGTGAGCTTATGCCATGTGATTTAAATAATCATAGTCATTATAATAGAATCAATGATGATCATTGTGGATCATTAATAATTCTATCCTTTCTTGGATAAATACATTATAAGGTGGTTTTAACCAATGGATAATTTGGGTAAAAGGTAGTTTAAGTTGTTAATGGGGACTTTCATTGAGGGTAAGTTTGTTAGGATGGATGGATAAATTGTAGTATATGGATTTTATTATACATTTGTAGATTTGGGAGGTCTAAAAGGGGGTAAATGATAATTAACAAAATAATTACAATGAATAAATGTAAATAAGGGTGGTGGATAACAACAAAAGGGGATTACAACATGTAAAGACACTTTTAGGTCACATACATAAAATTAGTGTCTACAATTTTTAATAAATATTTATTATGGAAATAATTTCCAATTATGATGATAGATAACATCCCTTTTGTCACTTAGTTTATCAACTTTATGACTCAAATCTTTATACTCACAACATTTTAGAAGTTATTGTAATATGGTGGATTTTTCATAAACATGATTGATGTATAAATTATGTGATATTTTAATCAATAATGACTCCAAGAAGTTTCACACTTTGAATAGGTGATGTGTTATCATAAGTATTGGTAAGCTATTAACATTCATACATGTGGATTATTAAGTAATTATGGTATTTATTGTTACTATTTTCACTAAATAATGTACCCTAGAAGAGGGTGTTAAATATTATTCTATATTTTGGCAACATGGCAACACTTACAGGTATGTGGCTGTACCTATAGTGGAAGTGAACCTCTAGATTTTAGGGCTAGCTCCCTGAATATCTCTTGAAGTGATTTTTGCTATGATAACTATTTATTTATGGGGGTGAAGGGATAGAATTTGCATGAAATAAACCTATTATAAAAGGGTGATTCACCAAGATGTTTTACATGTGACCATTTTACTCCTTTTAAAAAGATACAATGCCTGCAACACTAGTCTAAGATTTCTAGAATACACTAGCATTAGTGTTTCAATATGAAAGTGAGATGCATGTTAACTATCTACAATGAGTCAAACCATAGATACATTATAAATGTTAAGGCTCATTACAAATTTAAAATAGAATCATATACTTAAATACACTTCCTAAGACCTTCTAGGCTAGAATCACTTGCATCAACACGAAAGGACTGAGAGAAAGTAAGGATAGATCGATATCACTTAGTTGTTCACTATATGTCTCTTCACACACTTTAAAAAAATGAAATGTGAACTCAAAATAGATTTAATTTTTTATTCTAAGGTAAATTACATTCTCAAAACTAGTAGGGCTTCACAATACATGGTGTGGTATTAAATTACAAAGGCTGAAATGGTATCTACTTATAGAATTTTAGAAAGAGCATGGAAGACAAAAGTTCAAAGGTCACTCGAACACATGTATAATCAATATTTAAATTTAAGGGGAATATAGTATTAAATAGACCATGAAGGACTCCCAAGACAAATATCCATATAAACCATGACAAACTATCCAAAATAGTGCAGAGATTCTTCTGCTAGCTTTTGTGAAACTGCCTTCATCATAGATCATCTCTCAAGCATTTGAAAATGAATTAGGAGAGTGGACACATATGTTATGATAGTCATATACATTTTACTAGATTATAACTATCTTTTAAACACATTTATTCACCATCTATAGTTATTCATTACTTTCTTAGACTTCATTTTTCACATCTAGCAATCATAATTCATATTAGGTCTTTGACTAAGCTTTCATGGTGACACATGAGCCTGAAGAGCTTATTTTGATACAAAATCCTTGATCCTACATAGTTTTCCATGTGAAAATTCATGCCATGTTGATCATTACATTCTAAACTATGTCTGTGATACCTACTTGCTCTGGTGAAAAATGGCTATTTGATTCGACTTTATCCATCAAAACTTGACTCAGACTAACCACATTGCTCTAACCTATCATTGTTTCTATTGGTCTCACAGATCCCTACTATCAAATCCTAATTTTTTGACCTCATACACATTGTAGGATCAAGATATATGAATTAATGTTGGCCTTCAATTTTCTACCATGAATATTCTTTGACATGTTGACTTTTGCTCACACCATTGGATCAAGATGTATGAGTGAATGCTATCTGTAGATCTCATTAGATACACTTTATTTTCAGTTATTACACACCATTAGATCATTAGTATGATTTAATTTTTATTATTGATATGTATGTACCCACCTTCTTTTCACTTGAGTGCATGCCATTGGATCTCTGCTCAATGAACTAATACTATCAGATCTTGTCGAGAGTGTAGCTTTTTAAGAGATTTTAATCTAGGGTCCTTTTGACCTATTTGACCCAAGTATGAACCATTAGATCTATGTCTCAGTACGTGATTTCATGCTAATTTTTAGAACTTGATCAAATTTAAACCTTTTAAGGATCTTTTAAATATAAATAGCTACTTTAAGAGACTTGAAATTGATGTTTGCATGTTTATATTTGATGTTCGTATGAACATATTTGATGTCTATATGATTTTCATAATTTAGACCCTAGTTATCTATTTATCATGTTTAAAACTGATGTCCATGCAAATATAATCAATGTCTGCATGAATTTCATAATTTAAACTCTAATGGTTTTTTATAGTGGCTTGATTTTGATTTCTGCACGATCATCTTTATCTATTTGTTCAACTTTGAAGGATTATATCTGGAAGTGGAAAAAACATGAAGATACCAAATTTCCAAGGGATGATCCTAACCCTAAGAGAAACATTTCCATTTAGTCCTTTGGTTTTGGGATACTTTCTAAGTAGACTTAAAAAATGTAAAAGTAATGTACTTGTTCATTTCTACATGACATCTTGATGATGGTTTAGTTCACTTATGCTTTTTATTGAACTATTGCTTGATATTTAAAATATTTAATGACTTTTTAAGGCCTGTGAAAACTTTTCCATAACTATTAACTACTTGAACACCATGAAAATATCCCACTTTCATACATGACTTTGAAATGACCCTTAAGACATCAAATGACACAAGAACTAATCTAGACTATGATCGAAGCTAGAATGGCATATGAAATGATATAAAATGAACTTAGACATACCCTATGACATTATAAAGTCCCCTATATAAGATTCTAACTATAGGGAGTTAACCCATTTTGGCCTATGTAAAAAATGGTCAATAGTTACTTCTTTTAAATTGGATGCACTATCATTATTTATTATGACCCACCTTATAACATATATTTCTAGGGTCACACAATAAGTATCATAAATAATATGGCTTGTTATAAGGTTTCTCCACCTAGGGTAATGGTTTGATATCATACTTTTTTATCACTTATTAAGTGATAAGGGACATTTTTCATTGGGTGGTCACCTATCCCATTTGTGATCATAGTTTATTTAAGTAAATTTTCTTAGATTATTTTATATTACTATGATTAATGTCTCAACACATTCAATATTTCATATCTTTTGGCGTTTGAGACATCGTTGACATCATTTGAAGTTAATGTAAGGTGGTGGTGAGATTTATTTATGTATATGGTAAATCTTGGCTTTAATGAGCCATCTTTTCCTCACTTAGAATTCATATTGATGAAAATTTTGGTGATCATTTTGATAGTATAATAATGATTTAGTAGTCAGTTTGGTGTTTTATTTGATAGTTTGGTTTTTGGTAGAGGTTGTCATCCACTAGTTTGATCGACACATCATGTGTTTGCATTAACTGGGTATCTTGGTAACTGCCTCACCATATAACACTTTTTTTCATTATCACATCATTTTCTCAAGCTTGAAGTATAAGTGGATGATTATTTCTTATTCATTAAATTTTTATAGTTGAAGTTATTAAACTATTCAGGTGTATGTATTAAATAGTAAACATATATGAGTTTAAAATGTAAAAATATTTCTTACATGTTGTTACTATCAAAAATAATTTATGGTTGATTGTCTATGTCTGTGCATTTTCTTTTGCATATCAAAAAACACATATTTTAGTTTCATATGGCCATTGAATTGAATTTCTTGTATATAGTTTTGAAAGTAGCTTTGGAAGTTTCTTTTCAAATAACAAAGCTTTTCACTTTATCTAGTTTCTAAATATCATCAAGTTATTATTTGAGATATTATCTGCATGCATGCACATTCTATTTCCAAAAAAAACTTGAAGATTTATTTCATATAGTTGTGGTTTTAATTTTGGTGGCCATATTATAGTATTAAAATTGGTTTCTTTAAGATATTTTTAATATTATTCTTGCATGTCATAAGTTTTTATTTTGCACTTTGTATATACATGAATGGTTTTTCAATTTCAATGCTTATAGTTTTATGTGTTAGAATACATTTTTTTAATGAAATAGAGTGGAAAAGTATGCATTTATTATTTAACCCAAATACAATTAAAACCCTACACTATGGATATCACACAACATATTGAGTTGTGAATGCATATAAATTTCATGTGAGTTGTTTGATATGTCATAAATGTTGAAAAGGGTTTAGTACAATTTAAATGTAATATAATTGGTTCTTTTTAAACAATTTGATATATTGGAGTATTATGAGTCGTTTACAATTGACAAAATAAATGAGATCTTGGGGTTTGTGGTGTTGTATTTCGGCCATTTCTCTACATGATTTGAGATAGAAAATCATTTTTTGTTTTAGTAGATCGATTAAGCATACGATAATGTTGTTGATTTTCAAGATGATATTTTGGTGTTCTAGTTATTTATATAATGTAATGTGGACAACATATTCAAAGAAAATAAGATGTTGTCTTTACATGAAATTTATTTGAAGAAAACCCATATAAAATGCATTCTTGATTTCCTGCATTAGTAAAAATTGATTAGTTGAGTTTTCTAAAAGGTATTATGTGGATATTTACATAAGAGTTTTGCAGTCATAATATAGTTCAGTGATTATGATTGTACATATTTTGAAAGATACATGCAACATGTTAGTGTTTTATTGTTAAATCCACTTGATAATTGATTATATTTAAACTATTTCAAGATGATATTGGCATTATGATTACATTTTTTAGTTGCCTTTAAGATATGTGTTTTCTTGAACTATGGAAATTTTATGCTTTTGTAAATCATGGTTTTATTTGAATACATTGTTATTGGGAAATATGTCTATTTTTGGCATTATTAAAATTTTCAGTTTTTAGTTGAAATACATGAATAAAACATAAAGTAATGAGTATATGATTATTTTATAGATATTTATGATAGTAAAAATTTGAATTTATTTCAAATTTATAATGTTAGGGTGAACCCCATATTCTCATAATTAGAGAAGAAATGTTTGGGGTAGACATAATTCACTTCATGGTGATAACACTCATTCAATGGGTATTTATCATGAGAGACATTTTTGTAAATATAGGGTTGTCAACACTTTCTCTAGGCCTTTCTACCATAGAAATTGTGTGTCTATACACTTTGATGTAAATGATATTACATTCTAGAATTTATTAGATAATATAACATCTTCCTCTATTAGTTTGTGTGGTGTACCTCATAAAAATCTAAGGAGATCCTCTTAGAGATATCATCCTTGTAGATGAGGTACTCCAATAGAATCCTCTCAATGGATTCATAATTCCATTGAGTCAGTACCTAATGAGCCTCATGTATACAATCACACTGAATTATTTACTTATGTTAACCCAAACATATATAATATATATATATATATATATATATATATCTTTGGTTATGATTACTAGATTTACTTTGCCGATACTTGAAAAACCTATTTCTTTTATTAGTAAATATGTTGTCATCCCAATGAGTCAGCCCATGATAAAAAGTGTACTTAATAATGCCAAACATGAATTGATAATGAATTTGGAGGCACCAAATTATTTTAATTACCTATTGAACCTTTTGAATACATAGAACATCATAAAAATAAGGGAGCCCCACTCATTTATATTGTTTCTAGTATTAACTCTAATTAAGTTGTTTGTGACATGTTTCTATTCACTTAGTTATTTTTTGTTGAGATATTGTTATAATGTTATTCTTAGATACTTTTCAATTTGAATTTTTATGACATATACAATATTGATATTATTTTTATTTTGATGACATGACAATTTTCTAGCTTCTTTTGATCAATTTTAGTAGATAGTGAAATTAATATATATTCATGCAATATTTTCTATTTTTTACTTTGATAATTTTATATATTTGGATAAATTCTACTTATGTATTATAGTGTTAATATGTTTAGAGCATAAAATATAGGTATATATTGATTATTTATTATATGCATAGTTAAATAATTGATAAATAATGTTTAAACATGTCAAAGGCCCCCCACCCCTTAGAGACTATAAATTGGTCTATATTATTATTTAATCTCATGAAATTATTTTAAATTTGAGATATAAAATTAAGTTATAAACTTAATAAGTTATAAAGTGAATTAATTATAAAGTAATTGACTTTTAAAATCAAATTAATTTTATAAATTACAACTTGAATCATAACTCTCTCAAAGAAGAGTTATTTTATAAGGATATTAAAGGCACATAACAAGGGGATAAACACATAGGCATTAAGAGATCTTAAAGTTTTAAAGTTTTTTCATCTCTCTGTTATTATGTACAAACACTCTATGAGATCTAATAATCATTTATACATAGACCAAACAATTTTTTATCTAACAATGAAGTAATCTAGTTGAATAATGTAGGTATATCCAAGTTTCTTGACTTATTCATAATTGTTTATCTGAGTATTATGATGTATCAATGTCATCGATAATTTCATATATGCATTCATATGCATATAAATTCATGTATTTTACCCAAATAATTATCAATTCTTCACATTTTTCAACAAATTATTAATCTATTGATTGTATATTAGCATTTATTTGATGTTTTGATTTGTAATCAAACTCATTCCATTGGTTTCTCAATAAATTTTACCGGTCATATCCATAAGATAGGTTTTAAAGTCGCACACTCTTTTTACTTAGTTTAGATTTTTTTATGTTTTTATATTTAAGTTGTTTGTATTCTTGATTATTTGTAGATTAATATTTGTAGTTAGATTCACTTTCCAATTTAGTTAGTTTACTCTAACAACTATTTATTATTTTTAGATTCTTTTCCCTTATTATGATTTAATTACTATTTACATTGTTTATTTTTTTTTGTTTCATTTCCTAATAAGCCTATTAGTTATTTTTATTTTAAATATTGTTTCCTTTTAGTCTTAGATTTCCATTTTAGTTATATTTTTTTAATTAATTATTAATTTTATCACCTTGTTTATTTTATCATTGTTTAGTGGATATATTTGTTAATTATCTTAGACTTAATTTGCATCTTTCTTGTGTTCCTAGACTAGCTTTTAATTATATTTATGTTTTTAGTTTATTATTTTTTGGTCATGTAATTCTAATTAGATTTCTATTATTAGTTTCTTATTTTTTAGTCATGTTAGTTATTATTTATATCTTTGGTTTTCACTTTCGTTTCTTTTATTTATATTTAGGTTTTATGTGTTAATTTTATTTTAGTTTGTTTTAGTTATTGTGGCTTTGAAACTGATAAGAAAGATATAAAATATTTAGAATATCAAAGATATTCCCTTCAAAATACTGACTCTTTCATATGCGTTACTTTTTTGGACAAATCAGATTATATTTTCTAGATTTGATTCTTGTTTTCCATTGAAAGAAGTATTTTATTTATGAAATATTATGATACTTAATTCACTTTTGTATTTTGGTGATTATTCCTAGGATTATTAAAAATTTCCTCTACACATCTTATGATCAATATTTTATCCATATACTCCCATGATTAAATTGGTTTGATTCCATCTTGACCTTTATGATAGGTAAAAGTGTTGATTGGTTGATGTGATTTTTTTTGCCATCAACAAATTTTGTGAATCCATTGGAGAGTTATTTTAGAAATCATTTCTTTATTATTTATTTCTTTATTTATTTTAGTGAGAGGACCCTCTTGTAACAAATTAATGAAAATGCACAAAATAAAAGATTTATATAATTAGCAGAAGAACCGAAAGGATTTTATTGATCACAAGCCATTTCAAGGAGGTAACCTCCTTTGAGTAAGCTCAATATAATAAATTTTCGGATTCCTTCATTGGCCTCAACACTTAATTATATAATAAGTCTAATATAAACAACTACTACTTCCCATGAATGTGGGATAAAACACAATGCTCACAGGATAACTTACAAAGCATATGTGTCCATAGAAACTAATATATTAACAAAGTAAAGAGAAGGGGTAGCATAGGTTCCTAACATCCCCTCCCTCTTAGAAAATTTTTTAATCCTCAAAGCTTTAGATGTGGGAATTGATGTTTAATCTAAAATATTGGTTCCCATGTTGGATCTTCTAGTTACATTCTATGCCACTAAATTAATACCTTTGTAATGGAGTAGGAGTAAATTTGGTGTGTGCACATAACCAAGATTTCCTCCAATTCAATAAGGATGGATCCTTCATTATCAAATTGTGATAAAATAGTCTACATTCTAATGTTTGTGCCAAGAACGTTTTTCAGACAAGAGACATGAAATATTGGGTGAACTCTAAAAGAAGGATAGAGCTTCAACTTATAAACAACTGACCCAATCTTTTGGAGAACCTTATATGTCACATAGAACTTGGGAGATATCTTATGACACACTTTGAGTTCTAGGGAGGATTTCTTATATGGCTGCAAGTGAATAAAAACTGTATGATCTACCTAAAAAGTGCACTCAAAATAATGCTGATCAACCTATTATTTCATTCAATTTTTTTCCATTTGAAGATTATCATAGAGGGTGTTGAGGATCTGATATTGGGTTCAGAGAAGCATGTCAACTGCTTGAAATGGTAAACTATTGGGGGTGTATAGAAAGAGCGCTAGTGGTGCTTGACCATAAACTGCTTCATATTGAGTCATTTTAGTTGAAGTATGGTAGGAGGTATTGTACCACCATTCAGTGAGAAGGATCCACTTTACCCATGAATTTTTTTTTCTAAGGTGAAGTAATGAAAGAAAGTTTTCAAACATTTTTTGATAATTTCAGTCTATCTATCCATTTTTGGATGATACCCAAAACTCATCTTCAATTGGGTGTCAATGCATCAAAATATTTATATCCAAAAATGGCTAGTGAAGGTTGCATCATGATCTGAGACAATGGAAGAAGGAATTCCATGAAGATGGAAAATTTGGTCCAATAAAATTTGTGTGACTATGAAAGTGGTATAGGGATGGTTAAGGGTACAAAAATGACTATATTTAGAGAGGTGATCAACCAAAACCAAGATCACTTTTTTCCCTCAAGTTTAAGGAGCACCTTAATTAAATCCATATAAATATCTATTCAAATCCTAGTAGGGATGGGCAAGGGTTCAAACAACCCAATAATGAGTGTTGTTTCACCCTTGGTGTGTTGGTAGGTATCACATTTAGCCACCATATATTGGATTGAATTTTTCATTCCCTTCTAAAATAATTTACATCATGCCCATTCATAAGTTTTAATAAACCTTGAGTGCACTATGGATGGAGAAGAATGGAGCTCATAGAATATAGCCTGCTAAAGATCTGTGCTCTAGAGAAGCACCAGATATCCCTTATATCAAAGAGAGGCACCATCCCAAGATAATATGTTGTATCAGAGGGTACAGTGGACAAATATAGAATGATTTGAGATAATTTGGAGTCATTGACATAACCCTACTGTACAATGTCTAACCAATTTAGAATAGGCATGGAAATAGATGAAAGGGAAGCTTGGTCCTGTAAATGTGTGAGATAGAGCATCAACCATAATATTGTCCTTACCCTTATTTTAAGTTATCTCATAGTCATAACCCATGAGTTTTATAACCCATTTCTATTTTGAAGGGGTAAATACCCATTATTCTAAGAAATATTTTAGACTCTGGTGATTAGTTTTGATACAAAAATGATTCCCTAGTAGGTATGACTACCATTTTTGTATTGCATGAAATATGGCCATCATTTCCTTCTCATAAGTAGAGAGTAATAAATTATTCTAGAAAGGGATTTCCTAGTGAACATAATGGGGCATCCTTCTTAGAGGAGAACAACTCCAATTCCATTGTTGCAAGCATCTCTCTCAATAGTGAAGGTCTTAGAAAAATCTAGCATAGTTAGAACAAGTGTAGTACACATAAATTATTTTAATTCTTCAAATGTAAACTCAATAACTTATGTCCATGTATAATCATCCTTTTTAAACATAGATTTCAATGGAGCTACAATCTTCTTGTGATCCTTTACAAACTTATGATAGTATCTAGTCATCCCCAAAAAACCATGAAGGCTCTTAAGTGTCTTAGGATGAGGTTAATTTGTCATGAAAGCTATTTTTTTAAAGATCCACCCAAACTCCTTGGGATGGGAAAATATGCTTGAGATACTCCACTTCATCCTATCCAAAATCACATTTGGACTACTTTGCATAGAGATGATGATCAAAGAGAAGTTGCAGTGTGATATCCAGATGTTGGATATGCTCAAAGCATATTTTATAATAGATGAGGATATCATTGAAGAAGACCATAATGAATTTATATAGGTAGGGCCATAATATTTTATTAATCAATGCTTATAATTTTTACATAACATTAATGAGGCCAAAGGGCCTGACTAGAAACTCATAGTGGTTATCATGTGTGTGAAAAGTTATTTTAGGGATATCATCCTAATGAATCTAGATCTAGTGATATCCAGAGTGGAGATCCAACTTGGAGAAAAATGAATGTTATGAATCTCATAAATCATAGGGTTCAAGAACTTATCCTTGATTTTGATGTGATTAAGTGCATAAAATTTAATTTAGAGGTCTTATGACCCATCATTTTTCTAGGCAAGGAGAATTGAGGAAGAATATGGGTTGATACTGGGGTGAATAATGCCTTACTTCAGTAAGTCTCAAATGAGCATCTTAAGCTCAATATTTTACTAAAATGGGTATTATTAGGGCCTGATGTTAAGAGGAACACTTCTAGGAAGGATTTTAATATAGTGGTCCTTTGGTCGTTAAGGTGGCAATCCCACTGGTTTGAGAAAGACACATGTATACCTATGTGAATAGTTTATGGATCAGGAGTAGTGGAGACTATTGATGGTTGTATTTGAATGGAATGAAGCTATTAAATGATGCCATGTGATTTATTATTAATAATATTTTCCTTGTAATGTGATCTTCTGATGCTGAAAGACCCCAGGTGTAAGCCTTTCAATGTGTGTTTTGGTTTATTATCTAAAAACTACATCCAAAGTTCAATAAAATACCATAATATTGGTCCAAGTGTGTGTAATCATTAGGCTCATAAAACATCACATCCACCTACGGGAAAGGAAAACATATTGTAGTGCAAATTATAATCTCTAATAGATATATGCACATTATGACACTTCCCTTTACAAGGTAATGTGCCCCCATTGGCAATCATGACTTCAAAGTCATGAGTGCTACTCGAATCAAAGAGTATTATGAGAGGGATCTTATTGAAGTAACCCCTAACCCACATGGTTTATGGGGTCGTGACTTATATTAAGGCATGGAGAGATACCTTTATTTTATCTTCCTAAGAATTAAGTTCCTCAATTGGTGGAGCTTCTTCTAGATCATATACTATATCTTGAGCATCTTCTAAAACTTTAGTTTTAGGTGGAGAGTCCATATCTAGTAGGTAGATCTTTTTATCAACACATCAATGTCCTTGAGAGAATTTATCATCACAATTATAACATAGTCCTTTTTATCTACATGTTCACATCTCTACTTCAATCAAATGATTGATAGGAGTGGTTTTGGGGGCTGGCATTATTTGAGATCATTATGGAGTTGTATTTATAAATGGAGAAAAATTGGCTTTAATCATTGCTAAGATGTGACCTTGTCCTCTACCAACTTAGCCAACATTATGGCTTACATCATCATATTTGGCTAGAAAATTTTGACCTCAGATCAAATTATATCCTACAGTCCATTGACAAAGCAACTCCTAAAAAATTCATTGGATAATCCCTCTGTGTGATTGGTTAGTTTTTCAAACTTTGTTTGATATTCTCTCACAGTTCCTTTTTGGCAAAGTTTAGTGAGTGCTCTTGTGAAGTCATCAAAATAGCTAGGGCCAAACCATTACAAAATTAGGATGTAAAAATTAGTCCATATTAGCTCATCATGAGCCTTGGTATACCAATGATACCATTAAATGGCTTTATGTTCTAAGTGAAAGGATGCAAGTGGGACCTTGTTGGCATCACAAGTATTATGTAGACTAAAATATTTTTCTTTATAATAGATCCATAAAGTTGGATCTATACCATTTAATCAATGAAAATCAAGCTTCATTCCAAAAAAAATACTAGAAGAATAAAACCTGATGTCTGAAGAGGACTTTGGATGTTGTCTGTTGTTTAAGGTGGTATGATGAAGATAGAGACTGAGAATGTTTTCATCAAGATATTTGATTTGGGTCTTGAGAATGGTAATTTCATCCTTCATGTTTAAATTTTTACTCCTATTTAGTTACTACCATGGCCATAATAAGATATTTGTTTTGCAATGGGTAGGAAAATTAAGTTTAAGACATGTTTAGTAAGGAAATTTTTTAATTTGGGTGAAATTGGAAGGGGTAAAGGTAATTTTACTAATTTGTTTGAAAAGTGGGAGTCTGATTGACAAAGGTGAGAGGAATTTTAGAAGTTAAAATGGTAAAACTAGAAAAATTATCAAAAAGGAACAAAGGATTATAAAAGGAAGATGAGCAATGTGGAAAAATTTCACGGCAAATGGACAAAAATAAAAGTTATGGCAAAACCTAAAAAAAGGGAAATTGAGATTTATGGGAATTAGGAGTGGAATCGAGATATGGGACCTCAAAGAAGAAAAAATGAAGAATGGAATTTTAGGTGTCTAGATAAAGTTTGAGAATCAACAGGGCTATAGATGGATAGATATGGAAAAAATGTTTCTAGTTTTTATTTTCTATGAAATGTCTAGCTATAAGTCCTCTAAGATTCTTCTGATACTCCATTGATATTTTTATAAAGTTTATAGGATGAGTTTTTTTTGGTTTCTATTTTATATCAAATGTCTGACTACAAGTCCTCTAAGAGTCTTTTGATACTCTACTAATTGATTTTTTGATAGTCTGCTAGGAGTATTTTAAAATTGATAGAAATGGGCCCCAAGTTTCAATGGCTAACTAAGGTTTTAAAGATATATCTCTAGCCACCAATGCCATCTGAGTGAGTATCACTCTCCAAAAAAATGGGCCATGGATTTACCCTTGAATGATGAATCTTAGTTTTCCTCCCAAATGAGAACTAGTCAATAAGGAAGGGGCCATTGCCTATTTCACTGGTAGGTCCTCTAAATGGGCCAACTACTTTGGGGTTCTTGTGGTACTCCTAAAAATAAGTTTTAGGGATTATGCCTAAGCACTTCTCATAGTTATGTGAACATGTATTTACCTTGATCCAAAATAGATTATTTTGATATGGAAAAATACTTAAATTAATTATGCAATAGAATAAAGTTAAGACTTTTTGATACAAATACTTAAATGAATTATGTATTAGAATAGAGTTAAGACTTTATGGCAAAAAATTGGCCCTAGAAAGCACTCTGATACTAGATGAGAGGATCCTCCTACAACAAATTAATGAAAATTCATGAAATAATCTATTTCTATAATTATTAAAAGCACCAAAAGGATTATATTGATCACATGACACTTTGAGAGGGTAATCTTTTTTGAGCAAGCTCAATACAATAAATTTGTGGATGCCTTAATTGGCCTAAAAAATTACTTATATACTGAATCTAATATAAGAAACTACTACTTCCCATGAATGTGGGATAAAACACAATGCTCACAGGATGACTTGCAAAGCATATGCATCTATATCAACTAATACATTAACAAAGTAAAGATAAGGGGTAACACGGGTTCTTAACATTTAGTTCTTTTTCCCCCTAGCCATTGGTGGTCACCATCCTATTATCCAACCTAAAATTGATATTAGTAATGATCAAATAGATATAGCTTCTAATCTTATTCATTTTTCTTTGTATAATATACCTTATGATTTACATTGAATTATTGAGGTTATAGCCAAGGAATAATATGAAGCAATATTTTAAATTAATTGGTATTTTTTAATTTATAAGACCTTTCCTTTTGACAATTTGTTTTCTCTTACTCAACCTAATAGACATACAAAATCAACTTAGCCTAGTCAGGTATTAGATCCTCCTAATCTTCTGATGAAAGAATGAGCAGAAGATAAAGTTAGTGTTTTATGATAAATAAATTCAATAAAAAAACACACCAAACAAATAAAACATTTCAATATAAAATAATGATATTCATGTTTTCATTAGTATATAATAATTTATTGGAAATGAACCCATTAAAGGATGTGTAATAAATACAACAAATAATGAGTCAAGGGATAAAGATAACATCTTTTTTTTTGCTCTGAACTATGATAGCAATTTGGATCCATCTCAGGCCTATTATAATTCCTTATTTTATGTTTATTTTGAGTTATGAGTGTCCTTGCTACCTAGATAATACCATTGGATGTGAACACTACTATCAATGCTAGTGTGCATAGTGATGCACGTGTCTAGCTAAAAATATGCATTAGAACTGATCCAAAATTTTCCTAAAGGTGAAATGTCTCCTGTAATCCTATTTTATCCTTTTTGAATAGATAGAATAATGTGTGTAATATAGTTAATAAAAAAAACCTTGCTCATTTTTCCCTTGACCTCTTTTTACTTGGTAAAAATGGGTTATCACATGAGTCAAGATAACCCTAACAACTTGACTATTGCTAAGTGTTATATACATAGCCATATACTTTGAAGAGGGACGCAAACTCATATGTAGTTCTTCCTCCTAGGTACGTGTGTGTAATGGTGATTGTAAAACTATATGCTTTTTTTCCTATTCCAACCCTTGGTATAAGCAATGCAAGTGCTAATTGTATTTTTAATACTTCAAACTTATAGTTATATAAATTTTGAAGATGATTCAATTCAATATATTTTGAATAATATAAATTATGTGTTATTTGAGAAGCTTTCTTGGTGTTATTAACTATACCATAGCTTTGAATATACATGGAACCTCTTAGTTTTGAACTAGAACATAGTGGTACACAAAAATGATAACAGAATAAACATATAAGGATTAAAATTGTCACGAATAAAAAATTATGAAAATTTATCAAAAGATAAGCCTAGACACTACTAGTAACTTTGGATACTACCATTGACACTAGTATCTTGAACCACCGGTAATTTTCATGGGATAAAAACATAGAGATGATCATAAAAATAGAAGGGATCATTGAAGCACATCAGATAAAGGAAAACTAGGTAATAAAAAAGATAATAAAGTTCAATTAAAAATCAATAAAAGGACATGAACCAAAAAGATCCACATAAGACCATGCCAATAGATTCTTAAATCTCTACCAAAAAGTGAATATGTGAAAAATAATGAAAAATGTACCATGAAATTATGCTTGTACTAGATATGGGTATCTAAATTCCTCCCACCCATTTAATCTATCAATGCATTAAAATGAAATTACTATTTTAAAGGAAAGAAAATTTGTACCTTGATGTGTACAACACACCTTGGCTTCATTGGAGATCTATTTGAGCCTATTGTTTTGAATTTTATAACCAAAGAGATTCCATAATGTAATCAATGCATATAATCTAAAAAATTATAAATAATAGAAAATACTTATATAAATAAAGAGCATGGATAAAACACATGTTTAAGTGTTGTATAGTGATGATTCTGAGGATATCAAAAATTTTAAAGAAGTTATCTAAGTAGAAAGGGAACTAAAACCTCATCCATTTTCTAAATAGGATAATGAATAAGTATAGAAGTGATCACATGGGTTGTTCCTTAGAGGTAACATATCTAGAACAAGGAGTGTTTGGAGGTGATCATGCCCCCAACCTAGTATAAGGAGAGTGGTGTTATGGTTATCATGAGTATTACATCCCATCCAACATAACACAAGTGTGAATATATATATATATATATATATATATATATATATATATATATATATATATATATGTAGTATGAGTGAATTAATATAAATCATCTTATAAATGTAATGAGTTTAGTTCATTTAATCAACACAACATATAATCTAGGGATATTATATGATTTAATCAATCCAACCTATAAATAGAACAAACTGTTAAAGGTGGATAAGAATTGATAATAGTAAAACTTTGTGTAATCAGTGTGTTATGGTGAAGTATTTTTATATATTTGTAATCTATTTAATCTAAGATATAAATCGTTGCATCTAGAAAATAATAGAATTATTGAACATCATTCATACCCCTTGTAATGTCTAGTGTGAGTAATGTGTTTCTCACACTAGACATGTTTATAACATAAGTGTGAAGATCGTGACTTTATAACATGCCCCCATTTAAATCTATAACTTTGTAAATTTGGAGGTCATGTTTTTATCACATGCCCTAACTAAAATATAAATATACTAAGAATTTATTAAGTGTGGAAACCATGTCTTTATGACATGCCCCACTGAAATATGGAAACTATGTAAATGTGGACATGAATTTATGACATGCCCCTTTGAAATGCTCCCCCTTTTGAGTTGAAGGGGATATAATATAGTATTCACCACATGGTAAAAGGATGAAGTGTATATTAATTATATATATACTGAGTTTATAGGATTTGATTTTTCATATAAGTGACATGCATTGATAATTTTGATAATATGGTATGTAGCATTTTAAAATGGTATTTGAGATTTGAATGGTTTCTTGCAGATTTTAAGCAATTTTAGATTTTTGAAAATTAGTTACAAAATTGGTATAATATAGAAGGGTTTGTTCCATGGGTCCCAACATAATTTGTGGCTTTGAAGTTGGGTAAATGATACTCAATATATTTTAATCTAAAATTATTTGATTTGAAAAGTCAAGAACTTTATAAATGGATTTTAAAAATAATTCTGCATTTTATTTTCATTTTGAAATTTTAGAACTCTATGATTTGGTGTGAGTTTGAAAATTACTCTCAAATAAGTTGTGTGGCCAATACCATTTGAGATAATTCATGCTACATTAGGGGGATAAGACATTGAGGAATTGGTAAGTACGAAATTTTTAATTTTTTTTTTATAAATTTAAATTTTTGATTTTTTTGATTTTGTAAGGATCAACATACATTGCATCACCAAATGGGATACCATAATAAGTAGCGTATGATTTTTTATGGTAGTGTCCTATGATATCATATTGAATTGACGGTAGTGTCCAATGATACCATTCAACTTAGTTTTTGAAATTTTAGTCTTAGATATTTTTAAATTAATTAAATCTAACAATTAATACTTGTTTTTTCTTATTTATTATGCATATGGACGTGCATATTCATGATTTTTAACATGGAAAGTATTTATTTACTCTTGTCAAGATTATTTTGGATGATGTTGATTGGAGCATCATTGAATAGGAAAGATTAGGATATGCATCCCATTTAGAGAAGGTTCCTTATAATGTCCATGTCATGAAAACATTAGCTGAGAGATGGAATATTGATACTTCAACATTATGGATATAGAGGGGAAATGATGACTAAATTAGAGTATGTTTATTGGATTCTAAGATTTCTTATCACAAGAGATAGTGCATAAGTATTTGGATATTCTAGTATTGTATATATTTAGTGGTATCATTTATACTTTATTAGGTAGTGATCAGTAGATACAAAGCTGAGTATTACTATTTTATTATATATGACCATTATATCTAATGTTTTATCATTGTGAAATTTTATCTTCTACTTATTTATTTTATAGTTGCCTATGTTTGTGAGGTAGCGATATCTTACTAGATTTATCACAGTGTAAATTACATTGAAAAATTAAGGAGATATATTTTCTTGGGGGTGTACCATGATATCATTTAAAAAAAAATAT
Source organism: Torreya grandis (assembly GCA_037957365.1). NCBI lineage: Eukaryota > Viridiplantae > Streptophyta > Pinopsida > Cupressales > Taxaceae > Torreya > Torreya grandis. The sequence goes on along the minus strand of JARHVA010001679.1, from coordinate 2,072,705 downwards.
TTATACAAGTTTTTATTGGAGACATTATGTGGTAGTCTTGGTGCTAGGACACTCTTGCACCTATGAGCACATATCAGTTGTGAATCCAATTTGTGGACCCTTAGCAAGATGGGCCCACCCTCAGGTATTTACAACATGATGGGTGGTGTGCTAAGGTAGAGTACATACCACCATGGAGTATCATATCATATTGGATTGTTTGAAAGCATATCATATTATATGGAGTCCATATAAGACATTTTTAGGTTGGGTTAAGGATGCATAGGAGTTGTGTCATGTTCATTCAAGTATGTGGTTGGTTGATCGATTTCTTATGGTTTATGAAAAATTTAGTATGATCTGTTTTGAAAAAGTTTGGAGTTCAGTAGGGGTGTCATTAGATCCATATCCATGGCATATTATAGTGATATTTGTTCATATTATAAATGATAGACCAATCTAATTGGTGGAACACTTGGCCCATTTTCCACTTGGGGATAGAGATATAGTTGTACCCCTTTCCAAAGGTGATGATGTTGGGTGTATAGATGCATATATGCAATGATGGGTAAGGACTTGATGTATATTATTATTTATAGTGATTATTCCACCCTTGTGAAGTATCTATAACATAGGGAGCTAGACATGATGGGGCCATGATAGGTCCATAGCCTTATGTTGAGGCTAATATTAGATCCACATGTGAGTATGTTATGTATAATTAATTTTTATTGATAATATATTTGATAGGTGTATATATTAAATGTATTTGATTTTATATTTATGATCATAGGTTTTAGGTAACAAGGAGTGGTCAGTCATGTTAGGTTGTGTTATATAGACATTGAATCAAAATGTAATGATGGAAACTATTAGGTGTTTATTTTTATAGACTGGTGTAAATTATGGGTGTTTATGCACCCTTATTTTATCCTATTTCAAGATTAGTAGCACATTCCGTATAATAGTTATTGAGCATGATGAGCTACTTGTGAAACTAGATAGACATGACATTCCTATATGGATATTAACTAAGATCATGCAGGTTTTGATTAATCACTATGATGATCTTCACTAATATCATGAGCATACAATTCATCATCTAGGCTCAATAGAGGAGGGGCTATGGGATTGATCCCAATATCGTGAGGCAAGACAAGATTTATGATCCTCCACATCTATGGATGTTAGTTTTATGGAGATAAATAATGATGATGATGATTTGTATACACCTATGTATATAACCCTACTTATGACTGGTGTTTTTTATTATATAAACTTAATATCATTTTTAATATATATGATGATGTTTATCTAGTCTTGAAATGGATGTGCACTCTTATGTTTTATTACTTCAAAAAATTATTTATTTTGTTTACTTTGTGTAATAATCATTTGGATATTGTAATTACACTTATAGTAAAATATTTTTAATTTATTTCAAATTTGTTTATTAGTGATACTTTATACAATCACCATACTTAATTGAATCTGGTTGGATACAAGAAAGCTCAACTATAATGATCATGTGGTAACTAGTTTATCTCTATTGATTCTAATACTAGAACTAGTTTATCTATAAGAATATCAAATGTATCTATCTTTTATGTATATGTATGTTCTAATTTGTTACCAAAATCTACTATGTAGATATGCAAGTAGGATATCCTAGATTTGGATCAATGCCTTATCCATGTGTCCTTATAGTGAGAGCTTAATCAACCAATGGTTCTTTGGTAGGATCAGTGTAGAAAAGATTAGTCTTAGTAGAGGGTAAACTAGGATAAGGAATCATTGTAATGGTTTATTTATGTGAAGTTTGATAGACCACTTATTCCTAAAAAGGAGTAGAATGGGATGTCTCAACCCTTTTATAATTCTTGATATAATAAGTATGGGGAAAAAATGGTGTCTTTTTAAAATGTAATGATCCCTTGATATTCAAATTGTTAAGTGTTTTTTTCTTAGTGAAGATGTTGATTAATACCATGGTAAGTACAAAAGGTTTTCCTTTCACTTTTTCAAATATATGTTGTGGATGGAAATAATTTGGAGGAATGGTAATCAACCATTTACCTGATAGTGTATTCAAAATATCATGTGGTCTATCTCTTCAGTAGTCAAACTGAAGTGGTTGCATCTTAGTAGAGGTATAGGTTTTTATTGTATGTGGTATTTGGGATGTAGGTTCCTTTCCTTTTTTCAAGATATTTATTGTATGTTTTGTGGTATGTATTTTTGAATAAGTTATTTGAGGTGGATAATGAAAGTTAGTGTTTTATGGTTTTTTATTATAGGAATGGTTTGTAGCATGATTGCCTTTAGGTAAAGAAACATGTGATTTAGTGATGGTATTTATTAGATCACATGCATATTTATGTACTTTCTAATAAAAAAAATATCAAAATAAACAAAGGGTTTGTGAAAGAATATTTCTTTAAGTGGATACATAAGACCCATGCTAAATATGAATTATACCTCAAAATCCAAGGGGCTATATTTTAAGGAATAAAAAATATCCTTGAATCTAATAATATAGTCTTGAATATATTCATCCTCATTTTGGGTTAAGGTTTGAAAATGATCCCATGGAATATGTTTTAACTTATACTTGTGTAAATAAAATAAGAAAACATCTTCAAGTTTTTGAAAGTTTGTCAAAGACTCATTTGGAAGACTATAAAACCAATTTAGATTTTCTTGAGTTAAGCTTCTATGGAAGGATTTTAATATCAAGTAGCCATTTTTAGTCCATTAGTCAAAAGAGTGTATATATTATTTCATTTGATTTGAAGGGTCTACTTTACCATCAAATGAATGAAATATATGCATAACAAAAATTTAAAGATAAGGATATTCAAAAACCACCCATGTAAGGGGTTGATCTCTTTGAACATTATCATCAAGAGTAATATAATGTGAACTTACTTATAGGTTAACTATCTTCATTTATTTTTTAATATCTCCTATAATAGTCATCATAGACACTAAGTCACTAGGAGTAATACTTTTTGAATATGTACACATAGGATGGAGCCTACCATACATTTGAAACAAAGGAATCATAGCCTCTTCACCATTTTCATTGCACTCATTTTATGATTTTGGTATGTTTGAAAAGTATTAAGTAAAGGAATATCCATTTTACATGATGATTTACATGAGGTCATTATATCATTTTGGATATCATGAAGGTTAATGCACACTAATTTTAAAGTGTTTGAATAATTTAATTACATATAATAGGGATACAAAATTTAAATTCATTTTTCATCTATAATTTGAACATGATTTTGAGAAAATTTTGTAAAAGAAGGATAATGATTAATATTCTTAATTTTTCTTGAAATATTATCATGGGAAGGAAAAATTCATGTTTTTTATTTCATTTTTGAATTCAAAAGAGAAAGATATATAATATGCAATATCGATTTCTACTTTAGGTACATAATTATCATTTGAAAAAGGAACATGAACATAACTATGATTTGCATTGGTAGTTACATCATTGCTATTTTTCTTAGGAAATTATTGCATTAGGAAAAATTTAGCAATGGTGTTTTGTTATTTATCTTGAATTGGAAGAAGGGTAGAAGAACGAGCATGTACACTATTTTGAACATCATTATCATTTTTATCTTACCATCCTATAAGGATAAGAAGATAATTAGTACATGCATTTGTATCATTTAGATCTAGAGATAGAGAGGTATTTGCACTATTTGTATTTTCATGGATTGAATAAGGAATGGAATATTCAATTTGAATAATATTTTTAAAATATTTAAAACAAGGTAAACATTCACTCTTTGTAACAAGCTCATCATTGACTAAATAAAATTTGCATTCAACTATTTATTCCATTTTTTAAAGTTTAATAACTCCATCATTCGAATTGGAAACACGTAATGTAAGAGAAAAATGAAAACTAGGATCTTCATATTTATTTTAGTAATATGTGGAATCAAAATCAAAATCACAAAGTAAGTAAGAATGTAAGATATTGATGTAACCATAATACTAGATATTTTTATTTTCATAATTATAATGAGTTGCTATAAAATAAGATTATACATTATAATTTTGTTTAGCCATAAGATCATCATAATTAATGTATTTATCATCAATAAAATTAAACAAAAAATATAGAGGATGGGATTTCATATGGTTTTAAACAAGATAATCCATAATAAGGGTTTTAACTTTGGACATAACCACATAGGAAATAATCAAAATGCATAAGGAAAAAATATGAAAAAAAATATTACTTAAATTATGCCCATACAACAAATCAGGTCTAAAAATAGCTATAGAAATATGAACGAAAATTATTATTATTATTATTATTATTATTATTATTATTATTATTATTATTATTATTATTATTATTATTATTATTATTTGTTTAGAAGGGAAACCCAAAATACAATCTAGGATTTGGTTCAAAATATTGAAGATGCGTTCATAATAATGTTTTATGTTAAAAGGATTCAATGCACAAACATTTGAATAAAAAATGATTATATTTAGGTATTGAGAATTTTGAATAAAAGATGATGATATTTAGGTATTGATTAGTGTATATCAGTTTATTAGATATAAACCCATTCAAGCATGTACAATAAATACATAAAACACTAAGAATTAAAGGGATAAAGAGAGAAAACATTTTTACTCTGGTATGAATAATGATAGTGATATGGATTCATCTCAGTCTTGTGATGAATCTCTATGTTCTATTTGTTATGAGTTTTGACTATCCATACTACTTGGACACTACCATAGGCTATGAATACTACCATCAATGCTAGTGTCCAACTATGGCATAGCTGTCTAACTTAGAATATATGTTTTAATTGATGTAAACTTTTCCTAAAGGTGTGATGTTTCCTATAACCTTATTTTTTTCCTTATAAAAAGATAGAATCATGTATGCAATAAAGTTAACAAGAAAAACCCTAGCTCATTTTTCCCTTAACCTCCTATGACTTGGTAAAAAGGAGTTAACATGTGAGTAGAGCTAACCTTAGCAACCCAACTATTTCTAAATGTTGCCTACATAGACATATAATCCAAAGAAGCTATTAGACTCATATGTAGTTCTCCTTCTTTGGTATGTGTGTGTAATTGTTATTATTCAACTCTATGTTCTTTCTCCTATTTTGACCCTTGGTACAAGCAATAAAAAAGAATTTTTTTATTTTAAATACTTTAGACTTGAATTTATATAAATTTGGTATATGATGCAATTAAATATATTTTTAATAATACAAATTATGTGATAATTGATAATCTTGATTGGTGTTATAAGCTATACCATAGATTTTTATATATATGGAGCCTCTTAATTTTGATATAAAACCTAGTGGCATGAAAAAAATTGCAATAGAATAAACATATGGGGCTCAAAAATGGTCACGATGTGAAAATTATATAAAATGATCATAATATCATGTTGGACACTACTATCGATCCTAGTATCTTGAATATTGGTAGTGTCTAGGGGCTAAAAGCATAGAAATGATCATTAAAAAATAAGGGATCCTTGAAGTACGTCAGGGGTAGGAAAATTTATTAAAATAAATGATAATAAATATTAGGTAAATAAATAAAAGGACATGAAATAAAAGGGTCCACATAAGATCAATCCACTAGATCCCTAACTCTCTGTCAGAAAATCTATATGTAAAAAGCAATGGAAGACATACTATGAAACTATGCTTATATCATATATGGGCTTATAACTTTTGAGACCTTATTTATGGTCCAAAAATCAATAGGGATAAAGTTTAAATAAACCATAATAAATAAAATTCTAATGAATACAATGACCATCAAGCTATGAAACATTGGATTCATTAGAATCCAATTAATATTGGTCTCTGTCTTGGTATGTTGCCCTCTCTTAAAGGATTTAATGTCAAAAAAATTTCAAGAAATCCTAACAAGTCTTAGGAAGATCCTTTAGATTCTTTTAAGTTACTTTTCCCCACTTTTGGCATTACTAATGAAGTTTTTTATCTTAGAGTGTTTTCATAAACTTTAGAAGGTAAAACTTATCAATATTTTATTAGTCTACCTACTAAGGTAATTAGTACCTAGAAAATATAAAAGATTGGTTATATATTTATTTTGGAAATCCTAGATAAGATTTATATAAGATCAATTAAATTTTAAATATTTATATTAATGTAGGTAAGATGGTTTATCATTGTATTACTAAATTTACTAAGCTACGCCATAAAATTCCTTACGATGTTAGACCATAATTTTTTTTATCTTGATTATATTATTATAGTGCATTGCCTTTGAAATATAAAATAGGTTTATAAGATAAATACATATTATAATATCATGCCTCTATTAATTTTTATATATAAAATCAAAATAAGTTAAAATCTATTAGATTTAAAGATAGAGCTTCTACTGGTGCAAGACAAAGGTAAAGTTGCACATAATATTACTACTACATATAATTATGCTAAAAAATCTCGGTAACCTAACATTTATCTATTGGATTCAATAATATGAAATATCCATCTTATAATTCCAAAAATTATACTCATATTTTTCATCCTAATGTTAGTGTTGATAATATTATTAATGAATTAACTATAATTAATGCAGGTTTCTATTTATATAAGTTGTTGGTTTACCTTGACTGGTTGATAAAATTAATTATGCTATTAAAAATCTAAATACTAAGAATATAGTAGGATTTCAATAAAAATCTATAAATAATAGAGCTAATTCTATTTTTGTTTAATAAAATGATCATCCAGCCAATTACATTCCACCAATTTATTTTTCTATTAAAATAATTGATAAAGTCATCCATAATTGTATCCTCAATACATGAACTTATAAAATTATTATGCCTAAACTTATTTCTAATCAAATAGGCATATCTTATGAAAATGATAATAAGAAATATATTTGTTTTGATTCTTACCAAACTAAGAACTATAATAAGTTTCATGATATTGTTATAAAAATATCTCAAGATGATAGAATTAGGTGCATTTTAAATTTTACAAGTTTTATACATCCTTGATAATTATGTTATTCTGTTAGGTAGAGATTTTTTAAAGGAAATTGACTATTTTATATGTTAGGATAAAACATAGATTCTTATGGGTAATGAGATTCCATTCATTCATAGGGAGGAATAGAATAACAATCCTATAGAGTCTGTACAAACTACTGTTGAATTTATTGAAACTAGAGTAGGGACTTATGAGTTTCCAACATTATATGAACTTGATCAAAATTAAGTAAGGAATATTCCTATAGAAACTATATAGTCATAGTAATTTGATGGAGTTTATTTGTGGCATGGTAGTGGTGATAGAATTATTTTACTTTTTCCTATTGTAATTTTTTTTTTATTATGTTTGTAGATTGTCATTTGACAAAAATAACAACATATTTGAATTTGAGGCTTTGTGTTTAGGTTTAGAAAAGGTCATATAATTAAATATTAAACATCTTGAGGTATTTAGATATTTTGAATTATTTATTAAACAAGTTACAAAAATATATAAAATAAATCAAACTCATCTCCATAGATATACTTAGAAATTTTGGTCACTTCTTGAAATCTTTTAATGATTTAATATCATTCATATACTTAGATAATTTTATTTTCATGATGATGAGTTTGTTGTTATTCTATTTAATCACAATTTAAGTTATAGTGATCCAACTATAGATTATTATTTTTTGATATTTCCAGACCTAATGTGGTTGATCTTAATAATAATTGGATTGTTTTACTATGATAATCATATTGATTCCTTCCTAAAAGGTAATTATTTTTATTATGATTATTATTTTCTAAATGTGGTGATTACATGCAATTGATCACTAATAAATTGTTTTCTAGTTTAATCAAATAGGAAACTATGTTAATTCCATATGATTAGCCTAAAATTTCATGCACTAAAGATCCATCTAGGAGAATCATAAGTGAGACTATTCATATAAATATTGGCATTGAGTAAGATCATAAATTTGTTTATGTAGGAATATAAAATACTTTTGAAGAAACATTTAGTTTGTTAAATTAGTTAAGGAATTTATAGACATTTTTTATTGGTCATAAAAATATATAAAAGGTTATTATACAAAAATAATAAAAACATGACATACCTATTAAGCCCGACATAAAACCTATTAGGCAAAAATTTAGAAGGATAAGCCCCTTATTATAAGACACGATCAATAAGGAACTTGATAAGATGTTAGAAGGTCGTGCCATTTTTCTTATACAAAAATCAAATTAGATTGCTAACTTAATATGTGTTATAAAGAGAAACAATGTTATTCATTTGTGTGTATACATTATAGACTTCAATATCTAGTAAGTGTTAAAGACAAATTTATTTACCTAATATAGATCATATTTTTCATCAAGATATAAGATATAAGATGGTGTTTCTTCTTGATGGATTTTTAAGTAATAATTAGATTTTTAAGAATCTAGAAGATAAACACAAAACTAAAGTTATAATGTGAAGAAGAATATTTGATTCTAATATAATGTCTTTTGATTTAATGAATTCAATTTCCACTTTTTAGAGGTCTATGTATGTAAATTCTTATTCCTTTATTGGCATTATTTTTCAATTCTAATGTTATGATCTTATTGTGCATTCTAAAAGGAGGAATAAACACACACACACACACACACACACACACACACACACACACACACACACACACACACACACACACACACACACACACACACACACACACACACACATCATCATCATCATCATCATCATCATCATCATCATCATATTTTCACTAGATATAGAAAATATGGAATCTCTCTAGTATCCAAGAAGTCAGAGTCATCAAAGGAAAATTATTAGGTCATATCATCTATAAAAATGTCATATAAATAGACACTAAATGCATAAAGGATAACAAATATGTACCACATTGTAAGGATCAGTTTAGTATTAGGTCTTTTTTTGGTAAATTTACTTTTATGCATAAATTTATTTCATATTTGGATGATAAATCTAATCCCTTATGAATCTTATTGAATAAAAATTAGAATTACCTCTAAGATAAAGGTTTATATTTAGCATTTCATAGTATTAAATATTCCATTGCAAGTGTTCTTATATTTATCAAACTAGACTGAAATAAACTATTTATTATTTATGTCAATGCCACTAAAAAATCTTTAGGTGTTTTTATTACTCAACATGATGTTAATCATGAAGAAAGACCTATTGACTTCATGAGTCAAGTCTTGAAAGATGTTGAGACTAGATATACTTTGACCAAAAAATTATTATTTCATTAATATTATCTCTAAAAAAAATTATATATATTTTAATGGGAAATAATGTTATTGTTTGTTCAAATTTGCATATATTCCTTATCTTTTAAAGCATACAACTATTCAAAGAAGGTTATAAAAATCTTTTTTTTAATCAAGAATTTGATCTTGAATTTGAAACTTCTAAAACTATTTAAAAAATGATTTAGCTTTAAATTTAATTGAAAATTTTAGCTCTATCATAAATGCTTTAGTTATTTTAATAGAGGACACTCTTCATGATAAACCTCATCTCAAAATAATGAAGTTTGTTTATTTTTCAAAAAAGGTTAATATTGGTCTTGAAATGTGTGATTGGGATTGTTTGTTTTCAAAAGATGATTGTATTTAATTTATTACTTTAAAAATCAAAGTCATCCAAATAATTTTGATAAAATACAAATAATAGCACTTAGATTACAATCTTTAAAATTCATTTTGTTAGAAAATCTTTTATTTTATAAGAATAGAGATGGTGTTTTATTACATTGTTTGGCTCATGATTAAACCTAAAAGTTTATTAGGGGATGTCATGATGGTAGTTGTGATATAAATTAAACATAAAAAATACTTTATACAAAACTTTAAATGTAAGTTATTATGAGCGTACATTATTTCAAGATTCATAAGTTAGTTCAACCATGTATTCTATGTCAACTTTTTACTAGTAGGGATAGATTACCTACATTGCCTTTCAACCCTATCATTATTGAAAAACCTTTGAATAAGTGGGGTATTAATTTTATTTTATACATTCACCCTCTTTATTCAACTAGTAACATGTATATTTTAAACTGATATAGATTATTTTGCTAAATGGCTTGAAGTTATAGCTTTGAAAGTTTTTATTACAATTGAAGTTACTTCATTTTTTTAGAATCATTTTTTTTCGTGATTTGTTGTTCCTTATAAAAATAATATTTGATAATAGTATTCAGTTTATTTATAATATTATTTATATTTTATAGGATATAATTAAATTATTTTTAGTCATTCTTCAAAGTATTATCCTCAAGAGAATAGACAAGTTGAGTCCACCAACAAAAATTTGATCTCGATTATGAAAAAAATAGTTTTTGCTAATTTGTGTGATTGGCACAATAAAATATTTGAACCATTATGGATTGACCACACAACGGTGAAAGTTTAAATTGGTTATTATGCATATATGTTGGCTTATGGTTTCAAAGCTATTTTATCTATAGAATTTTTTATTTCTTCTGATAAAATTACTCTTCAATATTTAACTGAAGATACTAATAAAAATTGAGCAAAGAATGAATGATTTGTTAACCCTTGATGAAACTAAAGTTACTAATTTACATAAATTAGATAAGGCCAAAAAAAATCTAAGAAATTATTTTTTAAAAAATATTTGAAAAATATTTTTAAAATTGATTATTTAGTGTTATACTAGGATAAAGCTCATGAAGAGCTTGACAAGCATCAAAAATTTGATTCACTTTAGTTTGGCCCATGTAAAGTAGTTACTGTTCTTAGTAGTATTTTTTTTCATTTACAGGATCTTGATGTAAATTGGATGCATCATTCAGCCAATGGTCATCATTTAAAATTTAATTTAATTAGCTTCCCTTTCTTTTCTTTTGTTGTTTCTTTATTTTCTTTTATTTCTTTATTTGTTTTTGGTTTGAGTTTAACTTTTGTTAAGATCTATGAAATTTCATCATTATTGGAAGAAAAGATAGAATGTTCTATCATTTAACTATAAGTATCTCATTATCATATATTTAAATACTTTGTCAAATTTGAATTATTCTTTTATAAATAAGAAAGTACTAAATATTGGTGTGTTTTTAACATTACTTTTATTTCATAATTAGTGTTTTAGGAAAATTATTTTATTATTTATCTAACCTAAATTTAGTTAGTTTAATTATCCCATTCTTCAAATGATGCTAGCTAAAAAACTCATCCCTTGATCCTAAAATTATTTATTAAAGGAGTTCATTTATAGTTACTTAAGAAATGATTTAATTAGATCACACTCCTAAGTCTTTTGAAATTAACAAAAAAATAATAATTTAATAGTGTATCTATATATTAATTTAAAAAATATATAGTGTGATGTTAATCATATAAAAAAATGGGTGGAGAAGTCATGTGATCCCATGAGCATAATCACACTGAGTGAGAAAACACCTTGGGAAAAGTCCCAAAGGTGGTCAAAAATGACCACACACAAAAAAAGAAACATCACATCAACAATTTAATAGTAAAGCAAAGAAAGTAGTAGAAATAAATAAAGAAGATAATTAAGTAGCCTCATCAAACATGGACATCAGTGGAGGAAGTAAAGATGGTGAGTCCTGAGGCTTATCACCCCATCCTCCTAGAGTAGGAGGGTCTTCATCTACGAGTAAGGTCTCCCACACATAATTTTGATGAGATTCTAATTTATCATCTTGGTTTATTTTAGAAGAGCTAACTAAATATATTCACATAAATTTGTCTTATGGAGGAGGACCCCATCCATTGATGTCACCATTATGATTTGGGTGAGGAGATCCCCAACCCCTGCCAGTGTCATTGCCTCAAAATATAAAATAGACACTCAGACCACCATGTCATGGGAAAGCCTAGTAAGGTGGTGACAAATGAGGAGAATAACTCCTATATCTGGTTCTAAAATACTACCAACATGGTTCACACCCACACCTTTGAGGATCCATCAGATACTATGGAGTCTTAGGAGGTTCTCAGTTAACTATGCATGGGGATTTTCCCTAATGGTTGAGAAAATGTTGAAGGTGGTTAAGCTCCAAGTGGAATTTATTAGTTTGACTTTGAATCTAAAGAGTGACATTAGATAAAAAATAATTTTTTTAATAACATAAAGATATGTTCTATCTCTTCATGATTAAAGCAAGAATGATTTTAGATTTATATATTTGAAATAAAATATTAGATTAAAATATCTACCAAAATATTTTATATTTTTTAGGTAACAAAATCAAGTCCTTGAAGAGAGCCATTTTCTACATGAAGAATTTAGGTCAAAAGGGATAAAAAATGGAATGAATCAACACCATGTAGATTGTACATGAATTTAAAACCAAAAAAGGTGTTTAATATTCTCTAGTTACGAACAAGCGAGCTAAATGGGGTTTGATACACAAAATCTTGATTCATTCACCCACAAGCAAGTCTTGATAAATGAGACATCATAAAACTGAGATTTTTGGGCTTAATGATAACAATCCATATAGTGTTAAAGCATTTGGACCAAACCCCATGTATGGAATGAAGATTATATCTAAGGTTGAGAATTTCATTAGGAATATGTTGAGGGGATAGTAAATTATAACCCAGTCAAGGGGAGTATCAGATGAAGGGTGTGGTTTTTGGCTAATTCCAGTCCTTCCACCAAGGAATAAGGGAGTTGACCCCTATTTTATACAAATATTCATTAGGTATGGAACAATGAATTTATGATATAGCCTCTATATCTAAATTATTTGAATGAAAATTATTTTGAATTTGTCACCAAGTGAGACAAGCCCAATTATCATTGCAAAAGAGATCACTTATAAATTTAACACCTTTTTATGAAAATCCTTAACCATTTAACCTAAGGGACTAAGGCAAAGGGAAAATTATGAAATCTTTGGCAAGGTTACCACCATAGATACTAAGAATTAATCGAGAGGCCATTCCTAAAACCATTGCCTACCTAAGTAATATGATGCTTAAGCTTATCCCATGATTTACATAAGATTTGAATAACAAAGGTACCCTTGAATTTATTTAGCATTGGGGTAATGAGTACAGAGTGAAGTCTCAAACCTTGTCACACTTTCCAACCACAGAGAATCCTTGGAGAGATATAGTTTCATAGAAGAATCTTCTAGGCCTCATCCCCAACAATACCTCTAAATTTTCATTTCACACCAAGTGCAAGGCCTTAAATCTTAATGTCTAAGAGGCCCAAACTATTAGGTTCCTTGGGTTGGTAGAATATGTTCCAAGTAACTCTATGGAATCCCTTGTGACCCTTAGAATTAGACCATAAAAAATATATTAAGATTTTTTATAACTTTTTTTAAGAAACATTAGAAGGGGCCCAACATGAATAATAATACACATGAGTAGCTGCCAAAACTTTAAAACAAACCAAAAATTTCCATCAAGAGATAAATGCTTTGTGATTCAAAAAGAATTATTTTTTTCAACTCTTTTCACCACATAAGACCATAGTTCAAATGGAAAAGCTTTAAAATCAAAAAGTATACCAAGAAACTTAAGTTTCACTCTTGGTAGAACCCACTACCATTGATACCCCTCTAGCCAAGGAGGTTTGGGACCTAGATACTAATGCTAGCATTGAGTCTTTATCCATTGGATAAATGATCCTAAATCCAAGAAAAAAATATGGATATAATCCATAGCATTATTAACTGTCTCTTCTTCCTCGTGAAGTGTGATAAAGGATTCTTCTACAAAATGGCCATTCAAAAAGTTATTTGTCAGAATGATGGAGGGAAATGTCTTTCACCAAATTTATGGAAATGTAGTTATCTAAAAGGTAGTTTAATCCTTATGATACTAAAAAATATAAATAAAGGGATAAAGGGCATCCTTATTGGATATAATGATTAAGTTCAAACTAAGAATATTGGTCACCATTAATTTTAATACAAGCCCCAACATCCTAAAAGAGTATATTGATCATTTAAAAAAATTTAAGGTCAAATCAAAGGGACTAAAACATGGCCAGAATGAAGGGCCACTCAATATGATCATAAGCCTTCTCAAAATCAATCTTGACAAATAAAGTGTGTTATTTGGGACCCATTATAAATCATGGTAACATTAAGTTTATTCCTAAGGCTAGTGATTTTAAAATTATCACTAATTGGAGACCTATTACTTTTCTCAATGTCTCATACAAGATTATTGCTAAGGATTTAGCCCTCAGGTTCATGCACATTCTTCTTTTAATTCAAAATTTTGATTTTCAACCCAATTTCACAAAGTCAAACTAGATAACAAGGTCATTAGTGTCATAGCCAATTTTTAGTACTCATTTTTTATGAAAAAGTCTTGAAATGATTATATTTTAACATATGATGGTTTGAGGTCATGTCCTTAAAAATTGTTATCAAGGGTCAATTTGCTTACATTCATTTATAAATTATTTATATGTGTATATTTAAATATGAAATTATGATGTGCCAATTGGTTTGAATATTCATAACATTATTGAAAGATTATTAATATCAATAACTTGATTAATGGTCACCAAATCATTCTACTGCATTTAAAATTATAATTATTTGATACTTGTCTTGAATGTTTATACTAGTGTATGATTACAATCATGGTTCTTAGATTCATTATAATTATATATCTTATTTTCAAGAAATATTGATTGTGGAAACAATTTACAGTTGTGATGATAGTTAACATCCCATTTATCATTTAGTTTTTTAGGTTTCCAACTCAGACCTATATACTCATAACACTATTGAAGTTATCTCAATATAGTGGTTTTCACATAAACATACTTTATGTGAAAATTATGTGATATTTTCATCAACAATGACTTTAAATTTTTTTATAATTGAATATTTGATGTTTTGTTACAAGTATTGGTAAGTTAGAAACATTTGTACAAGTGGATTGTTGATCAGTTAAAGTTTTATTTATTACTTATTGTAAATTATATACACTATCATTATTTATTGTGTCACCTTGTATAATATACTTGTAATATCACATGGTAAGTGTTGACTAAATTTTATCTCCATACCAAAAATATGCCAAGTATAAGAGTTCACTTGAAGGAGTAGGATCTTCTTTTCTACAATTGTAAAGAATAGGTATATGAATAGGTTTTCATGGTGTTCAAACCTTTAAAGATAAAGAAAATTTTTAAGTTCAATTCAATAAAATCTAATTACAAAACCCTTTTTGGAATAAGTCTTTACTTGAATTCATTCAGACCTTTTATTTGACAAAGTGCTCATTCTTTTAGTCAAATTATTTTAGGCTTTTATTTTGCTCAGTTGACTTCTTTTGAGACCCTTTTTTGGATAATTGTTTAATTTTTTTGGATAAATTATCTAAGAAAAAGTTTTTAAAGACATTCCTTTCAGATAAATTTTTTGAAGAAAAATAAAAGACCTATTTCTTTGAGGAAAATTGTCCAAACAATTATCTTGAAGGATAATTCTTCAATGAAGTGGTCCTATACACAAAACCTAAAGGGTAAGTCTTTGATAAAAGTGTTTTAAACAATTTTATTGAAGGATAAGTCTTCAATGAAGTGGTCCTATACAGAAAACTTGAGGGGTAAGTCTTTGAAAAAAGTATCCTAAACAATTTTCCCTAAGGATATTTCTTTAATGAAATGGTCCTATACAAATTTTTTGAAGGATATTTTCTTCAGACAAAATGTTCAAAGAAAAATAAAAGACATATTTCTTTCAATAAAATTATCTGAATAATTTTCCCAAAGGATAATTCTTCAATGAAGTGGTCCTATACACAAAATCCAGAAGGATATTTCTACAACAAGGTGTCCTCTAAATTTTTTTTGAAGGATATCTTCTCTTGGGAAATTAGTCTATTCCAAGTTTTTTGAAGGGTTCTTTCAAAAAGGTGCCCCAAACAAAAGTCCAGAATAGCCCTGTAAGTGTCAAATTCAAATGGAGAAGATGACTTTTGGTTTTCAAATGTGTAGTGATGGTCATGCAGATGTCAAATACATTCACATAGATATCAAAGTTTAGGCTACAAGAAATAATTGTTTATATTCAAATGGATTCCAGATCAAAGATTTGAATTTGATCCAAGCAAAGATCCAATGTTGTGCATTAATTGATAAAATGATGGGTCTAATTTAAATCAATAATGCATGTGAGCTCATACATCCTAGTTTAATAGAGTGTAATAATTGATAGGAAAGTGGGACTAGGGAGATCTAGGGGCTCATGTTTAATTGCTCATCAATATTGAATGATGAGCATGAGTCAAGGAAGTTAGTGTATCTATGGATCCAATGAACATAAATATAATTGTACATGATGTAGACAATCTGAATTAGCTATTGATAGCCAATAAGTAAAAGTGGACTTAGGGCATTTTTTATGTAAGTTGAAGAGGTTATTCAAGACCCAAATAAAGTAAATATCAAGGAACTAAGCTTGAAGGCATAATACGGTTGAACTAGGACCACATTTTAGAGACCAAGAAGTAAATTAAAAGCTCCATATATGTAAATATATCCTTTATAACTAATACAAAATTCAAAGATAGATTGGTGAATGTGTGAAAACCAATGGTCTAAGATTGGCTTTCACCTATAGTGGGCCTGTATCTCACTTATCATCATGGATAATTTTCTATAATGTAATAATAATTGGCTACCTAATGCAATTGTGTCACACTTTAGTTATTTCCAAGATGTAAACCTCATCAGTAGATCAAGTAGATGATATCATAGATTTCCAAGAAAATATTGGCAATTGGATAAGAGCAATGGACATTTAATTCTTTTACAGAACATGTTCCTTGTTGATAAGATCATGAGACAACATCCTCAAGAGTGCTAATCCATTGAAAGTGATTGATACTTTTCTAATGCATAGATCTCTCTCTTTTTCTCTTTTCTACAAGTACAAGCTTTTAAGCCTTGAAAAATCTATCCCTCTTTTTGGTATGGCCAGACTTGCCAAAATTTGTATTATAACACCTTTTAGATGTAATAAAGACTGAATTCCATCATTTTCAAAGCTAAATTGAAGTGTGTTTTATGAATTCATGCACTATTTTTAAGTGAATGTATGTTCCTTGCTTATATCTAAGTTTTTCTCACCTTTAGGAGGTCCTTAATAGTTCTCATAGGTCATTACAAGTGCAATCTATAGTTTATTATCTAGTTTGAAAGTGGATATCTACCCTCTCTTGCTAATTTGGTAACTAATTAATGCCTTTTTCTAAAATATTTATGTGAGATTGATGCTATTTGGTATAAAAAAGTGTCTTATAGTGTGTTTTTTGTGAGTTGGAGTCATAAAATCATTATTGCATCACCACCTTTTTTACATGCTTTTATAAATTTTGTCAAATCTATCTCCCTTTTCTAAGCAAGGGATAGTTTAGGTTTAATATAGGTGATATATACATAAGGAATTTGTCCTTATTCAAAGGTTTGATCCATCATTAGGATACCCATAGCCTAGGATTAGTCCCATGTTGGACTATATTTTAGTAGGAAGATCTAAATAATCCCCTCGTCAGCTAGGTTCGAAATATAGAACACCAATAGTTTTGGAATGTGTGGTGGGATAAGTCTCTTTGGTAAAAGTGAATTATTAAGGTTGAGAAGAAGAAATTGTAGTAGTAAGATAAATTTACTGTCATCATAAGTTAAAGATCCCTCAATTTGTAGAGCTCTTAGCATCTTCTAGACAATCCTTTCATGCCAAAGGTTACAACAAGAGCATCAAATAAAGGTAATCCTTTTGAACATATTGAATTACCTCCTACTTCTTATAAGAGATTAAGATTCAATAGTACAAGATGTTATCTTCCAAGTCAAAATTCATCTTCTGGTAAATCTATTATTTTAGTCCAATTTATTATCCCCATAAGCCAAATTCCTTTTCCCCAAATGGTTATTAAGAATCAAGTGTTTGTCCATTTTAATAGAGGTAGTCCCCTAAAAATATCCCAATATTATGATATTCCTATGTCTTCTCTCAAAATTATTCCTTTCCTTTTAGGAGAATGGGATAAAACTATTTTTATTGAGCATATTCAAGATGTTGCCAATCTTTCTTCTATTTATAATGTCACTCAAGATAATGTGGCTATCAGATTGCTTGTTGCTTCTTTCAAGGTAAAAGCATTGTAATGGTATAATAATCTTCCTTTGACCTCTATCACTACTCGGGATGAGTTAGGTTTAACGTTAGTTAAGTAATTTGAAGAAAATTTAGATCATCTATCTTTGGTTAAACAACTGACTACCATTAAAAGGTATCCCATGAATTCATGTCTAATTTTAACCATAGATTTCAAAAAACATGGATTAGGATCTTTGCATTAGTTATACCATCCCTAGAGTATGCATTTTTGTACTAACTTAAGGCCCTTAAGTCTGATATAAGTGTTATCATATATCCTATGGGTGGTAATACCTTGTCAAATGCTTATGAAATTGTAATCAAGGAAAAATATCTTAATGAAAGCTAGAAAACTTGTTTTAAGGCTTCTAATGACTTTTCCCCAAAATTGCAACCTATTACTCCTCCTCAATTTCCCTAGATTCCATCTATATCTCCTATTCCATCTTCAAATGTCCAAGTTGTATTCTCTCATAATCAATCTAGTGAGATTGGTGATATAAAAAGAATGTTACAAGATTTTAAAAATGAGATTATTTCACTCAAGAGACAATAGTACCAAGGTAGGCCTTACTATTATCAAAACCAAAGAACTTATTAGTCTTTCAATAACCAAAGACCTCCTTATCAAGGTTTTGAAGACAATAGGCAACCTTATCAAAATCAAGGAGCCATAACTAAAACCAAGCCATATGCAACCCTTGATCCCAATGTACCTTTAAACTCAAAAGCTATTGTTCCCAAAAATAACTTGATGTAAGATCTAGGTTGGTAGCCTTCCAATCCAAATGACATTCAAAATCAAGCCTTAATATTACAAGAGATTACCATGCCACAAATGACACAACTAGATTTATCTCTTCAAGGTGGTTAGTATCAACAAAATGAATATGGTAGTCCAAGGAGAATCTTAGAAAATTCTAGGAGAACCTGATGCTATCAATGTTAATTGCCATTTGGATGATCATGTTTCATTCAACCAAGTTGGTGAAAGTAGTAACACAAATGGTCAATTGTTATCTTTGACTAGAGATAAAAGGAGAGTAGTTGAAGAAGTCCAAGATGTGAGTAATACTTCTAGTGTTCCTAATTTTGTTTCAAATAATTCCAAATATCAAGTTGTTCTTGTATCACAAAAGATTTAGAATACAAAGACAGTGAAGGTTTCCCAAATGCCCCTAAGCAGAGAACAACCAGTGACTCAAAAATTATAGTCAAAGGTTAGTTTAACATATTTTAACATTCTAGATCAGATGAATAAATTAAATATTATTATAATCATGTGAGATTCCCTTGTCATTCTAGGGAAAAATGACATGCTAATTTAAGAATTTTTATATCTTAAGGTATCTAAATAACTAGTTGAGAACACGGAGTTGTCTTAGCCAATTCAGATTAGAAAATAAAGAAACATGATTAGTAGGTACATAATATGACAAAGGTGGAAAAAATAAATGTCAAATAAAATAAAACACTTCCCTTTTATCTCTCTTTAATAATAGGTGATCACCTAGTTAATAATTGTATGGTAGATAATGGAGCTGGTAGCACTGTCATGCCTAAACAAATTATAGACAAGCTTGGTCTTATTTTTGAGCCAAATGCCAAAGGAATATTTAAATTATATGGATCAATATATTAGGCATAATCAGATATCTGAAATTGACATTACATGCTTGCCCCAATGTTATTATTCAGCAAGATGTAGTGATAGTGGACTTGTCTCCCTATTTTACCATGTGGTTTTCAAGGGACTTTACTTCAAAGATTGGAGGATATTGGTCAAATGATTGGACATAATTATTTTTCATGACAAATTATGTTTATAAATCTATAATACATTCTGAACCTATTGTAATATTTCATTTTTATCCATATATGCCAAGTATGGTGAACACTAATTGTGTTATCTTAGATAGAGTACTAGAAGTTGATGAAGTGAAAACTAAGTCACCTCTAGATAGAGTTATAGATCTATTTTTTGATAAATGGTCCTTTAAATTTTATGAAAATTATCCCTAAAAATAAATTAAATAAGAAGGACTTGGTGTCTATTTTCTTCATGAAATGATGTACCAATTCCAACATTAATGAAGGATGATCAACCTAGTGATGGCCTATGGCAGCTATATTTTGATGGATCTAGGAATAAACATGGAATTAGAGATGTAATAATGTTAATTTATCTAGATAATCAAAGTTATTTATCTTCCATTAAGTTTTAATTTGGTTTCTCCAATAATGTTATTTAATATGAAGCACTAGTGCATAGATTGCAATAGGTAAAAAAGATGAAGGTTAGTTCCTTACAAGTCTTTGGAGATAGTAAACTAGTAGTTCACTAAGGGGACTTATATATTCAAGAACCCACTTCTTAGGTCCTAAAATAATAGAGTATGGGACCAGGTTAAATACTTTCAAGCCTTCAATATTTAATCCACATCAAGAAATCATAACAAATATGCAAATAGACTAGTTATTATTGGGTCACATTTTAGTATCCCAGATTAAATAAGAAATGAAAAAGTTTAATCACACATCAAGATAGTTGTGAGGCCTTATATCCCAAATAACAATGACCATTCGCAAGTATTTGAATATGATAGTCAAATTATCATATTCTTACAAGAGGAAGATTAATTCACCTCAAGGAACTAAGACAAACACTTACAATAGTATGGTGACCAGATTGTGAAATTAAAGACAAATAAGTTTCATAAAGGGTTGGTAACCCTTGAAAACATGTTCAATAGAGTTGATGAATTAATAAAAGAAAAATTTGTTTTGTCAACCAAAGAAGAACACTACACACATGTGGAGATTGCCACTAGGAAAATCTTAAATTTAGGTAAAGTTTGCACATCTTAAGAGAAAAAATATTTTATTAATTTATGTTCAAATTTTATAGATGTATTTACATGGTAGTATAACAACCTTAAAGTTTTTTATCCAATTCTAGCTCAACATACCATTGAGTTAGAAGATGAAACTAGGCCAGTCAGATAAAGGCTAAGGCTAATTAATCCAAAGCTTGAACCTTTGATGAGAGATGAGTTACATAAGCTCATTGAGTTAGCCATAATATATCCAATTAATAACTCAACTTGGGTGGAAAACCTTGTTCTAGTATGAAATAAAAATAGTGAAATAAGGCTGTGTTGACTTCCATGATTTAAACAAGGCCTCTCTCAAAGACCACTATCCATTGCCATAAATGGAGAAATTTTTATTGCTAGTAGTAGGTTCAAAAAGGTTCTCTTTATTAGATGGTTATAGTGGATATAACCAAATTTTGGTCAAAGAGGAAGACCAGTAAAAAATAGCCTTCACCATAAAGTGGGGGACAATCGCATACAGGAAGATGCCTTTTGGTTTATCTAATGCTAGATCCACTTTTTAGAAGCGTATGGACATGGCATTTCAAGGTATCCTCAATAATTTTATTCTTATTTATCTATATGGCATAGCAATATTCTCTAATAGCACATATGAGAATATGATTCATCTCAGACAAGTCTTTGAAAGGTGCAGGGAATTTGGAGTGTCTTTAAACACAAAAAGTGTGTTTTCTCTATGCATTAAGGTATGATTATTAGACATGTCATTTCAGATAATGACACAAGAATAGACCCTGAAAAGATAGAATAAATTATTACACTTTCATTGCTTAAGCATATGAAAGCCTTGAAAAGCTTTTTAGGCAAGATAAACTTCATAAAGAGATATATTTTAAATTTTTTTACGTTAGCCAACCCACTCACATCCATGATAAAGAAGGTTTAGAGTTTTATTTGGTCTAAAGAAGGAGTGAGAAGCTTATAAGAGATCAATAAAGCTATAGATAGTGCTCCTACACTCCTGAACCCTGACTTTACAAAAGTTTTCTTCATATACAACTATGTTAATATTGACATAATTTTAGGTATTCTCATGCAATAGAATAAAGAGACTTTAGAGAAACCAATAGCCTTTTTCATTCCAGGCCTAGAGGAATATGAACCAGGTATTCTTTTGTTGATAAACACATTCTTTTAGTTATAAGGTCTCTTAAAAAGTTTAGGTACTTGTTATCCAACAATAAGATATATTTGATGGTTACACATCCAAGTGTCAAAGACTTTATTCTAAACAAATATATAAATGATAAGATGGCTATTTGGATAACCAAGGTCATGGAATATGATGTTTAGATCTAGGTCACAAAGCTGGTCAGAGGTAAAGGACTCTGCAAACATTTAGCCCAGGACTTGTAGGAGACTAATGGGGTGGTTATAGTATCAAATGATGAAGTTACAAATGACCACACCTTATCTTCTATATGGTTCTAATATATGGTAAGATACTTAAAATATTGTATTTATCCTTCTCATATGACCCCTTTAAAGAATAGATACTTCAAATTATAGTCAATTCTTTTCCTTCTTGTTGATAATGTGTTGTTGAAAAAGGATATTAATGGCATACTACTAAGATGCATAGAACCAATTCAAGCACAAAGGTTACTTGTGTAGTTCAATGA